>BGZK01000491.1:0-386746 GCA_005406025.1 Eumeta japonica | reverse complement strand
AACTGTCAAAATAAAAATGACAACGAATACGAAATTTACACCCAAAAAATAAGGAAAAAACTACTATTACTGATAATTCATAATAGTAATGTCAATGCCGTGTTTGCATATCCGAAAGGCCCTTCTTTATATTAGGCTTGTGGTATTTTGGGCTTAGCTACGTCAACCCGTCGCCCTCTATCGCAGTATCTTAAGTTTCTAACATAATAATATAGAATGATATTGGACTATTATTAAACTATGTAATCCAAAAATATTTATAGTGTTATCAGTTATTACAGAAGAACTATTAAGGTACTTTTAATTCTTTTTTAGGACTTTATTTTACATTTTTTTATATTCCATTGCGAATCGTTATATTAAATCTTGACCAATATAATTTATATTGTACTGATAGTTATGGCTAGGTGGAGGAGTATCTAAAACACATCAATGTTATTTTGAATAATTTTATGGATAGACCTCAAGTCAGATACAAGGTTCCAAAATAAAGTGACAATAAAGCGAACCTTATTTTCAGTGTAACTCGACGCACTGTATATAAACACATTTTGCATAAAAATCATTTTTCTCCTATTGTTGCAATATTTTATAACAAATAGAAACATCATATAACAAGACGTCAGTATATCAAAAGTTTAATATTTCATATTCGAAAAAATTTAACAACGGTACTTATTGAAAAGTTGAAAAAAAAAACCAATAATTATGAATTTTACTTGTTACTACAAATATTTTATAATTGCAATTACAAAATTTGCTAAAGGCTTAATTTTTTAGAGTTCTGTAGACATAGGCAAAATATGAATCCTTATAATTTCATCATGTCTGTCTGTTCAACCGTCCTTATGCTCTGCAATCTATTCATTAATTTTCATAAAATTGTAAAGGCGAGTGTCCTATACAAGCTGTCATACAATTATATAAGATACTTACAAAAAAAAAATAAGTATGATCGAATTTAAATTCGATCATAATTATGTATAATCGAATTTAAATTCGAGGAATAAACATCTTTGCTACATTTCACGACGTGGGGTAAGGCTGGATATGTATTTAAAAAGCATAAATATTTGTCAAGTGAGATTTTTTCTGAGATTTATATTTTGCGGTTTATCAAATTTCAAAATCGTTAATTTTGTATGTCCCTTCTAACATTACAGCGACATGTTTGCAAAATCTGAAAAAGATCGAATAATAGAGCTTCATAAACCAATTTAATGAAAATTATTTTAAACAATATTTGTTTGGAAGTATTTTAGATATTCACAATTTTCATATGTCAATAGTAACACCTACTCACCTCCCTATATCGACATGCACGTGAATTTTAACACAATAAGAAACTACCGTTCATATATATATATATATATATAAGTATATTTATGACCATACTATTTTAGAATATTTTTTGAAATCCTTTAAGAAGCAATACGACACTCGTTTCATAAAAGTTTACCACAATTACAAATTTCATTTTGGTCATTGACACATAGATCTAGATGCGAATCATGACTCCCGTGTTCCCATTTCTTTAATAAGAAACAACATACTGGACGTCCCGGCGTGGGACAGCAGTGGTGTTTCCGAAAGAAAAGACGCCAATCTCATTTTTTTAAGAAAAATGTGTAAATTTTTAACATCCCTATATAAAGTCTTTGAGTGGTGTGGTTAAATAATTACTATCAATGTTTGTGTAACGAATTTTTTTTCTCTCGCAGGAATGTGATAATTCAATGCAATAAATTATCCACAACTGACGTATCGATAATTGTTTTGATTTGATACACCGAACATTATACACACAAAAACCGAACATGTCATTTTTAGCCAGACATATCAATAAAACGCCAAACATCTAGCGAAAGTAATTCAAAACTTGTAGTACTATCTGTATACATGGTTTCATACTAAAAGAAAACTTATCTGAATACTTAAACATGGAGAAATACAACTCGAAACATTCCAAGACCACAACGTTAATATCCAAACTGAATAAACATATAAGATATATTTTCCCTTACAGATTCCATCATCTGGAATCAAACCGCCTCGCATGGCAGACGGACTACCCCACCGCATGCGTCGCTCGATCTTTATATTATTAAAGAGAACTGTTCGAGAACGACGGCACTTCAAAGTGACTCCGACAATGCAATAAGTGTCGCCAAGACACGAACCTCGGTTTCAGCTAGACAGGAATTCTTCTCCCGACGTCGACTTGCGCTTAATTAAAACTGTCCTCTGAGAGCTAGCTTCCATCCCACTAGCGAATACGTGGTAGGTGGCGAAGTAACACTTTTAACTATTCGCAACTCTTCTAAAACTATTCTTCCAAATCGTTTGTTAGATACCTCAATCGGCGTGCTATACAATTTGTTAGTGACACTGATGATGCCGATGAGGTTGATGACGCTGATGACACTAATGATGCTGATTCACTTACAACTGGTAATGGTTCTATTTGCGTAGACGAACCAAATAGGTATGAACTTTCCAGTTTTAAAGAGAAAAACCTATTTCCATATCGATTATATTACAGATTTCATGTCGATTATTAATTAATTAAAAATTATTTTCTATTTGACAATATTGTTTTCAATTGCGATATCTTTCAACATATTTTACAATATTGCATTGTCTTTGTCAATTATTAATCTGAATCTTAGGGCAGATACATTTTAAATAAATATATAGTCTTCTTAAACAAATTATATCATTTTTAACACTTCTAGAAATAGCCGCTTATATAAACAGATGCATATTCAAAAAGTTCTGGGTTTTTCAAAATTTCAAAAAATACTTCCTTCAGTGGGTAGTGTTGATTCTGTGAGTAAATATCGCAACTTCTGTGAGGACTTTTTATTTCATATCGTCAAAGTGTCGTGCTACAAACTATATCGACGCCTTAATTCATATCCACAAAAATTCTTTAAGAGAAGAAACACTACAATTAACATACGTCGTTTCTATGATTTTTTTTGTTGTTTAGTTTGACGATAACGATTATAAAATTGGTTTAAATAATTTTAGTAAATTAATTTCAAACGCATGCAAATAATTAACTACAAGAAAATAATAAAAGAACTGGAGTAGAATCGTCATTAGGTTAATAAAGTTTAATTTAAATATGAAAAATTATATAAATTGATATTTATTTTCTTGTACAAAGTGATATACTTATATCAATTTTATGCTTTTCTTTTAAAATTGTAAAAAATTGTGAACGTTAGAAGAAATAGATATTGATTCTGATTATAAACATGTTCCGAGTGATTACCAACGCTTCCTCATATAGTTTATGATCCAGCATTAGAAAAATGTACCCTTAACTGTTAATTACAGGCAGACAACCATATTATAAATTTATGAGAACAATGTCAGCCACCGTAGTCCTGCTACCATTGACTTTTTATTTATTTTTTTTTTTGTACGCTGTAAATCAATTCACGATAACTGCCAGTTATAAATATATGTAGAATTTAATAATCTTTACATACTTGTTAATATTTTTTAATCAACAGATGAGGGAAATGAATTCGGTTTATCTACCTGTTTACACCCGGCTACAGGTAGCTGTAGCAGTCATAAAGGTAAAACACCATATTCGAAAGTATTACATTATTTAACAATCTTAGGACTTATTTGTTAAAGTATAAGTAAAAAAACAAAGATTAAAAAAAAGAATTATTAAGTGAATTATACAAATTTCTTATAATTACAAGCAGTACTAAAGTTTATTGGCACATCAGTTATTAGTGGTATGAAGTTGCTCGCTAAACCGCTTGCAGGAACTTGATACTGTGGTTTCATCATGTCACTCCGATAAAAATTCACTCTCATTATTTTTTCACAAAACCTCAAAAGAAGTGTTACTTCAAAAAAAAACTGATTTTGTAGATTTTTTTAAATGGGGAAGAGAAAGGAAACGTAATCGAAAAGTGAAACTGGTGTCAAATTAAGTATTAAACAAGGATTAGAACTAAATCGAAGTTAAATTAGAACTAAAACGAAGTTAAATTAGAACTTACAGAAATAAAAATGGGAATTTGAATTAAAAAGCTGAATCAAAATCAATATCAGAAGCGATTTCATTAAATACTGCATCATGAAGAACACAAACTACATATATTAAAAGCGGAACTTAATGCCATTGTTATAAAAGACGAAAGAATTCATTATAACGAAATATATGTTTACGGAGAAAGCTATGGGAGAAAACTAGTGATATATTTTATTATTTATAATACAAAATTAATAACATTAAATTGTCACTTTTACATTACAATTAAAAGATGTTATTAATCAAAAGCTTAATTGATTCACGAGTAGACAATCAAGTATTACGTAAGTAAATAGACTCAGAGTTCATTCTTTTTTTCCTTTTGATGATGAAGAGAACGGAGAAGATATTTTAAACGTTACTTAATATTAAAAAAAAAACGACACTTATAACATAAATGAATAACATTATTTTACTACTCTTGTTATGGTCATACAGTACTAAATTCGTTTTAATATTTCTTATTGGAAACGAATGAATATTTTGATTTATATTTCTAGTCTAAGTGTGATAGTCTTTAAATGAACCAATGGTCCCTTGAAGAGTCCCATATATAATTTGAATATTTTAATAGATATAAGTTTTGGAAAATTCTTTAAACTTATAGTGCAGTGAGTCTTTTTTTTTCAGTATATACAGAAGTTTAAAATAATTAAAAAAAATTTACGAACCCCATCTTAGTTACTACATAATTATTAATTATAATTTATAAAATTACAACTTTTAATGTAAATTTTACATTGAATAGAACTTTTTTTATTACCTTACAAAATATTAGCATTTCTATCCATGTATATTACATTAATTAATTGTAGTTATACATTACTAATCACAGATTACCTCTTTTTCTTTATTTGCGACAAACTATGTAATGATTTTTAATGAAAATTGCTTAGACTTTAATTGTACGAATCAATCGTTCTTAGAAATCGGAATAAAACTTCTCGCGAAAAATGTCATTTATCAATCCATGTCAATTAGTAATGTGTTCTGTGTCATTTTCTTCATAAGTCATTTTTTATCGTTTAAAAACGATTTTTTCGTTTTTATAGTTCATTAATATTATTACAAATTAATAAGTGGAATATAAAATAACAAAAAGTGAAAACAAATTTTCTTGGAAGGTGCTCATATTGAAACTAACAATTTTCGGTTAGTATACGAGGTTCATGCTAGTAGTTTTTTTATTATGATATGTTCAAACGCAGTTTCATCATACGTTTTTGTCGTAATTTGAGTAAAGTTAGAAAAAATATGTCAGGGCCAAAGGATGTACGTGGAATGCAAGTGTTCGACCGCAACAAATTCTTGCATAACCTTAATGTACCAACGCTACAAGTCGAAGAAGACAAACTATCAAAAATAATTCAATGTTGCAAAAAGTATTTCTTCAAAGTGGACAATTTTAAACCTGTCCAAAATATAGTAGATCTCAAAGACGAAGAAGAAAGTCAAAACAATGACCATGAAAAAAAATGCATATACTTAAATCCTGACAAAATTAAAACATGGACAGATTTTATGGAGACTGATCGCATCGTACTAAGAGAAAATGGGGTCAAAGAAAGTGATTTGAAGATTAGGAAAATACAATTATCATATGAAAATTGGAGCATTGACCAGATATTCAAAGCAGTTTTGCCTGAAAATGAAGAAGGTGTAAGTGGATGGTCCCAAATTGGTCACATTATACATTTGAATTTGAGAGATCATCTTTT
The DNA here is from genome assembly GCA_005406025.1 of Eumeta japonica. NCBI lineage: Eukaryota > Metazoa > Arthropoda > Insecta > Lepidoptera > Psychidae > Eumeta > Eumeta japonica. The sequence goes on along the minus strand of BGZK01000491.1, from coordinate 380,965 downwards.
AGACTACAAGTCTTTGATTGGTCAAGTTCTAGTAGACAAAATTAAATCATGTAGAACTGTTGTCAATAAATCTAACATAATAGATACCACATATAGAAATTTTTCTATGGAGTTATTGGCTGGTGATAAAAATTTTATGGTGACCGTGAAGGAAAATAAATGCACATTTGAATTTGATTTCTCAAAAGTTTACTGGAATCCACGTTTAGGAAAGGAACATGAAAGAATATTAGGGCTTTTAAAACCAAATGATGTTTTGTTTGATGTATTTTGTGGAGTCGGACCTTTCGCCATTCCTGCGGCAAAGAAAAAATGCAAAGTCTATGCTAATGATCTGAATCCCGAATCATTCAAATGGTTAAATCACAATGCTCAAAATAACAAAGTTAACCAACTTACATTTCAGTCATACAACTGTGATGGAAAAGATTTTATATACAATGTTTTTAGAGAGTACTTAATAGATGTTTGCAAAGGAAATGAAAAAATTGCAAAAAATGCTAAAATTCAAATTACCATGAATTTACCTGCGATGGCTGTTGAGTTTTTGAAATATTTCAAAGGTTTAATTGATGATAGAAAATATTATAATAATTTTGATTGTGAAATAATTGTTCATGTATATTGCTTTGCTATCGGAGATGATCCCAAACATACAGCAGTTCAAATGGTTAATGAACATATGGAATATGATATAACAGAGCATGTTGTAGAAATATTTGATGTAAGAAATGTGTCACCTAAGAAGGAAATGATGAGAGTATCTTTCTTTTTGACAAGGGATATTCTGTTTCATGACATAAGTGCTCAGAGACTGTTAGAAGAAAATGCACCACCTAAAAAGAAGATTTGCATAGAACCATTATAATATTATTTTTGTTGTGTAATTGCTTTTTATCTTCATAAAATATGAAATTTGTAAATTTGAAAATTTGAAAATTGAAAATTGTAAATTTATACAATGATACAGTTTTATGTAGTTGATAATAATCAACATCTAAATAAATTTTATTATATGGTATTGTTGTATATTTTTAAAGCCCGGCATTGAATTTAAAAAAAAATACTGGATCTATCAGTATATATGTCTTATCAATAACAATATGTCAAATATACATGAAATTTAAACATATAATGTCATATCAGTCATAATTAAAGCAAAGATGATAAACTATATTTTAAGTAATAATAATACTAGATAAAGAAATATCCAAGGTTAACGTCAAACTAATATCTCTCTTTATATGCACCAACTGAATAAACAACATCATAATATATACAGTCACAATTTGCCACACTTATATTCTTATTTGAATCAAGTTTGTTCAATTGTTCTTAATTAGTTTTTAAAGTCCATTTGTTCAGTGTTACAGTAGCTGTTGAAATTGCATGTAGTGAATTTTAGCAAGGTAGTTAAGTCTATAAAGTTAAACAGTTAGTCATTTTAAAAGAAGAATTTTATTTATTTGGAAATTAGTTTGACCTAATAAATTAAAGGCAACTATTTATTTAAATAGAAAATTTTATTTATCAAAATTATATATTTTCAGTGACATTACATCATGCCTCAGAAAAATGAAAATTGCCATTTGGAAATCACAGATTTTTTTGCAGTACTGGAGGAGTCTGAACGGGTATTGATTTTAAATTCAGTTTTCAATGTTCAATTATTAAAATATTAATGCTAGATAGAAATAGGAATATTTCTTTATATTTCATCCTTTACATTAGACTTTTTATGATAACCTGCTATAATAGCTTATCAAAATAAATGAGATGTCATAAGAACACTACTAGGAAACCACTTTTAAAATCATATAAGCAATGTATATGTTATTAACAATCTGATAAATTTTTGGATATGTAAAATAAAAAGAACTAATAATTCCATCATTTAACTTGTCATTTGTTTGGTTCTATTACTGTTGTCCGAAGTATATAACTAAAGTCTACAAAAACAAATTACTTTACCATTTAGGGGCAATAATTCCAATTAGCACATAAAACAGTATTTCCAAATCATTTAAATTATTGCACGTCTCATAGACGGAGCATTGAGGTAGTGCTCTACTCACACCTTACAAAAATCAAGTGATTTTTTGAACTAAAAGCATCAGATAAACACTAGTTTCAACACTTATGACATTTAAAAAAGACATTTTGCTTTTTAATATGAAAAAGATGTTTAACAAAATTATTCCATGGATATCCATGTGTCTGCATGTATCCATACTCACGTGATTACGATAACTCCCGAAAAACTTAACTGATCTAGTACATATTAGTAAACTTAGCTCTGTTTACAACGCTTGTGTGGTATTGTACTGAGTTAAAAAAAATGACGCGAAACATTCTTTATTCAAAAATAATTTTAAGAAATTGTCTGTAGTTTTAAAAAAAGTCTCAATTTTATCTTTCATTATTTTGTTTTGTTTATTTTATTATTTATTTCTGATGAAGCTGATATTTCTTTCGGTTCTATTTTTGCACTCCTCATAAGCGGAGCGCAGAGGTAATGCTCTGCTCTTGCCTTATAAAAATCGAGCTATTTATGAACTTATTTTTTTTTCAGATTACTCATAATGCACTTATAGACTTATATAAATGCAAGAATGACAAGAAAAAGATATTCATACTAATATATATATTTGTAAAAATTGAACGACCACTATGAGGCGTGCACTTTTGGTTTTCCAAAATTTTTAAAATTATTGTTATTATAGTGCTTTATTTTTGAATATAATGATATATACAGAAAATACCTGATACACAAAAATACATTTTCAAGGCCATTCGTTCTTCATTGTGAATAAATGTGTGCCAATTTTAAATTAATCTCTCATATAAAATGAGAAATTATCAAAAATGAAAGTAAATTATTCACTATAAATATCATAATGCTAACTCGTAATAATAAAAATACATGCATATTTATTTACAATGAAATATCTCATCAATTTCTTTAAAAAATATTTCCTATCTAATTGCAACATGCCGAATGATCACATTGTCAACATTTAATTTAAAAGGAAATTTCATTCCACAGGAGCATGGTAACTTAGTGCTTTTTTTTTTCATCTGTTGTTACATTCAAAGTATAATATTGAAAAAAATTCACTTTTCAGGTAATAAAAGATTGCTTTGAACAATATAACCTGGATGAAGTATTTTTAGCTTTTAATGGAGGCAAAGATTGTACAGTGTTGTTAGATATTGTTGTTAATTTCATGCGAGAGGTACAAAAAAGGCCTGATCAATGTGTAAATCTTAAAGTGGTTTACATAAAGACTAAAAATCCCTTCAAAGAAATAGACCAATTTGTGGACGTAGTTAGAAAACACTATGGACTTAATCTAATGACAGTCGAAGGTGACATGAAATATGCTTTAGAAAGAATACTTAATGGAGATAAAAGATTAAAGGCGAGTTTTATGGGAACCAGGAAAGTGGACCCGCACGGTGCAGATTTGAATTTTATGCAGGTAGAAAAAATAATCATTTACAAAAAAACATGTCTATGTACAAGTCACATTAAATCACAATACACAATCTCCTTTGAAACGAGGAGCACTTATTGTTATCATATTCCCTGATCAAATTCATATTTTTTTTTTGAAAATTATGTATTAAAGAAATAATTGATTACTATAAAATCATCAGTTTTCATAATTCTAATATTTGATACACAATAATAAAGATCAGTACAATTATAATAGCTTTAACACTGAGGTGCTATGCGAATCAAGCGTAGTGTGTGACTATAATTTGTATCACAGAGCTTCAAACGATGAGTAGTTATTGAACTGTAGACTAAGGCTTAAATGCCTGCTTATATACATCAGTAATAAAAAATATTCACATATAAAATTCTACATATGATTTTGATACAGGGTCATATTACAAATATTACTTACATATTTAAGTATTAAAAAAAAGGAAGTAATGCTGAAAACTCATATTGCTGTAGAGACTTGTACATTCTTTAATAATGAATAAATTTGAATAAGTCTTTCCATAATGACATTGTTCGCCACATATGATTTAAAACATGTTATACAGGATTGTGTTTATTTATTCTTATGAACATGTTCAGGAGACAGATGCGAACTGGCCACGACTAATGCGAGTTTCACCACTCCTTAACTGGTCATACCATCAGATCTGGAGTTACATACATGCTCGAAAAGTGCCCTACTGCCAACTCTATGACAAAGGGTAAGACTTGTAAACAAATTGTGTGATGTAATACTCTTATCATTGCTGCAATTTAATACTGCCTCTTTTATTTCATAATTTAAAAATTTTATGTAATAGGTAAATTTAAATTGTTCTGTAAATAGCGTGAAACTATCCTTCTTATATGAAAAAGCTCATGTAGAATTTCATGCATAGCTCCTGATCCAATCTGCAGTATGTGCTGAATCTCTTCATGTTAAATTGTCTACTTTATTTAATAAATTTTTCATTGTCAGCATATTCTCTTCATTAATAGCTGTCAGAGAGGTACTTTCTTCGTTTGCCAAAGTTACTTGACCACACTTAAATTTGTTGATCACTTTAGAAAGACTTTTATCTTTGTATACCATTTAAATTTTTTTTAAATAATTATTTTGGTTTTCATTTAAAATTATGCAAAATCATTGCAATAGATCCTTGTTATAGATCCATTTTTCAGTAAGAAAAAATATTTTAGTAGTAATTTTTTTGAAAGATCTATTTTTTCTGCCTACCCTTCTTGGAAATAGACATGAGTTTATATTATTATTACTATTATTCATTTTTTTTTTAAAGTGGAAGGTAATTTTTAATTGGTGACATTTTATGTCCCAGATCAAATTTTTATAATTCAGTAAAAACTAACTGGTCGCTGTTTTCCACAAATATTTTGCTTGGCCTTGTTTGCATTTTTGGCCATTAACAAACATTTAATGAATGTAAAAATTCAGAACCTAAATGTCTTTAGAAGCTTTGACAAGGTCCCCTGTGTGATTTGCTGATAATATATTGATTTTTGTCATGCGCGGATCCAGCCCTTAAAAAAGTTGTGGTCACAGTCACCTAAAAATCGGCCAAGTACAAGTCAGAGTATAAACTTGTTCATTATGAGTATGGTATGTCCATACAAAGGAGATGTTTACAAAATATATGACCCTTTGCCCAAAGTTTTGTACAATGTGTTGTTCCACATAGGCAAAGCCGTGAGACACTAGTGACCTAATAAACCTGAAAAATGTTAGTTTGTCCACTCATGAAAATTACAAAAGTAAATGATTGTTTACTTGCATATGACAATATCACACTTAGACTCTAAACTATTGAACAGCTTTTGATAAAAATTTTACAACTTTAAATAAATGCTAGTATATAATTTATATTAAATAGTTTTATTTAGGTGCCTACTTAAATTACAAAGTCGAGCTTATTCGAGCTCTTTGTGTATATTTAGGAAAACTAGCCCAGATAATCTTTCCTGTGTCATTAAGTTATGCAACCAAGATCTTACTCTGTAAAGTTAAAAAATGATCTCTTTGCGGTAGCTATGCTGACTGGGAGAGTTACCAGTATTTGTATAAAAAAATCATTTTAGGGTACAAATCTTAGTCACATGCTTCAATGAAATAAGCTACCATTTCTGGTATTGCTAAATTGTTTCACATTCTCTTTTCCATTTTACCAAGTCTGTATTCATTTATAACAATTGATTCACTATCGATAATGAGCAGCCAGAATGTACAATTGGGCCACTTTTTTCACTGTCACAATATCCATATCCCAGTCTCTGACATTAACGTTTGGTTTAGGTAGATAAACTCCTAACTGAAATAGGCTAAATATCTCCAAAGATCATTAATAACAGAATCCAATAGAGGTATGTAAATTGATTTCTGAAAGTACTGTTCTGCCTATTTTGCGTGATAATTGGACATTATATTATTGGATCAGGGAAAAAATTTGGGGAATTTGTATACATTTTATGTACAAATTCAAGACAATTTTTCATCATATTTTATTTACATTTAATTATACAACAACTTGTTGCGGTTTTGTACGTATTTACATAATACCATTTTTGTAGAAATTTTGGAACTACTGATTGAAAAAACTAACAAATAGCTTTTGCAGTCCTCTTTCGATGTTTACCTAACACCTAAAGAATTTTGAAGAGACCAAAACATGAAAATCTAAGGGTGCAAGGTTTGCGCCATGTGGTGGATGCATCAACACTTAACCAAAATCTCTTAATATTTGCTGAGTGGTTAAAAATGTGTGTGATCTGGCATTATCATGGTAAAAAAACCACCCCCTTTCTGTTGATCAATTCCGGTCGTTTTTTCTCTACTTCTTGCTTGAGTCTCATCACCTGTTGACAGTACATACTCGAATTGATGGTTTTGTCTGGTGGTAAATACTCAATAATGAATAATGCTCTTCCAATTCCTCCATACACATAGCATTAATTTATTACGAGTTTCGCTGTACAGAGTTTCGCTGTAGTCTATGAAGCTTGCTTTCCTTTTGGTCATGATCTTTTTCGCACGTTCGTGTTGTAGGAAATCAATTTTTCATCGCCAGATGTCCATCTTTTCAAAACGATTGGGTTTAATTATATTTCAAAAGAAATCGCAAATGAGTACATGATTCATTAAATTTCTATTAGCTTGTATGAGACTCGATTATTAAGCTTTTTTGTCTATCCAGTTTTTTCAAATGGGTCAAAACTGTTTTTTTGTCAAGGTCTTCAACTATGTGTAAGTATTAATATGCTGATCTTGCTCCACTTTTTCCAAAATGGCATCGACTTTATGTATAACAGGTGGACAAAAGCAAGGTTCATATTTGACATCCAAGTTACTAGACTAAAAATGCTTGAACCGGTTTTGTGCTGCTCTTACCTGCACTGTATTAGGCCCATAAACATTATAAATCTTTAACTTCTCGCTAAGAACATCGCAAAAATCGAGTTCTCATCAGATCTCGACGCTCTGAGGGTCTAGGAAGCTTCCCTGATCATCCCTGAGATCATGTCCGTATGTTTGTGTGGATGTGTGTGTGTGTGTGCGGGTGCGGCTGCGGGGTGTGTGTGTGTGTGTGTGTGTGTGTGTGGATGTATGTAAATCTCTTATAACTTTTAAACGACTTAACCGAATCGAGCTCACTAAACGGCGTTCCAAAGAGTTTCACCAAACTTAGATTTCCTGAAAGTTTGGGTCGATTTGGACCGGTAGATTTTGAGAAATTTTCAAAAAACTAAGAAAAAAATTTTTAAAAGTGGTTTTTTCAAAATAACTTTAAAATGGCTTGACCGATCAATTCCAAAATCTAATCGGCTCTTAACCTATTAAAAACACGTCGATTGCCGCAAACCGGGTCAAAATCGGTTGATTCGTTTGTGAGAAATCGTTGTCGAAAGAAATCGAAAAAAACCGTTTTTTTACTCAAAAAATCGCGTCAAATCCCGTATATTTTCGAGTTTTTTGAACTCGAAAATAGCGGAAAGTTTCAGGGTTGTCCTACAGGGTTAACCTATTTTTTCATTGCTTTTACATTTTTCCTTTTTCCATAATAAAACTATAAAATGTATCAAATTTCTAAGTTAGATTTACTCATTTTGATGGACAGAAACGCGATATAAAAATGGCGGAACATCGTTTTCACTATTTATTTTTCTTTTCTCAAAATGTCGTCTATTTAATGATATCAAAACTAGCCAGATACAAACAGCACAAAGAGATTTTACTGCAACTTTTTACTTATACAAAATAACGTTTCCCCAACCTAATATATCAAAATAACAAACAGAACAATTTACTCTGACTGTTATAACAAAAAATATATAGTTAACTTTTTTTCTATTAAAGTTAGGTCTGATATGTTTACTAACAATACAAACTACTAACATCAACACCACGCTAGCAAAAACGAAGGTGGCATACAACATTACACACACTTACTTTTTAATTAGTACATGTCTGAGCACCAAGCAAATAGTTCTCTTTTTTCCAATACAATCCATTACAAGTATTCATGTGCAAAAGAAAGAGATAATATAATGTCAAATTTTTGAGATAATGTGTAAACATATCATGTATGATTAAGTACATACTTTGCTGTACTTCAAATCATACAGATTCTTTTTTTTTTTTTATTAAGTCATTGAATATAATATAACATGCCCTTGCATGATCAGTAAGCATTTAACTCACTTTGACATCTTAAACAGTCATTAAAAATTTATTGTTGAAATAAGAATGCATTTCTACCCAAGAGGCTGACAACGCATTAATGACTTCTCTAGAGTTGCAAGTGTCCATGGGCAGCAATAACCACCTACTTTGTGATGGCTCATTGCCGTGCTCGTTAGACCTTGAAAGTGCTAAAAAATACATGTGTTGATTATGCATGAGGACTGTGAAGTATTGTCTATATATAATTTTTAACTGCCACCAATGGCTTTAAAGACCATGAAAAATTAGTTTTTAATCAATTAAAAAACAATCAGGAATTCATACAGGAGCATTAATGGAAACAGATCTTTTCATTTTTCGTAATCAACACAGCCTTAAAACTTTCTGAACCTCCACTTTACTCCTATTTGAGCCATTAATAGCAACAATCGTTTATAACCATTAGAGCTAATAGAGACGATTGGGAGTTATATACAGGTAGTAATCGATCATGCGTCTTTCCGCAAATACTTATAATCTCTTTTATTAGAATGAGTTTGCTGAAGTAACTATAACAAATATATATCATTGAAAATTTGCTTATAAATAACACAAATTAATAAAAATAAAACCCTGCTCGCCGCGCGCGCCTACTTTACGCGACTTAAGGAATTGCAGGCAGTAATTTCACCTCTGCAAACTCCCCAACAATAAATCATGTTTGCATATTCGGTAGCAGTGAAAGGCATTAGTATTAAACGATTAAACATTAATCACACAGAATCTTAGTGAAATCTTAGTTTGAAAAACGCCAATATCGTAAAAGCAACGCTTTATAGCAAAATACCTAAACCTGTAAAGCCGCGCGTCCAGTTGTTGACCGCGAGCGGACGGGCGATGCACTGCTGACACGCCTGCGTCCGGCAACGGGGGAGTCGTGCAGCATTTGTTTTGCATAATCAGCAAATATTCATAAACAGCAATTCAGAACTGCGATCCATTCCTATCTGAGCAACTAATTTTTAACTATTATTTGAGCTGCCAGAGTGACTTCATAATCATGTTTAATAATATCCCAAAATTCTGTTGTTAACTACTCTCGCAAGCTAAAAGTAAATTGAAAGTGTCAACTAATTGTCCTAATAAAATATCCGAGAATAGAATATCACATTAATTCCTCCCCGCGCGCCCTGCCTTTACCTCAGTCAGCGCTTTTGATGTGTGTTTACATTCCTTTTAAATGGAATTATTTTTTGAAGTCGAATTTTTGAGAGGCAGTACCTAAACGTGTTTGTTTATGTAAGACGTTGCATGTAACATTCTAGATAGCCATTCAACAAATATAAAATACCGAAGTGCAGGCGCAGACGGGCAATCAGTATGTTCACAAATCAATTACGATCGATTGGCAAGCATTCGAATATTTCTGTAACGATTTATTGTGACTCTCTATATTGAAATATATATCTACAGCTTTTCTGTATTTCCTTTCATCCAATCTCAATCCTCAAATCCTTGATAGGGTCAATAAGTAACAGTTCTTTATCTCTACCAGCAGCACCTTCTTTACAAAAGTTTTAACTGTCTTATTTTTTATTGACTACAAATTTTTGAGATAACTTTAAATGTTTTTACTGTATACTACTAATATTATATGATAAGGCAAAAATCCAAAAAAATTTAATATTGTCATTATTTAGATTGCTATAAGAGCAACAAAATTGTTATTAACTAATTAGCACACAAATAACACTAAAGTTTGTGCTATTTCAGACCTGGTTAAGTACAGTGAATATTATACAACAAAATCATTTCCCAGAGAAGTTGGCATTGTCATTGTTTTTTCAGCTGTTATACAAGCAATAAAATTGTCATTAGGGGAACTAATTAGCGTGAACCATTTCAGACTTAATTATGCTGGCTTGTTGAGACCGGCTAGCTATATGAATGTTTAAAAAAATTTCATAATATCCAAGCCACAATTTACTCAAAATTTGAAATTAGTGGTTCCAATAATCATTCCAATATAACCATTATCATGACTATTAATAGGGTTCCAAACTTCCTTTATAGCTATGCTAAATATTTACTGATAGCTGGCAACACAGCTGACAAATTTTTGAAAGTGGATTATAATAAAAAAATATTGATTTAATTTAGCATAAAGGTTACTTGGAAGTCAACTCTAATACAGAGATAAATAATAAATAACATTAAATTATTTTATACATTTTAGGAATAAACATTCAAGTAATATTTAGTAATCATTGTAATAAATGTCATATGACTGATGACGACTTTAAACTATATAATATTAATATTTTCAGGTACACTTCAATAGGCAGCATATTAAACACCAGACCTAATCCAGCTCTTGTGTACACGGATAGCTCAAATCGAATATCATACTTGCCAGCTTGGAAACTCAAAGATCCTTCACAAGAACGTGCTGGCCGCTTGGTTAACGGTCATAATCAGAATTCTGATAGGGATCATGATCACGACCACAGTTTAATCAATGGAAACAGTCACAATAAAGAGCACCCATATCAAAATTTATCTGATAGCAATTCTTTCCAAAGAAATTGTTTATAATGTTCTTAATTTTAAAATATATTTATTTAGCAGATAACAGTACTTACTCTGTATGCCTAGTTAATATCCAATTAAATATAAAAGCTGTTTATTGGCAATGTTTTTGTTATTACACATTTACATTTTCAATATTGGCCAAATAGTCTACATGGCAAAGCAGTACTAATTTTTTTACTAGAAATATATATAACAATTTATACTTGTCTCCTAAACCTTGTTTTTGTTGTATTCCACCCTAAATAGTCTATGTTTGTGATTATAAGATATTGTTATCAATTAACATTTTTTATGGACACAAGTTGCTTGAAATATGTATCCGTTTAAAAAAATATGTACATACAATTATTAACTGTAAAAAGAAATATTGTAAAAAACAAATTGGTAATGTGAAAGCAGGTTACAAGATAACAAGAATAACTTCAACAAGATGTATGTTTGGACTAATGATGTAGAAAATTGAATACATTACCAAAACATTGTAGCAGATAATCTCATAAATTCTTGAGCTTTTATGTAATTCTTAGGGTGTGCAGTACGAGTTTAATATTCTATTTAAACTCATTACACTAGACACATGGCTGTTTGACATAGTGATTTATGTATGATTTGAAATTGTTCTATAGTGAAGCAAAGCTCTTAAAAGTTACTTGTGTTATTTGTTAAAACTAATCGGTTTGATCTAAAATTTGGCAAAAAACAGGGTCAGTCATTAAGATCAAGAGTAAAAAATCATTTGTCATCTTCATCAAATATAATATCAAAGTAAGCTAAATACTTTCAGGATAATTATTATTATTTTGTAACATTTTATCAATATTAAGTCCATTCTTTGATGTTGGATGTAAACATTAATTCCGTAAGTAGTTGTAAATTGTTTGTTATTTTGTTCTGATATTTGTTCACATTACTATGCTCATAAACATTAATTAAAGAATGGATAGATTCTCACTTTATTTACCTCATTTCAATAATTTTTTTGTGATTCGGTTGTGGTTATATAGATATTTTAAATAAAAATTATTTATTTTGAATTAGTTATAGGGTTCTTATTATTGGACATTCTAAGTTTGTTACTAGAATTTAGAAATATTTAGCATATGCATATATGTTTTTTTTAAACAAATATTTGACTTAAAAATTCCAATTTATTCTTGGATTATAATAACTTAATAATTTTGACATATATGTTAAGGAGTTGTATCAAAAAATTGTTTTATAAGTTTTTGCATATCTAAATGGAAAATAAGTATGAAATTATCTGAAAATATATACAAGCAATAACACTTGGTATATATATTGGAAAAAATATGTTGAATAAAAATAGAACTAATAGATAATGTGTTACTTTGTAAGAGAGGCTACTTAAAATGTTATTTAAATTTACTTTAAATATTAGCCAGTTTCAATGCAAACACTCGAAATAATAAAATCTATTCAATTAAAACCTTTTTATTTATTTTAAAAAATCTTTATATTTATGACAACTTTGCTAATGCATACATCACGTGGGAGCACCATCTTGCGGTTTAACATGTTTCCTAATAAATTCTTGAAACATTTCTACATCCTTTGGTGCATCTGAAATTACAAATAGCAACTTATAAAACAAGAAAAAGTAAAGGTGGACGATTTGATTATTAAAATTTAGTTTGAATTGAACAATTTTTAATTCAAACACTTTATACAGTGTAAAGAACATTTTTAAAATTAATAGCAAAACATAAGAAGTACTCATAACATTATTATAGTAAACTTCCTAGTAACTCGTAGTTTAGACGAGTTAACTATTAAAAATAATTACCATCTACTTGTCTGCCTGTTTCTGTCCCTTCTTCATCACTGGAACTTTCATTCGCTGGATGTTTTAGGTACATATCACTAATTTCTCGACCAGTAGGGACCTCTTCTATTAGATTTTTTTTGCTAATGACTGTATCATCTGAATAACCTACAAAATAATTGATCTATAAAATTGCAATACCTTCTTAATATGTAAAAGCTTCACTCCAAATCAAATCAAAAATAGCTTTAGTTCATAGGTAATAAAAATTACACTTGAAATGCATCATAAGCAAATGTTTTCAACATCAATATACGACCCAGCATTTGGAATACCAAATGCTGATTCAATATTCATTTGTTACAAAAAGATAATGCATTTACTATACAAATTTTATTGGCAGGATTTACACAATTTCTACAAACTAACTAATTTACTTTAAAATATTTTGGTAAATAGACCTTAATGAAGAGAACATTTTTGTTCTAAAATTTAAAACACTTCAAAAACATATTCATATCTTTTTCATCATATTCTACATATTCAGATATCTACTAATCTAAGAGTAATTTAAAAAATGTTGCCTAGATGATTTATAAACTACTTTCTGACAAATAAAAGTATGAAAACTGTGAAATCGATTAGAAAATGCAAATAATCTCATCAATTTATTTATATAATTACTTTTTTTCTGTTACATCCAAAGATATCATATTAATATACAAGATTTTAATGATGGTTTAAAATCAATATCTATGCAATTTAATTTAGTTTCTATTAGCATTATAGTTTCCAAATTGATTCATCATTATCGATTTTCCATTCTAAAAACACTGAACAGTACCACTTACTTGATGCCTTCATTTCTTCTTCATTATTTTTCTCTTCTTCCAATTTTTCAGTTCTCATTCTTAGCCAATCAGCCCGATACTCCCTAATAATAATTAGAACATTTAATACAATCATAATACAAATGTACTTTAAAAATATTAACTAAATAAATGACAACCAAATACCACTTACATATCATAAATACAACCTGAATTCTCAGCTTATCCTATACCTTAAACACTATTAATTACTACAATAAACACAGTAGATTAATAACCTATTTTAGTCATACATCCACATATAAAATATATGAAGCACTCCAGGACCTCAAAATACAGAAGAAGCAATTGATATATCATGTCAATATATAATGCCAATATTATGAAAATAGTATGATAGATAAATAGAGTATTCTGGTCAATGCTATGTTATGAACCTTCTTTAAACACTATTCATATGAATGCCAATAAGACAGGCTCTGAATTTACGTTTGGAACCATTTTTTAGTTAAATAAATAATTGCCAATAAGTTTAATAGTTGTTCCTTCCTTTATTTTCTTTTTTTTACATCAGTGTTATACTGCTAATTCATGGAAATGTATAAAAAACTGAATTATTTATTCAAAAATAAATTAAAATACTAAATAGATCAATTTTAAAATATTTATTGTTTCATGTTTACAATTCATTTTTTTTAGTCTCATCACAGGCTATATATAGCACCTGAAATACATCACAATATTTCAAGAATTCACATATTGCTGCATCATCACACATTCGAAAGGCAGTTTTCCCTCAAGAACGAAAAAGAAAATTAAGTGTAACTTTTTCAAATTTAAATATACTATATGATCAAATATACATTTATATAACTATCACAAAGAAACAAATCTGCAAGAAATTGAGCTGATCATATCCATGAATATTTGCCCTGTGAGTATTTATAAATTGTATATTGCTGCTTTACTCTACCCTTTACCCTAACAAGCATTTGCTAATAAAGATTTTAAATATTTTCTAGGGCAAATTTCGTATATTTTGAGGAACCTCATTAAAAATACACACAGAAAATACGCACATAGAGCCTCCTCAACTCTTTCTCCATCTTCATGTTATTCGCTAATTTGGCATAGACCAAACATGTGTTAACAAAATAAATACCTAACATTTCATATTTGTGCTTTTCCAAACTTGTTAATACTATAATTTTAATTTTTTTACCTATTATAATGTAGTTTTGCAAGAGATATTCTCAATAAAATATATTTTATAAAATAAAGTAATTTTCTGAATCAAAATTAGCATTGATTTAACTAACTTTTCTTATGATAGAATTAACATATCCCAGTTTAAAATTTCTGGTTTCAGGAGTATATAATGTTTGCTTAAGATTAACTTTTATTTTACCTTTCATATTCCACAGCTGCTTCATCAACAAGTTTAAAAAACTCCTCAATACCCTAAAACAAAAAAATAAATGGTCATTGTTTATAAAATAGTATAAACAATTTTGATTGTATAAGAACGAGGTATTTTCCATATTTTTTATAAGAGCACTACTTAAAAAACGAAATAAGACAGGTTTAAAGAAGAATGTAATATGACATAAAAAATCTATTCACATCACAATATACATCCCTTGTTACACAAAAAAAATGTCCACATTTATGTGACCAACATTTATAATAATCATACACACTCACTTCGCCAGTATGGGAACTGACTCCACAACATTTCAAATCTCTATAAAACTCATCCAAAGCTAATGCCATAGACCGTGCGAGATTCCCCACATATGTAGTGCCTCCTTCACTATCACCTTCTTGATCCAGTGCATCTTGGAATGCCTCAAAATCTTGCATCCATTCAACCGCATATGAGTTTTCTACCACATCCGTCTGTAATTAAAAACATTGTATGAATATAAAACTTTTTATATCAACAACATTCATGATTTTTTTAAGAGTACTAATGACATCTGTTTTCAATTTTTTTCTACACATTTATTTTGCCCTTTACTAAGATTAATAGTAGGAAATAAAGGTCCTATACTAAAATTGGAAAATGGATACTCACTGATACATCTGTATTATCAATATATTTTATACTGTTTACATTATTGAAATATTTATAGTTAGTGATGTCCGCAAAATAGATTTACAAATTCACCATTCACATTTCAAAGTAATAAAGGTATAAATAGGTCAGATAATTGATTCATAATAACTGAGCCAATCTAAGCCACAGCTGTCTTTGCACAGGCCAGCTCCAAAATCTCCTGTATTGTTTTGAGCAATAATATTTCGAGCTTGGAAAGCGTGAAAACATTATTGCTCACATTATCGAGAGTTATTTAGAAAAAACAATATTTGGAAAACTTTAAATTGAAACCTCTTGATCTATTTAATTGATTTACACAGACTTGCGCTATTTGATGCAACTTTACAAATGCAAAAACAAATTTTATTTTAAAGATGATCTTTAAAAAGTCCAAAAAACATTTTTTTCTTAGTTTTTTAAAGAAGATATCTATAAAAGAAATAAACTAATTTAAATTAAATTTACAGCATCCAATACAGTTTTATTATGAATAGAGGTGAATAGATTTTGAAATTGATTTGCTAAATAATGTAGGAATTGCTTGAAATATAATCATTCTTCTCTTAGCACAAAGTAAAAATTATTAAATGTCAGGTAAAAAAACTGGTCAAGAGCATGTCGGACCATGCTCATTGTAGGGTTCAGAAGCCATTATTACAAAGAAATGCATTACAGATGAAAAAAGAACATTGTTAAACGTTTTCCATGTTTCATCCACAGACTAGTTATAAGCACTTTAATCGCGTATAACTCGAAAAACAAGTCAGTATGTCGACTACTACTATAAGACTAGTTTAAACAAAAGTGTATCGGAAACAGTGTATGTACATGGCACTTACGTCCTTTTATTGAGAAGCGCAGTTTTTCGGCAATGACTCAAAAACAATATATCCGATTGTGTACAAAATAATTTATATTAAAAGTATTTATTAAGCGTTACCTGTTATTTTTTTTCATATTTTTGGACTTGCGGTTTAGAAAATAAAGGAGGGACCCAATTTCTGCATTTTTCGGAGCGATTATTTCCGAAATTATTCACTTTCAAAAGGATTGTCGAAATATTTGTCACACGTTTGCTGATAAAAATTTCGTTTCAGCTTCTGTTACATGTATGGAGTGTCCTTCCCCTAGAAATATTCACTTTTGTTATTTAACTACCAAACTAAGTAGCGGCTTATACAAGACAATTATACTGTAAATTTTATCAATATATATCTTGTGCTTTTTGAGTAAAATGTCTATGACATACGGACGGACGGACGAACGTGACGAAACTATAATTAGGGTTCCGTTTTTGCCTTTTGACTCGGAATTCTAAAAACGGAAATAATAATGTTGAATAAATACTCTGTAAGCAAGCAATATTGTAAAATTAAGGTTATGACAATTGTATAAATTAAGAAATAAGGTAAAATAAATATTTTTATTTAATTTACAAATGATGGATATGTGAAATTTACTCTTACTTTGTATACAGAGCTTATATAATTATGAATTATTTCAATGTACTGAAATAATTCCCAGGCTGTATCAAAGAACATGGATTTATAATTCTTAATTCTTTTAAGTAATATCCCACGCAGTATTTAAAATTAAACAAGGAAAATAACAAATTATTAAAATATTCCATAAACACTGTTTACAAAAATCTTTCACCATAAACACATCTGGGCAAATGATCTCTACAAATATATTAAATTTTAAGCCGATAATAATAGTCACATAGTACCTTTTTAGTACCATAGTAGTTTTTTTTTGTTAATGGGTAGACATAAATCTTACATTTTTAAATATGTAGTTAAAACAATATTGGAAGACTATAAACGGAACTACATTAGAAAAACCTAATTTCTTTTTGGTATACACAGTTTATAGTCGCTGATAATGGCACAATAAACACTATTATCAGCAATTGTAAACCAGACATGAACTGGTTAATGTAAGGTTATCAACTGTTTGTAATTAGTAAATTGTAGGTGAACTGTTACAGATAACCTCATTTTTTTTAGGATTTTACTAATATCATATAAATTAAGAAATAATGTAAAAACTACTTTTTTAACTTATTTCTTAATTTATGCAATTGTCATGACCTTAATTTTTATATATTGCTTACTTATGGAGTATTTACTCAATATCAAAATATCCGTTTTTAGAGTTCCGAGTCAAAAGGCAAAAACGGAACCCTTATTATAGTTACGTCCTGTCCGTATGTCACAGGCATTTTATTCAAAAA
This sequence comes from Eumeta japonica, assembly GCA_005406025.1. Classification (NCBI taxonomy): domain Eukaryota; kingdom Metazoa; phylum Arthropoda; class Insecta; order Lepidoptera; family Psychidae; genus Eumeta; species Eumeta japonica. The sequence continues at coordinate 363,258 of BGZK01000491.1, read as the reverse complement.
CTACAAAACATATATTGATAAAATTTATAGAGTAGGTGTCTTGCATAAGCCGCTACTTAGTTTGGTAGTTAAAAAACAAAATAAATATTTATGGGGGGAGGGGACTCCATACATGTAACAGAATCTGAAAAAAAAAAATTATCAGCAAACATCAATGTGTGTCAAATATTTCGACAGTCCTTTTAAAAATGAATAATTTCGGAAATAATCGCTCCGATAAATGCAATGCCGAAAAACTGCGCTTCTCAATAAAAGGACGTAAGTGCCATGTACATACACACTTTTTCTGATACACTTTTGTTTAAACTAGTCTTATAGTAGTAGTCGACATACTGACTTGTTTTTCGAGTTATATGTGACTAAAATGCTTATAACTAGTCTGTGGATGAAATATGGAAAACGTTTAACAAAGTACTTTTTTCATCTGTAATGCATTTCTTTGTAATAATGGCTTCGGAACCCTATAATGAGCATGGTCCGACATACTCTTGACCAGTTCTTTTACCTGACATTTAATAATTTTTAACTTTGTGCTAAGAGAAGAATGATTATTTTTCAAGCAATTCCTATATTATTTAGCAAATCAATTTCAAAATCTATTCACCTCTATTCATAACAAAACTGTATTGGATGCTGTAAACTTGATTGAAATAAGTTTATTTCTTTGATTCACCCTTTGAATAGAGAATCCAAGAGTAAAGAACTTTATTTATTAAGTCTACGCCTTGTGTCCTTTTGGTACACTGGCTATCCATCTTTCTGTTCTACCTTTAGAGGGTTTTATCTTTTGAACCACTATAATAGACGAGATAATTGAAATTTTCACAAGATGTGTTATAATGGAGAATATCCTAATGAAAAATAAGGAAATCTGAGGAGTGATTCACTTGCAAGTCTGCCCTAAAACTTCTGAATTGGTTTGAATAATATTTTTTATGCATGAAGAACAAGAAAATTTTTGCAAATCATAAAAATGTTGATAATTTTGAGCTTGTAAATTGCATTTTTCTGCTCATATTTATCAATGTTCTTTTTGTAAATTATTACAAGTATAAAAAAAAACAATCATTATTTTGCATATATTTTGTCAAAGATATCTTTAGAACAAAATAAGCGATTTAAATGGGTTTTAAGGCATTCTACACAGTTTTTAAAGCTCAAAAAATATTTAGATCTTAAAATTAATTGGCAAAGAAACTTAAAATTGTATTGAAATATGATTTTTTTAAGACATAAAATGATAATTTTTTGATGAATTGAATCAATTTCAATTCGTGATGTTTGTTGAACCTTTTTCAATATGAAAATATGATGCGTTTTAATAATGATTAAAAATAAACAAATGTGTTTAGTTTAGTAAAACTCATAACATGCTCTGAATCAAACTAGCACTCATCGGGTTACAAATCAAGTATCCATTGAGTTACCACTGCTTTCATATTATTATTGTAAATTATAGTCCACTACAATAAAATATTTATAGGATTCAAATAAAAAAAATCCATAATTGAATTTCTTTAGTGCTTCTTCCAAAAAATTCTAATTTGATAAATACTGTTAACATGTAACTCGAAAAATATAAATAAATGTGAAAAAAGCCTAAATGGATAATAAACTTGTTAAAAAATGGAGTTAGAAAGAAATAAGACTAGATGAGAGCCTTTTAAAGCATAAGTACCTATTCATTCATAGGCATATATTTGAGGAACTAAAAGTAAAGTGTAATAAACAACTATATTAGAAACATTTCTTTTAGAATAAGCACAAATTAAATATACTATTTCTTTATACTGACCTTATTCATAACTATTATAAAAGGTAACCTACTCTTGTACAATATGGAACAAGCGTAAAGCATATTCGACATGAAAGTCACTGGCGACACGCTGCGTACTGTGTCCATAACATACACAATAACTGTGGGTCTCGATGATGCAAGTGTTTCAGTGATAATAGTGCCTGATGCAGACCAGGTGAAGACCTCAATTTGACCTAATAACATAAAATTAATACATTCAACTATCAAGAAACTTAATTATTGAGTAAGATGTAATTTGCTGATAAATTCACAAAATTCTTTTTTGATGTATGTAATATGCATCAAAAACCTCTTTTCTTGATGTATATGATATTTCGTTAGTGTAGTTAGTTGCATTAAGAATATTAACATTGTAATTAAAAAATTGTGCACAATCCAATCACTTTAATAAATCAATAAATCAATTCCAGTAGAAAAATAATATACAGTTGTACCTGTTAAAATCTAAGAAACATCAAGGGAGATGTAGAGTTTTTGACTTATGGGGGATTTCGGCTTAGGTGGGTGTGTATTGCAATAAAACCAATTTTCCAATGACAATTTTTCAATTGATAACAAATGATTTAATGAAATCAATAATAATATGTACTCAAAATAAAACACTTGACACCAGCAACAAGCAAGCATTTGTTAATATCAGTCATAAATTTCTTTATCATTGTTTTAGAATTGGTGATCCTATTTTATGTACAATCCTAAATAATTTTATAAGAAACAATGGTGTACATTGTCAGCAAATTCTTAAACTTGGTAACTTATTTTTCTTTGAGCTATAGAGATGATAATGTCCAAACATTTCACTTGTAACGATTATAAAATAAAACATCGCTATGTTCAAGATACAGAAGTTCAATTTATTATTTCAAGTTATAGAGAGAAACGAAAATAGCTTGTAGGGACTCACTGATTATTGAGAGTAATGGAGGTTTTCAACTTATCAAGATTTGACTGTATTGAGGAAAAGCGAAGCTAACATAATGTATACATAAAATAAACATAAAAATGCGTTATATATATATATATATATATATATATATATAAATAATATAATCATATCTATGTAATACTTATTTATTGTTATTGCTTTTTTTAAATTGAACTTTTTTAATTAAACTTAATTACATTTAAAAAGAGATATGTCAAAAAAAAATCTCATATTATTAAAATGAATAATCAAATATTATTATAATAAAATATGTTAAAAAATATACTTTTGTTTCCTAATCTATTTTACAGGAGATGATTTGAAAAATAATTACAAATGGACAATGAAAATTAATAAATAGCATAAAACTTATTAATAGAAACAGCATGTAAAATATACCAAGGTCCAACCCATGGGTTTGTTTGTGTAGACTATAAGATTGTAGAAAAACTGCCCACATAAGTGGTGTAGGTAGTTTATGTGTACACCTAGTTTACGCAAAAAAAAATGCAAAAAAAAAAATGTAAACAGGAAATTTTAAGTTCCTTATGCTTTTTGTGTCAATTCAATTCCCTAACACCGTCGTTGCTGAACCTCTGAGTGCTTGGGAACAAAAATCTTTGTGGAGAAATGCAAATGACGAACTGATGGAATAAAATAAGAGATCTTGCTGTAACTCCCAATCTCGATCCTGCTTTAAATTCTGGTTCTGGTACCCTTCTTGATTTTAGTTCCAGTTATGCTCTTCATTTCAATCCCAACTCGACAGTCGCTTTTGACCCCGTTCCATTCTCAATTTTGTTTACTAGGCATGGGCCTTGATTCCACTCCTTTTCCCTCTTTCAATTATATACACCAATTTCTTCATGTTATCTTCACATGACATATTTTTTGACATTTGCATTCGTATTTGAACGAAACAATACAAATGATCGGCGAATGTATTTGACAAACAAAAATGAAATCATATATGCACTGGAGGATGTGACTTATAATTTTTATTTATTGATATTTAAATAAAGAAATGGAGCGGTTTTGAAGTAGGCAACTAAAATAGAAATATTTTCTCTTTTGTTCTTTTTAGTTTAATGTATATATTAACAAAAATACAATATTAAAATAATTCAGAATGTCCTTCCTTATATTAAAAACAATCAAATTCTAAATTTTAACATCCTTTATGAAAAAGGAATTTGAGAGGTCTAATCAAATTAAAATACCTACTTCTAATAAATCTTATTACAATTATGTAAGCTTTGTACTTATTCAGCAGATTATAACTGCTATTTTTAAGTAAAGTTTACAATTTCTTTTCACAGAAAACAAAACAAATATAAACAAATATCCAAAATGTTATATGTTGTTATACTTTGACTTTAATTATAATGAATATGAACTCGCTGTAACCTTAAATTAATTTCTTAGTAATTAAATTGAAGTAAAGGAATGTTAAACTTTATAAATAAAAGTTTTGAAGCTTTTTCTCAATGCAGCCTGTTTCGTTGAAGGATGCAAATAAGTCTGGCTACAGGTGAAAGAATACCAAATTTAAGCTTCCATCAAAGAAGTGGATCTTCTTCATTTTCAATATTTTTATCTAATATATACATTGTTTTTTTTTTATAAAAACTTGTACAACATTTGGAATTTGATTTACTAATTCTCCTTTGTTTTCACTAGAATCCATTATCATTTTCATAGTGTCTGTTAATGATATGGATTTATCTGTAAGACTGGCACTGGAGTAGAAACTTTTCTTACCCTGATTAGACATTTTAGGACTTTTCAGATTTGAACAAGAAGGTATATGCAAGTTTAAGTCCTAATTCTCAATTAAATCTAAAATATTTTTCACAACATGTTCTTTGGTTGAAGGATTTTTGAAAAACTTCAATTTGTACCTCGGATCATTAAAAGTTGATGTAGTAAACAATCTGTCGTTTTCCAATTGAGAAACTCTATAACTCATTTCTTGTTTTAAAACGAGAATAGTGTCCCTGATAAATTCATCAGAATCACGTTCATCAATCACCTTTTCTAAGGTGGCCAGTAATAGAATCACAGAGGATAGGAAAACTGTGGCTGCACCTTATTTCTTCGAAAGGTTTTAACAATATAATTAATCTTTCCAGTTATCCATTCTTCTGACTTTAATTGTGAAATATTGTTGTTAGTGGAAGCATAAAGTCATAAATAATATTTATTTTTTGAAATGCATTCTAAAATGTAGAAGTTGCTGTTCCATCTCACCACACACTTTTGAATTATCTTGAGCTTTGATCAATTAAGTTTTTCTTGTAGATTAGCAAATTCGTCTTGAGCTGAATTAGAGTGATGAAAATATATCTCAATCTTTTTACATTTGTTAATGATTGCAATGAAGAATTCCTGTGATTTAAGTGCTTCCTTAACAACTAGTTGAATTTGATGCAATAAACAATGAATGTTTTTAAATATTCAACGTTTTTAAACCTTGATTGTTTATGTAAAAACAGCATTAAAATGCTTAGCATAGAAATGCCTTTTTTCATTTTTGTACCACGAACAATCATAATACCTTTTTTTGGGAATTTCCTATGATGACAACATCATTTCTAGCTTTAGAGCTATGTTTTCTCCTGTATGTTGTCCATCATTAAATATTTCTGCTTCCAAAACAACAATTTTTCTTTCAAAACTTTTTGTGAATCTGTGGCAAACAAATGTTATCACCCCAGAGCAAAAATCAGACCAGATATCTTTCATTAAAACTAACTTTCCAAAGAATTTAACCAATTCCAGAATTTTATTTTTTATCTGCCCAAAGAAATTTTCAAAAATAAAGGAAGTAAAATATTGCAGAGTTTTTAAATTATACAAGAGGCATACTTGATTGATCAAGGTAACAAATTCGACGCATTCTACAAAACTAAATGATAGATCCTCCAGTGCAATCATTTCACAAATTAAATTATCCAGCTCAAAGGTTTGGCGTTGTTGTTATCCCATTTTTAATTTTTCAACATAGTCACTTAATGATATTTGCTTTAGGATGGTTTTGGTATACTGTAGTGCACTAGTACATTGTCACGAAGACAGCGACAAAGAAATTATTTTAGCGGTAATTCTTTTTTCACTTTCTCCTCCTTTTAATTCGTCATATACGTTTTTATGTTTAGTTTTTAGGTGATTTCGTATAACACTGGTTTTCCTTCATTTGCACAAGTATTTTTTATCACACAAATTACATTTGACATTTTTAATGTTATAAATTGTGAAACAAGTCTAAACTTCAATAACATGTGCTTTACTCATGGATTTTGTATCACTTTTGAATATGAGTCAAATTTGACATGTACAATAATGAATTCTAAATTAACCTCAAATCAAAATAAAACTTTTCGATTTAATGTTATATGACTAACTGCATTCATTCAACCTATATTGGCTTAACTAGTTGAACATAGCTGACATCACATGTCAAAATTGATCAATATTTTGCATTTGCAAATATTTGAAATGAGTACAACATTTGTTCCATTGGTATGTTCATAGTCGTTTTCAATCCTTAAAATAGTTTCAAACAAAATTCGACTCCATTTTTACCCCAATTAAAAAGTGAATTTTAAAAATCCTTAGTGAGTCCCTATCTTTTACAAACTATCATCAGACCATTTTTTATATCGATCGGACCTATAGCTTCAGAGGTATCATAAGAATAAATGAGTCAGTGAGAGAATGAATGGTATTTCGCTTATAGATAGGTATTTACATAGTTTCTAATCAGCTATATTAAATAAAATTCTAGTGAAAGACATTAAAAATATCTCATAAAATTAGTCATTTCAATATATTTACCTGGTGTATCAATTACACAATACTTATGCTTCTTTCCTGCTTTCTCAATGAGTTCTAGGACTTGGCCAAACTTTGTTGAAAATAGGTTCAATGCAGTTACAATACCACCATTGGGCCCCAGTCCATACTGTTTCATTACTGCCTTATAGTCAACAGTATCTCTAATATCTAAAATGATACATTTAGAAAATAATATAAATTGAAACATTGATAAATTCCTTAAGGAGGTATAGGACGTACAGTCAAGTCAGAAAGTTCCATCACATTGTAGATGTCAGAAGTATGTACATACCCATAGAGAATGAACTTTTCTCAAAACTGTACTTCCAAAAATCAAAAATTTCAGCCAACAATAACCGCCTTTTAGCATGTTAAAGTTAATATTTATGAATCTTAGGATTAAAGTAGAACATAAAATTTTGTTAGTTAATAGGAAATTTAAGTAAAATAATAAAATAAAATAACTTGTAAAATTAATAAGAATTCCGACAATGTAGAAAATTCAACCGCGTTTGTGGATATGTCTGTTGCATATACTTTATCCTATTTCATTGAAACTTAAATATCCCGCGAGACCCATCATGTGCGATGTTGCCGTCACCATAACCCACTTTAGCTATGGCTGAATATTTTTTAAAATTTACATTTTTTAAACTTAATAATTTTTACAACTAGGTACCCTCAACTTGATTTTATTTTCTCAATAAATTTTAACAATTTTTTCTATACACTCGAGTTTTTCTAACGTTTGTCATTATTTTTTCATTATAAAATTTATCAAAACATGAGTAGGTGTGAGACCTAGTATGCCATTACAATGTTAAATTGCATATTTTTACTATTGTCTATTAAAAAAACTATGAACTCCAGGTCTCTGAAATTTTTACACAACACATATTAAATATATTTTTGCCTATCATAAAAAATTTTAATTGCTCTCATTATTTCACCTTAACTCCTATACTTCCTTAAAAAGTTTATGAAGTATTAAATTATATAAAAAAATCATGACCAGTTTGAAGATTTTAAACATTACTACATTGAAAGGAAGACAAATTTAAAAACTATTAGAAATTCATTTACAAGTTTATTATGCATTATATATAATTTAAATGAAAATGTGAGTAAATAGAAGTATGTAGCATATGTGGATGCATAATAGAATGCCTATTATTCATGAATATGAATATTATGAGCTTGCACCATCATTTTATGGTTGGTATTAGTATCATTCTTATGGTTTAAAATAGAAAAACATTCAACATACTACTTCAATTTTATGTATTCACTGTAACAAACTTATGAAAATTATGCTTCATTAAAGGGGGTAATCCACAATAAATTTAATGGCTATATAGTGCATGGAATAAAACTTGTATTTCATCCAATATACTTATACTTTTATTTGATTAAATTATGGCCAATACGCAGGTGTGTATAGTAATAGAATTGTCTTGACATATTTATGTATTAATACTACAAACACTCCTAATTTTTGATTAATTCTCTATGGACGTCTATCTAGTTACAGTCATTTTTTTAATAACATTAAAATTGGTGGCCATAGTATTGCTAAGTAACAGTTAAAAGATAGTATTTCTAGGATCTAGGTATGTCTAAATGGATAGAGAACAGCCATGTAAAGCAAAATTTGTTCAAATTTTTTGATAAAGTAGAATAACATTACAACAAAATTTAAGGCAGCTATATACAAATGATTTCTGAAATTGAATTCGTAAGGAAAATATTTTATACAAGGACATTAGCATAACAAAATTGACACTATGATATTCAGTCAATACTTATTTTGTATGAAAGGTGTATTTATGGCTAGTACATATTATAAAGAGTTGACTTACTTTGCGAAGTGTCAATCAATGCTTAGAAATACTCTGTCCACCTATTTTTGAAGTCTATGAGTATATATTTTTGAACATAATGAATTGAATAAGTGTTGATAAAATTCACTAAGTAAAAGTTTACATGTTTATCAATTTATATACACAAAACACAATTTAAATCATCTTAAACACCAGAACAATACATTGTTTACAATAAGTCCATTTACCGATATTGGCTGGAAAAGGTACTTCACGACAAGCAGGATCCAAATTCAACAAATAAGGCCTTGAGCCGTCCACTATATGACCGGCTAGTCTGCGAGTAAATGATGTTTTCCCTGCACCTGCCATACCTGTAGTAGTCGTCACAATATAACAAAAGTACTACATAATATTTTAAAAACAAAACAATTACAATTTCTAACCTAGTATAATTAAACATATTGGCGTTCTTGCATTTTCTCCCATCGATTCAGGTAAAGATTCAGCCATTGTTTAAATTTTATTGTATTTTATCACTAACTTATTCAGTATTTTAATCAAATTTCCACAAAAATCATTTCAATTTCAACAATTGTTATCAAACACAACATCAACATGCGCAATCGACATTGACAGCTGTCACAGTAACATGTCAATATCATCAATATGAAAATAATGCAATCTACAAGCGTCTACAAGTTTTCTCACTTGTGGATAAGAATCAAATGAGTTCTATCATGTAACGAATTATTCTACAATTTTTTTTTATAACCAAGATGTTCAAAGAATTTATTAAAACGAGTTAGTCCAACCATATCAATCAAAGTGAAAAAGAAGACATCAAAATCTTTTGGGCTTTGAAGTGATATTTGCATGATCAACTATGTTTTTTTCAAAAATATCTGCACTATTATGTTTAACATTATTAAAATATTGTATTTATTATATCTATTAAAACCGCCTTTTGTACTGTTGAACCGAACTACTTATTAATTTTTTTAAGGAGATCTCAGAGTTCGCTCGCGATCTACGTTCATGCAGAAATGTAGAAGACAAACTAAACATATTAGTCAAGCACCATCATCTAATAGTCAAATTAGAACACATATAAATGTCCATACCCGGATGTAGTAGCTTCCCTTCAGTTAGACGCCGCAAACCGAATAATATCTCACTACTATCTTTTAATGCTAACGGCTTAGCAAAAAATATCCCTGAGTTATTCAAATATACGTCGGAGTACAGTATCGACATAGCACTAGTCTAAGAAACTTTTTTAAAGCCAAGTTGACCTAAGGCTTGTGCGATCGCAGGGTACTCTCAGTTACGAAAGGACAGGACGTACGTTATGAAAGGGGGTGCCGCAGTGTATTACAAGTGCTCCTTACACTGTTGCCGTATTATCATTCCAATTCTCATTAACATGGAAGCTACGGCCCGACGTAGACTCGCTATGACGGTCCACGGTACACTCGTCATAGTCTCGGTTTACCTCCCGTCTCCTAAAAGTTGCTCCGGCGCGACTTCAGAGTCCTCCTTGCCCTAGGGGATGCCGTCATCCTTTTCGGCAATTTTAATTGCAAAAACCCCAGATGAGGTTGCCTAACTACTAACTATAATGAAAATAAAGTCAATCAAGTCCAGGACAGACCCGATTTTGAAATTATCGCGCCCTTTACGTCGACCTACTAGCCCGACATCGCAACCAATAGACCCTCCACCCTATACATCGCTCTAATTAAAGGAATCGCATCAAATCTAAATTGTATCGAGACATTTCACTGTCTCCTTTCTGACCACTGGCGGTCCCGCTGAAAATGGGACCACCCGACGGCGGGAGTCCTAATCCTATCCTAAAAATCACTGATTGGAAAAGAATGTCGACCGCGCTTGAGAAAACCGACACTCCATCCCTTAATAGCATTTCCGTTGACATTAGAAAAACTGATGAAATAGACTCTGCCACAGGTGCTCTTACCAATCACGTTAGAACAGCGGTCGAGAAAAGCAGGCGGGAGGTTCCGGCGTTCTTGGATCGCAAGAAGCTCCTGGCCGACGTTCTCGAATTTATAAGAGCAAAAAACGCAACTCTGTGCCGTGCTAGCGCATACCCCACTGCAGAACACAGATCCAGAGCGTGAGCACTCCTGGCGAGTGAGGGCTCGCGTTGAAGATGTCCGAAATGAGAACTGGAGCGATCTTATGGAGGAACTTACACCATCACACAAAGCGTTTTGGAAGATCACCAAAGCACTCAAAACAGAGGGGTGTATCCCTATACCTCCTGTGCCTCCTCTCAAAAAACCGGATAATTCTGTTGCCCCAGATGACGCGGAGATAGCGGAGTGCCTATCGAATCCCAATGCTCTCACGCTTCCCCTCCGCACGACATTGCTCATATTCTACATATTGAGGAAGAGGTCCAGAATAAACCCTCCCTCGAACCCAAAGATGATCTGCCTCCCACCTCGCTCAGCGAAGTCCAAACACTGGTGAAATCCCTCAAAACCAAAAAGGCACCGAGCCTCGATGGTATTAGTAATTAAGCAATCAAATGTTTTTCTTTGCCTCTATTGGGCTTACTAGTCGCGATATTTAACGCGTGCCTAAGAAATTGCAGTTTTCCTCCCGTCTGGAAAGAGGCGGAGGTAATAGGCATTCACAAACCAGGGAAACCTCGTGACCTCCCTGCCAGTTACAGACCGATCAACCTCCTGAGCGGTCTGGGTAAACTTTTCAAGAGAATTCTCAAAACTCGCTTAAACGATCACCTCCTTGGGAAGGGTCTTATCATTGATGAACAGTTTGGTTTTCGCCCAGTGCATTCATGTCCCCAGCAAGTCCTCTGTATAGTATAGTATATCTCGGAGAGCTTTAAATAAAAGCAGAAAACCGTAGCTATCTTCTTTGACGTAGCTAAGGCCTTCGATAGGGTATGACACTCGGGTCTAATTTATAAGCTTCATACTCTCAAAAGTACCAGATCATCTCATTCATATCATCCATAGTTATATCAGCAACAGGCATTTTACCTTTAGACACGAGCGTACTCACTCGACTTGACGACGTATCAGAGAAGGAGTTCTTCAAGGCTCCTCCCTCTCTCCCCTACTGTACTCCGCGTAGACTAACGATATTCCGCGTCCATCATCAGGCGTCCAACTCGCGTTATTCGAGGATGATACAGCAATTCACTTTTGTGCTAGGCTCAAAAAATCTACACTCCTCCGCCTCCAGAGAGCCATTGATAAGCTGAGTCGATGGTTCCGCACCTGGAGGATCGAGGTCAATCGAGAAAAGTCAGCTGCTACACAATTTAAGTATAGTAAGCGCAGGAGTCAACAAATTGTCGAATTAGACACTCCCCACCTCTCAGAATGTCGGATGCGAACATTCCGTGGCAGTCCAATTACCTAGGAGTCACGCTCAATAAAAATCTTCATTTTAAAGATCACATCAAGTGCGTTAGAAAAACTGCAATTTTCTACCGAGCGCGGCTCGGAGCCATGCTTGGTAGAAAAAGCAAACTATCTCGGCGCAATAAGCGCACTATCAACAAAATGTGTATAAGGACGGTGTTTACATACGCATCCCCGCTCTTCGCTCACGCGGCCCCGAAAGCACTGGATAGACTCCATGTTATTCAGAAAAAAATTCTGAAGGTACGCTACGGATGCACACTGGATAACTCAATACTTCACAGGGACTTAGAACTCCCAACCATAGCTAAATAGGAAGAAGGACGCATCCAAGCGATCCTTCAACATAGCGGGATCTCATACCAATGTGTTCCTTTGTTCAGCAGTTGATTACGAACCACCTAACCGTCATCATTTTGTCCATAGGCCACGGAATGTACTTACCGATCCACCTGACGCTCTTACAGCGGCAGTAGATAATCTCATGAAAGTCAACGATACACATGACTGATTATGCGTAGATATACCTCCACTAGTTAGATCTTAAACTATAGCTCCCCTACTCCACCCGGCCGCTTCCGCGCTGGGTAGATAAAATGGACCAGACCCGTGTCGGTATCTAGTGACTCCTATGCTGAGGCGATCCCTTAAGGAATCGCCCATAGGGCATGTCACGCGCCGTTGACACTCCCGCGTGTCCTCCGGCCGCGTTCAGTGAAGCTATTATAGTAATCCAGCTATATAGCATTGCCGATCAAACTATTTCAACTTCAGGGGGAAGTTTTTAGTCGGTTTCAGCCCCACACTACCCGCGTGCACAAGTGCGCTGATGTGCGTTATGCATTTTTTACCTCCTCCTCGCCGCAAGAGGAAAAAAAAATGTTGTATTGATTCTATTGTTTTGGGGCAAATTCTAGTGTCGATAACTGCATTGAAGATTTCTGTGAGAATAGGTATTTCTTGTCTGCCATTTTTTAGTCTCACTTCTGTTTTCCATTTTTAAAATCCAATTTTTTTTATTCAATTCTCTATACACATTGTTTATTCCTCCTGTCTGTTGAATACGTTTTTATAGGTTGATTTTTACGTTTCGAATTTCTTTCTAGCGAAATGAGTTTTTCATCACTTGCAGTTAATTTTCATATACGTAGAAGTACTGTAGCTAAAAATGTTTAATAAAGCAGTAAAACAATATGAAAGTAAAGACCCCATTAAACTGAAAGCTACAACTGAACGCTTCAAAGTAATCTCAGATAACTTCATCACAAAATGACCATTTTCTTAATGTGGTGGATGGGAAATATTTCCCTAATAAGAAAGCACCAAGAAGCGGAAGTGAATATTTCAACTAAAAACAAATATATTTTTCTATAGCGGTGTGTCGTTAACACAGATTACAAATTTATAGCTACTGCAATTGGTGGCAAGGGACGCCGAAAGCGGATGGGACATTTCACTTTTGAAAATATTTAAAATGTTACAAGAAAATAACTTTAATATGCCGCTACTCCAATGTATTTTTGTACTAATATGAATGTGCCTTATGTTTCAATGTGCGACGAAGGTTGTCCTCTTAAAGTTTTTAATGCATCCATACAAAAAACTTGAATAACGAAAAGAGAATTTTCAATAAACGCTGGTCTAGAGCAATAATTTCAGTTGAATGTGCCTTTGGTATTTTGAGTAGCAAGTGGAGGTTGTTTACAGAATCGATAAAAACAAACATTAATCCTGTAATTTTAACTATAAAAACTGCCTGTTTACTGCATAATATCATATAAGAAAGAAATAGCAGAAGTTTAAGTTATCAGCTAAAGTTACCAGCAATATTAGATTATAACAACACAAAAGCCATATCACCATGATCGAGAAGAAATAACAGAGCTACGAAAGAAGCTATTGTAATACGCAATAAGTGCAAATCTTATTTTATTCAATACATACTGTCTTACGTTATTTTATTTATCATAAGTTAATACTTATAATTGTTTATTAATTAATAATTACAACTAGTATTAAAATAATTAGTTAGTCAAGAATAAAAATAATAATTTTCGGACGTAAAATCGGAATATTAAGTTTTTTTTTATTGAAATTTGGAAATTGATGATTACGATATATTCTTACATAGACACGGAAAATTGCAAGAGCGCGTAGGTCACGTTGTTAAGTGTTGTTAGTTAGTTATCATCATGCCGCCTAAAACTAGTGGAAAGGCCGCGAAGAAGTCTGGTAAAGGCTCAAAAAATTGGTTGCCTGTAAAGTCGGTATACGGGCGAAAGTTTTACGTGACAACGACTTTGAATGGTAAAATCATTTTAATGTGAATATTCATTCGTATAGTAGGAAGAAGGATGAAATAATAGTAACAATTTAAAACATTTATTTATACAAAGAATTATATTTAAAACATTAATTTATACAAAGAATCTCGCACTGAATTTCATATTAACAAAATTTTATTTTTACCTTTACACATACATACGTATTTATATACAAATATACATACAATAACTTGCAATACATTTGCAAGCTATGCACTAATTCTCTAGTGCTGCGCGCGCGGCAGACCGATCATAGTTGAGTGGGAGAGAGACGCAAGGCATTCGGCGGGTCTCTCTCTCTCGTTCGGTGACTCATCGTAACGTTACCGAGCGTTACACTTTTTCATAAGTGACTCCCAGCCGCAACCTAATTTAAGACGTTGTCACGTCAAAAAACATCTCCAAATCTAACAAGAAGTACAAGAGGAAGGAGAGTTACGTCATCTACATCTACAAGGTGCTCAAGCAGGTCCATCCGGACACCGGTATATCGAGCAAGGCGATGTCGATCATGAACTCTTTCGTGAACGAGCGTATAGCCGCCGAAGCGTGTCGCCTCGCACACTACAAAAAACGTTCGACGATAATATCGAGGGGAGATGCAGACCTCTGTCCGTCTGCTACTGCCCAGCGAGTTGGCGAAGTAGACCCTCAGCGAAGATACGAAGACGGTGACCAAGTACACCAGCTCTAAGTGAGCGCTCGCCGCCCGCCGACGTACCTATCTATCTACATTACGTGCTGCCGCTGCTGCGACACAGACAAACAGACGATTCGTTTTACTACAGCCGGTATCGCCCTTTGACTTTGTAGCCCTAAATTAACATTGTTTTGAACTCCGAATTATATATATCATGAGTTACTTACTTCATAATTGCCAATGGAAGGCACGTATTGTACAGTACAACGCCCGGATCTTTGCCGCTTTGAATTGTCTGCGAACGAAGCGATCCACAGAAACAACGCTCCCCGACCCATTCTTCTTTCCCAACACTTCCTGGAACTAATTTCATAACGGCACAGATTCGCGCTTTGTACTGTAGGTATCTAGGTTTGTAGACAAAGTCCGTTTACCTGTAAAATCATACAGGTTCATGATTTATGCGCGTTGATTTAGAATGCGCAGTAGACGTTTTTGGGTCTGTTTTGCTGGGCGGCTGGGGCGCGACGGGGAAAACGACCGCCCCGCAGGGTTAAAGACGGCCGGCGCCGCTTTGTTGTCGGTCGGTTAGTTCTGTTCCGTTCCCGCACTCTCTTAACGCGAAGGTGCGCAAATTAACCTCATCATTTTCACCGATCGCTCATAAACAGCAATGGAACTTGCATATCCGAAACTAATGAAACGTTCTTAGAGTGACACGACATAGCGAAAATTACGAGACTGAATTTAGACACGCATCTATTTACAATATTTTTGCAAAATAATTGGGATTTAGGGCAAAACGACACAATAGCATGACTAATCAATACCAATTCTATCAATATACTGAATCGAGTCCATCTGCAGGTTGTACATACCTCCGCCCTTGGTGTTGTACCAACCTTTACGCCAAAATATCGAATCGGCCGCCGAGCATACGTCACACAAATTTAGCTTAGAATGCCGTTATAGTAAATTTAAAATTCCATAAAACTGATTTTATGAAAAATACACGTAAGCGTAAAATGTCCAATCTAAAGTCAGCAAATTAAACCAGTTTGCTTTAGCAAAACCAAAGAAACATCTTTCAAATCTATTTTTGATCGCTTTTTTTTATCTCCTGTTTCCTCAAGCGCTTTTCATGTAGTGAAGAGCCACAAATATAATTTCCCAATTTGAAAGCGATTTAAAATTATTCTTCTCTAAATTTATAGACACCATTTTAACTATTTTTAAAGTGAATTGTTTTTTCTAAATAGAAATATACTACTCCAGTCTCAAAATATACTTGTAAGCAATTAAAGTGCAAAATTAGTCATAATAAGTATCGCAACAACAAAACTACTTCATAATTATAACTAGCAAAAATCAAATAGCCACTAAAAATTCCAACTTATATTTATCATACCATGGATATAAAATAAAGGAGATTCACCCATTTTGTATCTTCCATACTTCCATAGCACTAATACCTAATGGCTATAGATGAATCATATAGAAAAAATATAAAATAAAATATTTTTCAAATGTTTCTTCACCTGAAACAATTTTCTTATGAAAGAAAAAAAGGAAAAAAGAAATCCTTAAAGGATTAATTCGTAGTTCGTCAATCTTTGTCTGTCAAGGAAATTTTTCTCAGGAACGCGTGTACATCTCAAGTTGAAAGTAATATCAAATATCTATGGTCCCTTGAAACTGAAAAAAAAGCTTATACGCCAATATAATAAAAAATGTGGACATTTATGCCACATATTTTGACATATGCAAGATTATCAAAACCTGTAAGGGAACATACCCATACTACGTGACCCATATTTTACAATTTTTTACTCCCGCCAACCCTCGATGACCAAGCGCAGAACCCCCCCCTTTAGTTTTCACACAGTAAATCATAAACGCCATTTTAAATATTTTTGCTAACAGAAAGTTCATATAATCAAAGAGAAAAAACTTATGTTGTAAAAACATATTGTAACAGGTACTTAGGTACGTTTTACTACAAATAGAATATATAATCGTGATAAACCTTTAAAGCCGCCCCCCGCCCCGCCCGTGAAATCGGTCATGTAGTATGGGTATGTTCTCTAAGGTACTTTCAATTGATCTAAAATCATAAAATTTGGCAACAAGTTAGATCTCACAGCACAAGTAAAAGAAAAAATCTAAGTCGTTAATTTGTACTTATATCTTATGATTTTTTTTGTGATCACAAACTTGCATTTACAATTGAAGTATGGATCTTGATTTATACCAATACATGGAATAACATTTTTTTTAAATTTCCCACTAAAAAAACTTAAGTTACTCAATAATTCAGATATTTAGAGAAAATGAAATGTTTAAAAAAAACTAGCTTCGAAATTCCAGGCATCGACATTATGCCAGTATCGATATCAAAACAGATAAGACCATCAAAATCGTGATGGATGAAATATTTATAGTACAAACAGAAAAGTAATGTGACGACGTACCTGCGCAGAACTATAATTTTTGCCGCGGAGACATTTCACTCGGCCAATCCTAGACTCAGTTCCTTCATGCCCGTCAGAGAGTGAATATGTATCGCCCATTTTTACTTTGTATGCCATTGGCAACAAACACTTACTCCTGAATTTAATTTTTTTTCAAATAGTTATATAATGTCTTTTAGTAAGAAAGGAAATCCTATTCCTAATAAAACTTTTATGAAAGAATATTTTGGAAAAATTATGGAATGTACCCTGAAAGCAACCGTAAGAAATATAAATACCATTAGTAAAATTATAAATATAATAAAAGAAAAAGAGACTCCTCAAAATTACCCATGGCTACTACGTCTACACAGTCCTCTAATCAAGCATAGTAATACGTTATTAACACCGAAAAAAAGTGGAAGGCCTAACTCGACTGCACCATTAAACTTACACGATTTTGATCTTGAAGCTATCAAACAAATAGCTTATAATTATCACATTCGATTTAAGACGCTACCAACTCTTAAAAAATACTAATAACTATAAAGGAAGAAGTGAATTTTAAAGGAGAAATGACTGCTCTACATGCCGTGTTGATAAAATTAGGATTTCGATTCCGGAAGACTAGCGATACGCGGGAGGTAAGGGGATTATCACAGTGCGATGAATCGCGAAAATTATGAAAAATGGTTACAAACATAACTGATACCTAATCTGCCAAGTAATTCTGTATTAATTATTGACAATGCTCTGTACCACAATAATATAGCGAATAAAGCGCCTAACTCTAATTCTTTAAAACGAAAAATGACTGATTGGTTATGTGGACATCACATTCATTTTCATGAAAATTTATTAAAACCCGAGTTATATGATATTATAAAAAAATACAAAAATCCATACACAGAATATACAATTGATGAAATTTTAAAAGAACACAATGTTGAAGTTCTACAACTGCCACCATACCATCCTGATTTAAATCCAATAAAGAACGTATGGGTCCAAATAAAAAACTATATGGGCACTAAAATGTTTTTAACTCTATGCCTCAAATAAAAAAAATTGTCTTGGAGAAAGTCTCACTGATTGGCCGAAATAATTGAAAAAAAAGTTTGCGATCGTGCGATGGATTTAGAAAACAAAATATTAGAAGTGTTAATTGACGACTACATTGAACATTTTTTAATAAATGTCACTTCAGATACTGAAAGTGACAGTGATTTGGAGTTCATAGAAGGAAAACGACCATTATAAATAAAGATTAATTAGGTATACAGTTAAGGAAGAAGAAGTAATAACTTGAATAAATAATGAACTTGAATAAACAATGATAATATCCTGTATTATTTTAGATATGTGGATGATATTATTATGTGTTGGCTGGGTAATTCAATAGAATTAGATCTATTTCAAAATTATATTAATAGCATACACGCCAAAATTCAATTTAAACTAAAGGAAGAAACAAACAATTCTATAATTTTTTTAGATTTGACCTTAACTAGAAAAAATAATAGACTAGAACTTAAAATATATAGAAAACCCACGTGCACAGATACTACAATACCCATTTCTTCTTGTCATCCATGGCAACACAAATTGGCGGCTTATAAATCAATGATACATCGGTTATTCACCATACCCCTTAATAATCATAATTTCTCATTAGAATTAAATATCATTTACAGTATAGCATTGGCAAACGGATATAGTAAAAAATGTATTGATGGACTCATTTATAAAAAACACAAAAGTATTATAAAGAAAAGTATCTATCCAGCACAATCAAAAGAGGAAAAGAAATATATAGCTAGTTTGACATATTTTGGTACAATTTCGGAGAAAATTTCAAGATTATTAAAAAAACATAATATTTATACGGCCTTTAAAACAAATAACAATTTGAAAACTTTATGTAATAATAAAGATAAATTACACAATACTAAAAAATCTGGAATTTATAAATTAACGTGTGATGACTGTAAATCGATATATATAGGACAAACCTGACGATGTTTTGAAAAAAGATACAAAGAACATATTTCGGCCTTTAGAAATAATAAATCAGACAGATCCCATTTTGCTAAACATCTATTAGAAACCGGTCATAAGTTTAATAACGATCACAAATTCGATGTTTTGCATGTTTATGAGGAGTTACGTTTAAATGTTTTGGAATCCTTCGAAATTTTAAAACATAAAAGATAATAATAATATGCTCAACGACCAAATTGACGTTTATAAATCGCCATTATTGGACGCTTGCCTGTAACTATTTGGGTAATGTTGGTGATGGTTAGTCTGTGACATTTGACAGACATGTCTATCGGTGGTGGTCTGAGGCTGCCTTAAGAATGTTTTCGTCGCTCTTTGACCATTGCATGACAGCGGCCCACTTAACGAGGTTGTGTTGTTTGTTTTAACGCTCCTTGCACCCTGGTGGATGTGACTGTCGGCAATTTCCCTGAGGATGTGCCTGGTTGGCATGAAACGTACGTAGAATTGACAGTTTAACAGTTAGCGGAATGAGATAATTATAAAAATAAATAACACTTGCTTAGGTGTTCGATATCTGTCAATCCTCTGGAATCAATATTCAATCATTTGGTTAGAGATTCGTAGTGGAGAGGCAGATTCGAGGGTCAGCAGTGGGTTGCATGCTGCATGTTAATGCATGTTGCAGGCAAGCGTCAAATAGAAAAATAAACTTCAAGCTCACACTAGTCACAACATTCGTCACCACGTAATTAAACTGACCAATATCAAATTAACATCCTTTTTATTTTTATTTTTTTTTTGTGTTTCCAGTTATTGTGCAATGGTATTCTGTAATCAGTAAGTGGTTTGAATACTAGACATGTCAGTCTTTTTTTCTTTATTAAATTGATAATATTTTAAACACAAAATCTCTCAAAAATGTATAACAGCATACGTTTTGGTCATTTTAATGTGGACTACTTTTCAGTACATGTTATACACTTAGCCACGTTTAAGCCCATTTTGGCGCTCTCCCTTATATTCCATATATTAACAATGGCAATTAGATAATTAACTACTTTAAGTCTCTTTTGTTTAATTAATTATAAAAAATAAGCAAGATATAATGGAGATTTTAAATTGCCAACTAGAGATTTTGTTGTAAGAAAAAGAGACAGCAAAAAATTTTTGATAGCTTACAATTTCTTATTTTTTAAGCTATCTAATTTTTATTTAAATTTTTGTTATCAAATCTAATCGGCTTGCATATTTCATCAACAAACATGTAGCTAATATTTTCAAATAAGTCAACTATCCTTTTAATATTGGAAAGAATCTGCCAATATTCCGAGATAGAGGTATCAATTGGAATGAGCCAGAAGTTTTCATACAACAATACATCCCTTTGGTTGCAAACATTTTGAGGATTCTAGACTTATACACTTCAACCTAACTTTTCAAAAGCTAATTTTTTAAATCCAAAGATTTTAAAATTTCTATATAACTATAACGCTGATTATACTATATCTAAATTATAATGAATCATCTTTTTGTCAATGTCTTTGAAATAAATATTTATTAAACAGACCTAGATCAAAAAATACTACAGCTATTAGTTTAAATTTATTCTAATTTATTTACAATAAGTACACCTTATGGCTATAATAAGTAAACATATAAGTATTAGACAAAAACAATTCTTAACTTTCTACTTTTTCTGTGTTAAGAAACATTATGGAATACAAATGTCCCAATTTAGATATATTTTTTTGTATAATAATCCTTAATGTATCTGTGTATGCTGCTGGTGGCTTGCAAGTCGATGGGTCCCTCCAATGGAGTCCTGAAAAATTAGGAGTCATGATATTAAAGAAGAAAACTGAAAATTATAGAATTCATAGTCGAAACTGTCCACGGACATCCACAACTAGTCACACCCAAGGAGGGCATATTACTGAACTTTCGGCCATTTGACTACATTCATAAAGTATTCAGCAATAATTTGGCTGGCATAAAGCTATCTTCATGCTAGCCAAAACGTGAAACCTTGAATACTTATTATTCAAGGCTTAGGTAATAAGCTTTAATTAATTAATTAGTTATTTTAATTATTTACCCTTAGGTAATAAGCAAGAAAAATATACTGAAATTAAATTTTACCATTAGAGTCGCAAGTAAACAAGGCAGGTGAAGGTACATGGTCACGTGTGTAATTCCATAAACAATCTCTGAGCACTTGAACAATCTGAAATAAAGATTTTAAAAATTTGTGATTTTTCTCTGTGAAGTGTGTTGTGGTAAAAAATAAAATCACTATTAACCACAGTGAGAATTTCTAAACAATACAAATTTAAACATAACTTATAACCTTTAACTTTACATGCAACAAAAAAAGTATTAATGAGGAAGAAAAATTTAATAGGACTTATATATAAATTAATATTATCAAATTTTTATGATAACTTGCATTAAATTAAATTCATTAAGTGTAATTAAATTGAAATTATGTTACATAGTAATTATAATATAATACATAAATTAATAATAACAAAATCCCTAATAATCAATCACAAATTTAAGCATATGACTAAAAATCTTGATTGGTTCATTAAGTAACAATAAATCTTTAAACTCTATCCAAATCCAGTACCAACAAATTGTTTTCTCACCTCGCTAGCTGTAAGATTGGACATGAGTTCCGACATGTGATGCAGTGGATGTGGAAGAAGTTGGCCTAAAGTCATCGTCTCAAGCAGCTCGCCCATGGCAACTTGTTCGCGCCGCATGTCCGACGGCCGCGTGTAACGATCTACAACGATCATAACTATTTTACTTATCACATTATTATATCACAACAAAAAGTGATAATGCTACTTCACTTTTTTTTTTATGTAACCAAGGAGTTACTGGAACATTCCGTTACATGGTGTTTTTTTCAGCAACCAGTGAGTGATGTCAAAATTCTAACATCCACTTAAGATTAAAATAACTAATTAATGCTGTTTTCTCCAAAAATTAGTCAGTTACATGATAAAATCTATTTATAGTGATGTTTTATAACTTACTTTCAATGCTCTATATGAATATATAAACAACAAATAATTCAAAAAACATCCCTGACCAAAAAATAATAAATAATTAAAATAATTTAAGAGAGAAAAGTCAAATGACAGCTAGGAAATGTCTAATAAGAAGCTGAAATATTCTACTTGGCGTAGGTTTGTAATATACCATGAATATAAAGAAGTAAATTTTTCAAGGTAACATTTTTCTTATATAACAATAGATATGTAGGAGACAGCCTAAAGAATATTTGTAGCTTAGTGGTAAAACACTCGCCTCTCCAAGCACCAGTGGGTTCAAATCCAAGCATATAACAATATATATATATTTTTTATTTTTTCAATATTTATTCAACAACAGCACTTGCTATAAGCGGAAGAAAATAATGAGACAGAATGAACGCTTCGAGAGTAAGAGTGGAACACTACACCCAAGATATGTGAAACCTGTTCATACGTCCCGTGCGTAATGTAGACTTGCAATCTGTCACAATCACAAGTTAATTAAACGTGAAATATCAATTTACATCAAGAATATGAACAGTAATTGTACAGTAATATATATTTCAAGTATTTTCAATGTAACATCATAGATATTTATACAATTTTGTTATTAATAAAAATATTCGTTCAGAATGCCATGACTCACCATCGGCGGCTCTGTGCCGGTGCAGGAGCGTGGCCGCAACAGCTCTCAATAAAGCAGAAGCGTAGCAAAGGGCGGGCCGACACGAAGCAGCTCGTCGCAGCGCTGCGCGCGCAACAGCACACCCTTCTAAAGCGCCGCGCATGTACAACTCACGTTCTATACTCACTTGCTGTTTTATAAAAAATTTACACACATTTAATAAAAAACAATATCAATGTGGATTTTCAATTTTTTTTTTTAATGGCTTACTAGAGACATTCATTTTATATAGATAAGTCAAGTTTTTTTATTTATTTCCTCAAAATAAAACAACAACACCAGCATAGATTAAAGAGTTGTGAATGAGATTGAAAATAAGATCTGAGATGTACAAGCCATATTTCGAAAAGGGATGGGGTATACAAACCAAGTTTTTGCTCTGCGAAACATTGTGGAAAACTTTTCTCTGTTTACAAATGATGGTAATCATGATAGAAATATCAAGCGAATATAGGAAATAAAAAGAATGGGGCTTTGCTTGCTATTATGACCAGTAAATGTGTCTCACAAGAAGCGCATTTGGCTATCAATAATGCGGTATAGATCCCCACGCTATGTATGGTAGTGAAAGTTGGGTATGGCAGTAGAAAAATGAAAGTAGAGTCAATGTGGTGGAGATGCGATCTCTGCATAGTATATATGGAGTCTCTTGGACAGATGTAGAAACAATGGTGTCAGAGAGTGGTGTGATTTGAAGGAAGATAGAGTGATTAGAAGAGAAAGAGGTATGTTGCGGTGGTTTGGCCATCTGGAAAGGATGAATGAAAATAAACTGACTATAGAGCAGAAATTGTGTGATGGAAAGATCGGCAAGGGTATCCTTAGAAAATCCTATGTATACCATACTGATGGCATATTAAAGAAGGGCCAAGTTTTAAGCACCCAAAACTAATGAGCTTGTATGAAAAGATTGATAGAAGTCAGTGAAGCAAGAGAGTTATGCAAATATTGTACCTTATGAAAATCTAGTCTCTACCTATCCTTCTGGGAAACAGTTGTGAGCTTATATTAGTATTATCATCATTCTATTTGTATTAATTTTCAAGATACTATTAATTAACAATTTTGTAATTATATCTTTTAATATGAATACATAAGAACATATTAGTTTTTTTTTAAGGAGAACATCCATAGTAATCAGACAAAATTCTAGCCCAATTTTAGTTATGACAATTTTTTTACAAAACATTCTACATCTGTCTATAAAATTAATTTACATGTTTAAGAACATTTTTTTAGTGCTCATGTTATTGAAGGTACACACAGAAGTTAGTTTACATGTAAAGCACTTTAAAATAGAAATTACACTTCGTTTATGCCATTTTCTCCACTTCTATATTATAGTTTGTATCCCTTTGATTGACGCGGAGGGGGACGGAAATGCGCGAGAGAGGTCTTACAGACTTGCTTGCCAGCGGATCGGATGTACAACGCTCAAGCGCGGGCGAGTGAAAACAAAACGGAAAACGCGAACAGGTACGGGATTAACTCGGTTTTCGTAAAAGGTGTAATAGCGAGAGTTGAAACACAAAAACAACAGTGCCGCTAGACAATGGCGGCCCGAGTGCCTGGACACTTGGAACGAGACATTGGGTGAGTTCTCGCACAAACTGACATATTCCTCAATGTGTTCCGGGCATGTTAGTTAAATAATATATTAATTATTGTATAAGTTCACTACTGATTGAAGGCAAATTATCTAAAAGAGACATTATATTGCAATGTAGATTATCGCTAGAAATAAGTATTAACTAAAATCATTCTTCGTTATTTCTATATTTGTTTTACATAATAATAGAAAATTGCAAATTATGAATAAGAATTACAGTTAAATGTACATCAAATACTATGGAAAGCATACCTTAGTAAAATCTTCATCAGGCCAGGGTAAACCATTATACATGACATCAGGTGAGACGAGCTCAACGAGGAGTAATGAAACAGAAGTCATACCTTCTACTGTGCCGCCATTACCATCCTGACAAAATTAATTCCGTGTATTATAAAACTGCACTTTATATAATGTCTCTAAATCTAAGTATTGGGTTGGGGAAAAGGTTTTTTCTTATTTTATAATTAAAAAGTTGCAATAAATTCTTTTTGGTTATATCTATCTGGCTAGTTTTTATACCATTAAATAGATGACATTAAAAAAATTAAAAAGTAAAAACGGTGTCCAGCCATTTTTCTATTCTTTTTTGGTCCACCAAAATTAATGAACCTAATGTAAAAATTCAATAAATTTCGAAGTTTTGAAGTGAAACTTCTAATGCGACTTCTAACAAGGTTGCGTTAAACGTTTAACGCTACCATGGAGGAGGTATTAAAGCACTGTTGCGTTAAACGTTCAACGCTCCTGGGGAGGGGTAATAGAAAGAGACAAAGCGAGAGTGAATGCGTGGCACTCGAACGCATACGCCTAATGTACCTGTTACAGGCCAGCGCGAGCGTTAGCAAAGAGTAGCGTCCAATAGTCCAACGCAAGAGGGAGAGAGAGAGAAAGATACACAAAGGTAGAAAGTAGGAGAGAGAAAGAGAGTGAGTCGGTAGATTTCGTCTCGCAATTGTTTTTCGCAATTGTAACGTGCGACGAAAAACGCAATTTCTCCCCCTTCCTATTTTCATTTCCACATTACGAAGTTTCACTTCTTCCGCGCGGTGGAATTCCACACACTATTTTTATTCCAAAAATATAGTTTAAAAAACTAAAAAACACGCTTCTAAAGCACATCAAACTAAAAAGTGAAAAAATAATTATTTTTATAAACTGAAAAAAATAATGAACAATGACGAAAAATACTAGTATTATTGTGGAAAAAGTGTGGCTTGCTCTATATATGAAAAATGTGGCACAAAGCGCCCCATGCTTTTTCCATAATAATACTAGTATTTTTCGTCATTGTTCATTTTTTTCAGATTATATTAAGAATTATTTTTCCACTTTTTAATTTGATGTGCTTTAGAAGCATGTTTTTTAGTTTTTTCAAACTATATTTATTTTTCATTTTTTCGTTAATTGATTTTTAAAAATTACAATTTTTTAACAATCTATCGTTAATAATTAACAATCAATAAAAATTACAAATTTTTAACAATACAACAATAGTTGAATTAATAATAATGGTTATTACTGTTACTAAATTCAAGTGTACTTTATTTTTACTCGTACCTTTTTAAAACTTTAGTAATAACCTAATAAAGAACAGGAAAAAATATTATCCTGTTTTATAAATGATAACCTGTGTCAACTTGCGATTGAAACTTGTACGTTTCAATTACAAGTTGGGCGGGAATTGGCGCAGCGACCTGTAACTACACGTTTCACTTGTCATTGTATACATTATTTTCAGCTATATTAGTGCAAGTGATATTATTTACTTTATAACTAATTATGTCGGTGGAGTTACGTAGTGATAAACAAAATATTTTCCTAATCGGACTGCCTAGCTATCAAATAAATGGCGCAAAATTACCATCTGATCGACAAGTTCTCACTGTGTTATTTTGCAATATTCATAAAGTCAAGCTTATTATTAGTGAAAGAGCAAACCTTGTAACTTAACAAGAACGCTTGCTAATTATTGCTACATTTGACGATAGAGAACAGCTTCTTGCAGTACCAAAACTAGAAAGTTCTTCTAGTAAAAATCAGGCAAAAGCCGATTACCATGAATTGGTTGAACTATGTGTAATATTTTTGGGAGGAGATACACAGAAGAAATTAAAACTAAGACCAACCAATTTGTATCTCAACTACAGATCAATGACTCTTTTCTACAGGGAAGAGAGTCATTGTAATGTAAATGTAAATACTGCTTTTCTGGAGGCTAAAAGAAGAGTCAGTCTTTTAAAGGCTATAAATGACACTACTGAAAGAGCTGTTAAGATAATGCAAGATTTTAACAGACTTATAATGGCTGAAGAGACGTAAGAACAGCTCTTGTTGCGCTGTGTGAAAGAACACAGAAATTTGTATCCGGATTGTAAAAAAACCATTTTGAAAAGTTATCCTGGTTGATTATTTTTATTTTATGTTTTTAAATAAATGTTAATGTTTATCCATTTTTATCTGAAGTTTTATTTACTTAATTCGGGTACTAGTTATATTAGTTCTATAGTAGACTGAAATATTAGAACCAAACAGATTTTTTGATAAACTTTGTAGCTCTGTCGTCACGGGTTAGAATAAAGCTAGAAAGATAAAATTTTATATTCAAACATGTCTTAGCAATTATAAAAAATGTAGAGGGTATGCATTTGAATTAAAAAAAAAAGTCATATAAGAGACATCCTAATATGTATATTATAATTAAATTTCAATAAGATATGATGCAAAGTTACCTTGAATTTCTATATAGAATACAAAAATATTTTTACTCAGCTTAATATATAAAGGAAAAATCAACTGACTGACAGACTGATTTATACATTAGCACACAATCTAAACTGCAGGGTTTAATTTGAAATTTTACACAAGATCTCTTCTTATATTCTAAAAAAGTGTTAAGGGTTTTTAAAAAATATTGGTTCAGAAAATCAAAACTGTTAACATTAATTATCTTCACATTACGTAAGTGATTATTATTTTGATTAGTAAGTAAACTATAAAATATATAAACACATAAATAAGTAAACTATTAATAATAAATATATATCATTTTTATAAAAATTTATCCTTAAAAGGGTTATAAGGGTCAGAATGTTGTATATAAATGCTGAAATTGCTAAATCTAAAAAGTTAAAATTTTTTCTCCTAAAAAAGTAAAAAGTCCAAAATACTGTTTTATGGGAAAACTAAATAACTAAAGCTAGACATGTTAAAATTGATATTAATAATGTATGTTATAAAAAAAATAGTACTGGGATTGATACTGACACATAAGAAGTGAGCATCAAATAGATAGAGCTAAACCAATCTATAAGTAACATGCTTCTGTTGAAGTAAGATGCCCTCAGCATATAGTATAAATCATTTTATTTTATATAGAATTTTTAAGGGAAATAATGAGCATGTAAGCCACTAGAGTAAATGGTTAACATTGCTCAAGGACACCCGCAACCCCAGGAGAGTCACTAGTACCTTGCTAGCCTTTTAAAAAGAAGTATTCTTGATGATATATTCATCATCGGCATATATATTATTATAAAAGTACAAATTTATCTGGATGTTTATCATTCAATAGCACTCAAACAGTCAACGGATTCTAATTATATTTTGGATAGGAGTAGATTATGTCTTGGAGTAGAACTAAGAAACTTTTTAAATGACAAAAAAAAATTATATAAATACCAGTAATTTGGTAACTGACAACTATGAGCATATTTAAATTACAAATTAAATAATCACTTCCAAATTTTAATTTATGCCCAGCAAATCGAGTAAGAAAAAGCAAATTTTAATATATATTGATTTATCTAAACAACATTTATAGCTCACAATAATGCCATAATTGTATTTAAAAAAAAATTAAGATGTCTCTTTTAATCCTACTAGTCTCATAAAAACTATACTCTTTTTAATATCCACAGAAGTTATTCAACTCTTTATAACCACATTTTCAGTTATAGTATATATTTATAATGCACAATCATATAAATTTTTGGATTAAAATACAATTAGAGTAAGTCTTACCATGCAAGACATGAGTGCACCCATCAATAGTTCTATATTTGTGGTAAGAATAAGTGGAATAGAATCTGTGTCTGTTGATGCTTCTTTTCTCACGCCTTTGCCTATGATGCCAGCGTGAAACACAGATGTATGACTCTGTGTCAGTTGTGTTATTGGGCCCTGTAAAGGAAATTATATTTATTTTTATTAATCAAAATTATTTAAAAGTTCGATTTGAGTTTTAAACAACTATATCACTAAGTGGACACATTAATTAATAAACTATCAAATTCAATTTTTTTTTTTAATGAA
This sequence comes from Eumeta japonica, assembly GCA_005406025.1. Classification (NCBI taxonomy): domain Eukaryota; kingdom Metazoa; phylum Arthropoda; class Insecta; order Lepidoptera; family Psychidae; genus Eumeta; species Eumeta japonica. The sequence goes on along the minus strand of BGZK01000491.1, from coordinate 334,365 downwards.
TATGTATTATTTATAGCACAATATGTTTATTTCCAAACGATAATAATTTTTTAAACTTAGCGATCAACATATACAACAAATCTCAATTGTAAATCTCAAATTTCATATGTATGTATGAAAAAAATTGCCATTGTTTCAAGGTGAGATTTTTTACCTATTTCAAGAAGTTTCTTGTACATGATACATCTTTAGTTGTGTTGTTGTGTAAAGGTTTTATTATAAGTTATAGTTTTCAGAACAACATTCTATTAAAAAGAAACATGTAAGGTACAAATATATCAGGGACAACACTTGACAGCAGATTTATCTGAAGAAAATTTTATCTGAACAAACTTTCACTTTGCATTTTGTTCCTCATTTAAAAACTATAGTATGGCTACAAAATAACAAAACTACCTTTAAAGCTACTATATATTTTTTTGTTCCTCTTAAATAAATCAAAACATATTACACAATACAACTTACATGTTTCTGATTCAAATGTATCAACAAGTCATCCTTGCCCCATTCCTGAGCTCCTTGTGCTGCCAGAACAGGTTTGCTACCAAAAACCTCTTCTTCTCGAAACATTGCTGTTTCCAGAAGTTCTCTTAGGGCGATAGCTCTTGCCAACTTGCTGTGGAGGCATAGCTTACGAAGTAAGCGACATGCTGTTTGTGTGCCTTGAATTTTTGTTAAATCGTCTGTGTAAGAACATACATTGCAAAATTATTCATTAGCCATAACTATATCAAATACATCCCACAATGATTTTTGATTTTTTAAATAATAAATAAAACATTATTATGTAGGTGTAATTAGGTATCTTACTTAGCTTTTTTTTTTGAGTCAAGTATTAACTGATAGCTATAACAATATAAAATCACTTTAGGAAGTTTTATTTACCTAAGTCATTATTATTATTATAATAACATATTACGTATTACATTTTATAAAAACAAAAACACCATAAGAAGTCCATACGTAAATAAAACCTGTTGTGCTTTGTCAATTATAACTGTCACCAAACATTACAAAAAATATAAAATATGCACTTGACATTAATGTTCCTTTATCATCAAATCAGCAAATAGTAACAAGTATAAGTCAAAGAACAGGAATAATGTGCACCAACTTGAAGCTTAATGGGAAAATCTAAAAATTTCTCTATTTTTGCTTTTCATATACCTGGTACATAAAAAAGCTATAATACAACATAGCATATACAGCGAATTTTGGACTGACTTTAAAATTTTAAAACTGAACAAATTAAAATAAAGACTATAAGTAATGAACACTCTTTCTAATCATTTTACTTAATTGGTTAATTGACCCAATGACCTATAGCTTTATTTTGTTACGATAGCCTAAATATTTGGGATGTAGAACCTTAATAATAAAAATCATTCCAAAGCCATGGTCATTGAAAACCAAGTTTTTTTTATATGTTTTATATAAGAAAATATTTACTATTATCTAATGAATTTGACCCATAAAAACAAGTCTTATTGTTTTTTTTTTTTGTGTATAAATATATAATATAGACATCTTAAGCTGTTTCACCATTAAATTTTGTTCATCAGTTATAACATGACACTCTTTAAAGTGATACATATTTCATACTGTTCTAATATAAATAAAAATATATATACATGATGAATAGTCTATTATTAAATGACAGTTTTGAGTTGAAATAGGTAACTTAATGAAAACATTTGCACACAAAGAAAATGCCTTATGTGGTATGTTTATAAATATGATACAGTACAGACACGCATAGGTGCATTCATACATGTTTATATGCAGGCATGACTTTTTAAAACAATCAAATAGAAGTATAAAAAATCTATCTTACGAGTTCAACAGGTTAAAGATTCTTTATTGGAACTATTTATTATCAAGTTAGAAAATTCTAGAAACTAACCTTTCTCATGTAGACACCTAAAGAAATACTTAACGGAGGCTTGAACAACTTTCATTACGGCCTCCACGCTAGGAGGCGGCGCCTTAGCCCCTGACATGTCGACGCGGTCCAACATGTCGGCGATGGCATGACACGTCGGCATTTCCGGCAAAGATGACATCGTGCACGGTTTCGTAACCCTCAATAGAGATATTGTATCATTGAAAGCACAACCAAGTTTGAAGAGGTTCGCTTCACATGCCTTCGATATTGGACGATTACGGAGATGCGACACTTTGTTTGAATTTTCCCACCTACACAAATAGATAAAGACCGATTGTCGACCATGATATTGAACAAATAATATAATATTTCATATAAATTATCAGAACTATTGTTTTATGTATAGCAAAACATAACACAATAATTCTCAATATTCGCACTTACCTCAACAGTTTAACCATATTTAAACAGAAATGATGTAAATAAGTTTTTTGATCCTCAGGTGGACTCCCGCCGATAAAACAATCCTTTATCATCAAATCAGATTTCATAGAATCTCTTAGGGCGTTCTCGACTCCCATATTGATGAAATTTTGGAATCTCTCAGAATCTAAATTAATGTCTGAGGAGTCATTCGGTGTATGCATTGTTATTGTGCTTGAAATTATTCTAACTAATAGAGCCAACGTAATATCTTCGCGAGAATACTGTATTAAATAACTTATTGTGCTTACAAACTCTGTTGGCAATTGATGACCTGAAACAATTAATAATTTTTATTTGCACCTAAAAATTGATACAACATTCTTATTAAGTAACTGATATATATTAAGTTTTATAAAAACTAGCACAGTATATCTACCTTTCTAAAAGTACTGAATTTCTATTAAACATATAAATACTTAGATTATTTTAACATAAATTTAATTTTAAAAAAGAATGTTACAATTTAAAAAATAGGACAAGCATGAATAGACTTGTGACCTGAGGGTTCCAAACAAACTTAATGATATGTGTAGATATTTCATCAATCGAGTCTCAACAATTTTGTTTGTTCTTGATACCGATACTGGCAAGATATCTGCCCCGAAAATACCGAGACTCATAATGGTTTATTTTTAAAATATATTTTGAAAAAACTTTGCGAATTTTGAAAAACATCAAAATTCATAATGAGACTTTAAAAAATTTCTACCATACATCGACTATATTTCTACTGCAAGTGAGTGTGTAAATACAAAGAAATACTTTTATATAACTATAAATTAATAATTTTAAGATTTTTTATTTGCCTGAATGTGAATGTATAAATGCAAAGAAATACTTTTTATATAATTACAAATTAACAATTTAAAGATTTTTCATTTATTACTATTGAGACCTTGCTTTCTGCCATATTCTATAAATCTAGAGAAATAAATGGTACTCTATAGGTTTTGATGAGTGTATTGGCAAATATCAAGATATTAACTTAGAAATTTGAATATTTTTCATCTCCAAGGCACCATAGACTTAATTAATTTCAACTTCATATCTCTATCAGTTCAGGAAAAGGAAGGGTTTGACAGGCGAAATGAACAGATGGGCAACAAAGTGATTCTATGAGTGTTTCTTTTTTCCTTTCGTTTTCTTTTGTTTGGATGTTTGGACCCTAGGAATCACACATTGTATGGAATGAAAAATTTAATACTTACTGACTAGTACTAATATCCTGGCTAATGAATATTGTTGCAACTGGTTTCCAGTGAGTACTGCTTCTCTCACCATTCCTATGTCATCAGCTGCACTGCTCAATAAAGGAATCTTCTTTTCAGGAAACAAGCATTCATACTCCAATTTCTGTAGTAAATACTCTGACAAGCACAAAAAATGAAATAGATTACATTTCTTTCAAATCAGGAATATTTATTGCATTATAATTAAAAAATAACTACTGAAACTACAATCTGTACAAGTGAAACAGCAGGGTTTACTGTTTTATTTTTATTCATTTACTGTATTTAATGTTTGTTGAAAACAAGGAAATCAAAGGACTCTCATTTATGTAATATAATAAAATTATTAAATATTAAATGATGATAAAGACTGATGGATATCAGTGAAGTAAGAGAGATATGCAAAGATTGTACCACGTGGAAATCTATAATAGTCTCTGCCTACCCTTCTAGGAAATAGATGTGAGTTTATACTATTAAACATTAACAATATAAATCCTTAAGACTGACAAGGAAACATAACAACCATGTTCCTTTGTCGCACTTGATGTTTCATTTATGAGAAAATAACAGTGTATTCCTTAAAAAAACAAATCCTATTAATATTATGGATATGAAAGTTTGTATGTTTGCAATCATGCTTTAGCAGCTGAACAAAATTAGCTGAAATTTTATAGCATATGCGGTATAAGAATATGAGTTCTTCTAGAATGGAATTGAGGAGGGGATGAAGATTAAGATCATGTTTGATAACATTATCAATATAAAAGAAGAAAGGATTTGTTATATGTTCACATGGGTGGTGCCGCAGGTGAATTTTGTATATTTTGAACAGAACCAAAATCTACATAGGGCTGGAATCGGAAACAAAAAAATTGTGTGTCAGCTCCGACGCACGACTGGAGTTTACTCCTTAAGTACGATTGTCTAAACAGACGCAAAAAGAGTTTATTTAACTGAAAAATTTCGTTTTGACTAAAAATTTAGAAAAATGATTAAGATAAAATTTTTTTAGCCTATCTACAATTATTAAAATATTATGGAAAGTATTTTGAATAAATTTTTGTTTTTACCAATAATTTAAGAAAAACCATTAAAGAAGAAATTTTTTAACCTATCTACAATTATTTTGTATTTTTAATTTTAAGTAAAAAGACGAAGATTTATTGTAATTAAAATTATAAAAATATTATCAAGAAGTATTTAAAATTATTTTGATAATATTGTCTTATTATTAATTAAAATTATTTACGTTATAATAATTCATTAAATAAATTAATATAATAACCTTGAAAAATTATAACCTACGGAGCAACCACGTGTTCATTTGATATTCCAGCATTATTATCTACATCACTTTCTTCCATAGTTTATATCAAATGCACTTCACCAAATATAATAATAATGCATATAAAAATTCACGAATATAATAGTAATTATTAATAATTATAGTAATAAATCAAATGTTAATAATAAATATTTACATTGTAAAAGAACATTTTAAAACACAAACAAAACAGTGGTGACGATCCGTCGATCCGTATTAGAATTGTATAACTGATACACTATATATATATATCATTTGTAAACGTTGAACAGTATACTTTTATAATATATATAGGTATACACACAATATATGCGTCAGCTGCCTCGCTGGGTTGGCTATACACAAGTATACAAACAAGTATACAAGTATACACATACACGCGATTGAAAAGTGAAAGGTGCGCCAATAAGTTGCGCACCAAAAATGTAACGCGGATTCATCAGTAGATTTTACTCCTCAAATTTTCTCATACCGGGCGCCTTATATGAAAATCGATTCTTAAAGAGTAAACTCCAAAAATAAGTCAGGACTGAAATGAAAAGAAAAAGCATCAGGATTATAATTGATAGAGTGATCAGTCGTTACAAAAAATGAAAGTATTCTTTTGATGTCCACACCGGCGGTGCCCTGAGCTAAATCTTAATTCTCTATAAATTTAACATTGCTGGGTGATATCGAACAGCGAAATGACACCCAGAGCAGATAAAACAAAGAAGCCTTAAGATATATATACTTTATTCAGAACAGTAACACGTATTGGATCTGATTGGGAAAAAAAGCTTAATTTGTGAAATAACAACCTAACCTAACCTTTGAGAAATAAATTTTAATTACAAAAATCTAAATCATTTTAAATTATATAATTTAAAAATATGAAATTAACATAAGATATATTATAATTTACAATTAATGACTCACCAAGTAATTGTCTGCAGAAAATATTACGTTTGGCATGCCTTAATAATAACATAAATGTTTTTATGTCTGCCCTGATCAAGAGCGCCACAAGAGAAGATGGTCCAACTCCTTCCCATGAAGGTATGTTCCTCATGAGTGGACTAATTTGTATTAGACGCTCCACTACACCATCTGTCACTGAAAAGCAGTATTTCTTAAGTTAGTGACTACCATAAAACTTATGTAATTAATCCAACCTAACCTAACATTGTTACGATTAATGTTTATTAATAACATTATCGGAGTTTGAGGATTAGGAAACAATAAAAAGTGAACCGACTCCAAAAGAAAACTAACTCGTTTGTGTTCAAACTCTGGTATATACACCCTACGCGATAGTTTAGAATGTTCTCAGGTGGTAAAATATGTCACATCTAAAGTAAAGAAATACAGTGGAATCCCAATAACTCGAACTTCGTTAAGTCGAAATCCTCAGTAAGTCGAAAAAAATTGCCATTCCCTTCCGATGAACCCCTAAATATGCGGTATCTCAAATTATTTAGACTTTGTAACTCGAACAAAATGTTATTTCCCTACAAAGTATTGATAAGACATATTTATACTCTATAACTCGAATTTCAAAAAGGAGACTCCACAAGTGTAGTTGGTAAGATAGAATGACGTGTTATTTGGAATTCCCCAAAATAATAGCAATAAATTCCAAAATGAATGTTCAGGTTCGGGGCTTCTAATCCATTGTTATTGTCTTGTACACGTGCAATGAATGAATACACTCATGAAACTTTCTAAGTAACACAGCTGTGAACGTTATCTTTGTTCCTTGTCGACACAGTCATTTGTATTTCGAAGTTCTTGTTAAGTCAAAAACTCGTTAACTTGAATTTTTTTCCATTTCTCTAGACATTTGAGTTATTGAGATTCCACTGTAATGTTTATTATAATGCTGAAACATTCCAACCAATCAAAATGCACAAAGTCGTAAACACCTACTTACGCATTTCAAAATAACCATATATTGCTTCTTAAATAGAGAATAGGGAATTATTCTATATTTTTATGAGGAAGTTATTATGTTATTATTTTTTTTTTCATTTATAAGCATAGTTCATAACAATATTGTATATATAATACATAAAATAATTTAGATTTAACTTTGTCATAGGAAATTTTTAAAATACGTTCATAACCCATATGATATATGGATATTCTGCATACTGTCTTGAAACTTACATATCTCTTCAATATTCTGTGTAAGAGCCTTCAAGACAGTGTCTGATTTTGATGCCAAGCTGAGGAGATATGGTATTATATCACGCTTCTTATCCATCTTGTTGTCATCTTTTAGAGCTTCCTGTAACAATGAAGTAACAATATTTATGGATCTTTACTAACACTGTACTGTGTGGTTAAACAATACTGTCTTGTTTGCTCCAGTGTAGTGTTCGCAAAATATCATATCGCTTTAAAAGGATGAAATCTTTCAACTATTGATACTTTCATAATTTATTGAACAATAATTTCTTCAATCCTTCTAATGCTATAAATAAAACAATTCTTCACATATCATTTGTTAAAGAATGAAAACATAAATTATTAAGTCAGCGTAGAGATTAAGAGTCTGATTTAAAGTACTACAACAAGTTTATTAAATATCAGATGAATACATAAAATTACTGTACACAATATGAGCAAAACAAGGTTATTCCACAATATACCTGGACAACCAAGCTTCACTCGACATCTTTCAAATTTGTTATAGGAATATTATAAATTCCTATAGAAATGGGTTGCTAATGTTCATTGTTAATAATATATCTTTAGATACATAATATTTTAATTTACCTACACCTGGTTTCATGTTACAATGTCACATAGTACCATCTATTATTGAGTATGTTATGTTAAGCCCACTAGTACCATCAATAGCATAGCAACTACATTAAGTCCTATAGTATCAGAAGAAGACATTATACATTTATTTGCCAAATATGTTCAATAAGTAAAAACTCATGGGCATTAATCATGCTTCCTTAAAAGTGACGATTTCCAGTTTTTGTCTCTTACTTTCTATATACATACTCATGTTTTTTTTCAGTGTTTTAGCTTTCATATGGGTTACATAATACATTTTTTTTTTCCTTTGAGCTACTACACTTTGTCTCTATCACATAATACATGAATTTAAAAAAATAGTGTAGATAAAAGATATATTGAAAAATCTCACATGGAACATATAAGTCAAAGCCTCACGTATATGTTGTGAATGTGTCGGAGGCAAATGACTGACGATAGCAACAGCGTGCTCGATTCCATGCTGAGGACTTTCTAAACCAAGCTGTAAGGCACGTGGAACAACTAATGATGGCTCTACACGACCCAAATGTCCAATAACCCAATCACACTGGCTACAACCTGAAAAAAATTGTTTTGCACAATAATCAATGAAAATGTCTACAAATCACAAACTAAATGGGAACATTCTGTAAATATGTGACATAAAAAAATTTGAATTAGTAATAAAAGATGAAGTAAAAATAATTTAAAGCCAACAAAAAACTATATAATAAACATTTAGTTTGGCAGTATTTTCAATCTTCCTTGTAATAATTATTATTGCCTCAGCCAAAATCTCTTTTTAAACTCACTTTTTTACGAAAAGTCACTTGTAAAATAAATATTGGCATCAGAATTAATTTAATCCTGATAAGAAATACAAGCACAGACATAACAAAAAAAATAAACCCTTACCTAATAACATGTCAATGCATTTTGCACGCTCATCTGCTTTCAATAAAGTAAGGTTTTGTGTTGCAATATCTAACAGCACCCTTATGGGATCTGAATTTTGAAGAGTAGAATCTAAAAAAAAAGTCATATTGTTTTAAGATAACATGTATTTTTCAATAAAAAAAATAAAGCTTAAAGCAAAAAGCTTAAAAATAAATACTTACTTGAAAAATTCGATTTATTAGTAGCAATATCTTTTAATAATGATATACACCAAGGAGCCACAAACGGTGCCCATGATTCTCCTAAAGCACATAAATCTGGTCCGATCATACTAACAGCTTCCAATGATGGACTAGATGCTACATCACTCTAGAAATTAAAATGTAAAATTACTTATTTATTTAAACTTAAATCTGTTCCTTACCTAACAATTATGAACAAAAACAGTGTATTTTCTAATATGTAACTAAGAACACGAAATAAACTTATCAAACCATCTGTTTTTTAATTGCAAGTTGCACTTAAATTACTTATATTTACGTAGGGCGCACCATTTCTGGAACTGACCATTTACATAAACAAGGTTTAAACACCCGTGACTGTAGAATACAGTTTGATTCATCTAAATGTCAATTGTTTATACATTGTGGTGTCATTTTAAAAATTGCCTTCATCTATATGGATTGTGAAAGAGGTGAAAATTTTAATAATATGATTTTCTACGATTTTAAATGTAACTTGAGAGCTCAGCAGAGCCTCACTCTGCTTTGAACTGCTTTTGGCGATGAAGCACCATGCAAGACAACTATTTATAATTGGTTTGTAGTGTGGTCATTCAATATCTAACGAATTTCGTGACGGTCGCCCTTCCACAGCTGTGAACAATAAAAATGATGATGCTGTGCATCGTATGATTGAAACAGATAAACATGTGACTTACCATGAGATTCAGGCATGCTTAGGCATAAACATGAGTCAAATAAAATCAGTCCCACACAAACATTTGGAAATGAAAAAGCTGTGTTCGTGGTGAATCTCACACATTGAGGCTCATAAAATAGACCACATAATTTTGTGCAATGCCAAGCTTACCAAATTCAAGGAAGGGGCAACAATTTTGGTGTGGGACATAGTAACAGGTGACGAAACATAGATTTATTGCTATGATTCCTAAACAAAGCAGCAATCGATCGTATTGGTCTATCTAGATGAGCTGAAACCAACCAGTGACGGATGAGCGAAGTGCCTCTAAGCAGATGATTGCTTCTTTTTTTAATAAAAGATATACAGCTACTGTTGCATCAGAGAATTGTTGTACCATGAACTGATTGGTACATGACCATTTGTTAGCCGGAAGTTATTGAAAACTTTATAAAAATAACTGTAAATGTAGTATCATCTTGTGCCATGATAAATGCTAATTCTCACACAGCCAAACAAATAAACAAATTTTTGAAGGAGAAAAATATAGAACTTATAAGCAATTGTGTATACAGTCGCAACCTGGCACCTTATGCCTTTTTTCGTCCTCAACAATTAAGAAACAATTATGCGGTCAACGATTTTCCTCACCAGAAAAAGCTATCGAAGAGTATGATAAACATGTTTCCGAGGTCACAAGAGAGGAGTAGCATAAATGTTTTTAAAATTGGTTAAACATATGAAAAAATGCATTTATGCTAACATTTTGAGAAACATTTTTAGCCATTCATAATAATTTTTAGTCATTCTTTCCAAATATTTTCAGTGTGCTCTACATATTATGTTTAGTTTACATTTGTTGTATCAGGTTTAATCATCTCACTGCCGAGACATACCCTTCCACAATCTTTCCATCTAAAATTGAGGCTATTGGACCTTAAACCCAGTACACTAGCCTAGTGCAGGTTGGGTACTGCTAATGTACATTACCTTATCAATGCAGATAGTCCAGGACCAACGGCATACTGTGCTTTCTGAAGCACAGAGCATGTGACATAATTGGACTACATTTAAAACTTTTACGTTTTCCATTATTTTAAATCTACAATTATCTAGTGACTTAATACAGTGAGCAAAGGAAGTTAAATCCCATCTCAAAGCTTAATTATATTTATAGATCACAATGAACCTTATAGCCTGAAATCGTTCTTGAGTTGTGTATCATACTCAAAAGTCAATACAAAAAAACCATTAAAACATAACCAAATTAGGTTCCGGTTCTCTGGTAACAGTGTGACAAAAAAAGTGGAGCGAATGAGGAGCCCATAAGTCAGTCACTATATATGTAGTTTTTTCTTATGGGTATTAGCTTTTAAGGTCAGTAATTTCATTCATCTCCTGAGGGAGAAGTGCAGGATAAGAACCTACGCCCATCTATGTCCTTACTGTTAATCTAAACTATATTCTTTGTAGAAAGATACTGGACCCATATATTGTCTTATAAGAGATGACGCATGTTCAAATAGTGAAGTATTGAAGGGTTAAAATAATTTGAAGTTGTAATAAAAAAAAATAAAAACTATAAGTTATTTATTACTACAAATTCAAAAAAATATTTATCAGGTGAAATGTCATATTATTAAACTACATGACATCACTCCAGCTGATTATGACTTCCATTTCATTACAAAAAAAAAAAGATAGAATCGATCAAAATACCTCAAAATCAGGTTGAACAGCAACATTTAAGGCCTCATGAAAAACCATAGAAAAATATTCTAATACAGCATCTCTTGCCGCTGGAAAAGTTTTTAGTAAAGATAGTCCAGTTTTTGTCAATTCAGGAGAAATTTGAAAGTTTCTTCTCGACAATCCGTATATAAAACTATTTAGATCACTTGATAAGCTAGATGCAGTCTTAGAGGTACCCATTTTTATTTGTAATAAATAAGAATACACGTTAAACTTTAAGAAATTCTAACACAGCATTACAAATAATCTAACATTAATTTCGTTTTATTATGTTTTAATCAAAAAACGAGCATTCATAATCAAATTTCTATTTTTTTTTTTAAATAATCACAGCACAATAATCACAGAACATCGGTATTAAAGAACATAAGGTACCATTGTACATATAAATTACGTAGAACAACAACAGATGAACAAGGTAACCGTGAGCCTAGTCTCTTGACTGAAGCAATAACCGCCTTAAAAGGTAGCGTACTAATTAATCAATTTCGCTCTTACACGGACGTAACGCACCAAGTCAAGTAGAAATCGTGGTGGATTTACATTAAAATACACTCTACAGCATTATTAATAAATTCTGACTTATCTGTCACATTCGTACAAAAAGTAATGCTGACAATATCAAAATTAATACATAATCAGTTGTATAGTAAGTTGATAGCAAAAAAATATTGTTATTTTTGTTTTGTTTTACAAATGTTGTAGTCAATAATAATTAAGAAACTTCTCTAACATTTTTCTTAGTTTTGGATTGAGTTTCTCAGATATACTTATTGCAATAAAAATTGGTTGCCTGTAAAGTCGATATACGGGCGAAAGTTTTACGTGACAACGACTTTGAGTGGTGAAATCATTTTAATGTGAATATTCATTCGTATAGTAGGAAGAAGGATGAAATAATAGTAACAATTTAAAACATTTATTTATACAAAATTATATTTAAAACATTAATTTATACAAAGAATCTCGCACTGAATTTCATATAACAAAATTTTATTTTTACCTTTACACATACATACGTATTTATATACAAATATACATACAATAACTTGCAATACATTTGCGTACAATGAAACAGCGTTTACTACTTAACTTGTTCCTATCTGAGTGGAAGGGACGCGTGCCTTTCACTTTTTATGTCTGTCTCTCTCGCTCTTAGGCGGGCTAACCATGCCCGAGTGGAAGGGACGCGTGCCTCTCACTCGCTCTCATTGTGAGCGCATAACGTGAGCGGAGCGTAACGCAGTTTCTTGAAGTGTCACCCGGCAAACCAATTTATAAGACGTTGTCACGTCAATATGCATGACAATGCGGTTAAACGTTTTTTTAAAATATACTGATGAATACAGTTATGCTTTTTTACGGTACTCAAATTTTTATAGTACAAATGAAAAAAATTTGGAAAACGGTTGACCGTGCATATAAGCCATCCCTAAGACTTTCCTTTTCATTTTTACTTTATGTTCAAAATATCTACTTTAAAATCATATACTTGAAACCCCTCAGTTATTATGGTCGCCTGATTACAAATGAATGATTAAAATAAATGGTACTTGCATTTTGCTGACTTTTTTTTCTAAGAGTGCGGTTAATATTTAAACTTTATTTCCCAAAAATCACTGAAATAAGCCCCAAATATAACTTAAAAATTGCCAATTTAAAATTTTTTATAGTAAATGATGCAGTAGATTTCAGTATTTTTTAAAGTACACATGACATTGTATTTTTGAATTTATTTAGCATCACTTAAGTAAAATTAAAATTCATGTATAAATCTTGTCGTTGCAACGTTGCAATCTTCCCATCTTTAAGCACTTTAATGTTTTTTTTGACAGCGTCTTTATCATTTGAAATCTCTAAAAATATAATCACTAATTCATATATGAAAATTTTAATATTTTTTGTTCAAGATATTAAATCCCGAACAATAATAAATGATTTTTGTAAAATTTTGAAACAATTTTGCATTTGAATTCGCGTATGTTTTATATATCTACTGGTATTTGTCTCCGACCACATTCACAAATTCGTAGTAATGAATCCAACTACTCCACTGATTTTTAAATTTTTTTTACTCATGAAAAGCTACACTATCCCCAAGTATAATTCATATTTTAATACTCTCAACGGACCTGGCTTTATTCAAACTGTAATCGTGACTTCTAAAGGTATGAATATCGAATGCGAAATGAGCACTACAATCAAAAACTAAGACTGTGATTGAGTTTGAAATTGATTTGAGTACGAAATTAAGATCAACATATAATCAAGATAAGAATATAGAGTAGTAACAAGATCAGAATTAAGAGGAGCTCCCCTCTGAAAATCTGAGACTAACAACAAAATCAATGAATACGAAAAAATGGATTGAATGTCTTCCCGGACATAGCCTTTGAAGACAGGAAGTTATTAATAAATATCACTGAAAATAATTCAATATCTTTACAAAAACTAAAATCACGTATTCCACTAAGTCTTTTAATAATGTCAATAATGTGCAAAGTGATTAGCTGTAATAAACTGTGATTTTAAAGCTAAGTACGTAATGTCTGAAGTCAATAACGAGAAAAAATATTAATTCATGACACGGCCACATTCTGTAAAACCGATTGCAGAGCAACAAATCATTGGCGTAAAAATCGAAATTTAATCTTTCATATGTATTATTCATTATCGTATTATGCATTATTTAATATGCATTTTCATTAACAGTTTCTTAAAACAGAAAACATTTTAATTTTGAATAAAATTTTAAAAATCTCTTAAAAATACCTCTGACAATGCTTTTAGTATAATTTATTTGCCCCTAAATGTCTAGAGAAAACCCATAATTTGGCTACCCTGCTGTCTGAATCACGTCTGATCTCACCGCCTCAGTCACAATGTCCTATATAGGCTTTTTTTAAATCTAACAGTCGGGTAGTAAAATGCTACGGAATTACTCATAATAATATTTAAAGAAACGTATATCGACCTCTTTAAATAGATAGGACAGGTTCAAATGTTGAGTAAGGATTGGAGACTAACATCAAAATACTACATAATGCATATAAACAATTCACTTTAATTAAAAACATCAAATGCATTTAAAAAACTATATATATGTAGGGTTTGAATGCAAATCTAAATATGGATTTCAAAATGAAAAACACTATGATAACGTTCAAAAATGCTGAAATATGTTTTAGATAATAAAATAACATCAAATTTCTATAAAACAGTAATTAAAAAAAAAATGGTTTTTCTCACTGCTAAGAATGAGTAACAACATAATTTTATTTTGGCTTGAAATTATTTATGTAGCAGAAAAAGCGATGCGGTGGCTATTGAAATCCAGATAATCATCTAGAATGTTACGAAGCAATTCTTTTTGATATAAATACTTCTAATTTTTATTTAATCAACTAACAACTTATATATCTAATACTGATATAATTAAAATGTTGCCCATAATGCGTTTCGAGTAATAAATAAACCATGTGAAAATATATATTTTTAATTTTTGCTCGAAATATTGATATATTTGCAAATCAGGGGATTGTTTATGATTTTAACTTACAAATCATGATAATTTAATTTTTAATGTCACTACTAATTTAAAAATCCTAAAAAATCTTTGCCATTTCATGGTCTTAAGTTTTTACTTTTGTCAGTCTCTAATGACTGCTTATTACTTTTTTGACATATGTTCCATAAAAAAAAATATTTTCGAATACTTGTTATTTATATTAAAAATAAACTAAGTATTGATAACATAAAAAGCGGGAGTTTGATACTTAGCGTTTTTTGTAAAATTGAGTTTTACATTGTGTTTGTTAATTACGTAAATCAAATATTTTTCGATTTTATTAAAGAATAATCTTAAAATACATCGGGTAACACAACCCGTAGGTTGTCATTTTTGAAAGTGTCCGTTATTTTCTAAGTTTCTTGGAGGTGTTTTTTTTTCCTTTTATTTTGAGTACGTCGTCTGTATAAAAATAGTTGCCGGGCTAGTTTTTTTTTTGCTTGTAGTGATATGAATTCGGCTCGATTTTAACGTACTAGTTTGAAAGCTCCTTGTGTCTGAAAATAAATCTATTGAATATTTTTGTAATAAACCAAATATTGGTGGTAAGTCAAAAACAAAGCAAACTGTATATCCTTAACAACTATAAAAAAAGAAATGACGTCTCCGCGAGAGGGTTCTACAACGTCTGATGATAGTTTCATTACACCGGTTTCTTCAACTGCGGATTTGTTAGTATTATCACCTAGACGTTATAAAGATGGACTCAATGATCGTGACATGACTGAGGATCTTCTTACTGGTACCGAATTCGATAGCATCTGTGATGTAACCATGCAAGAAATCACAAACAATGACGAAATATTTAGGGATCCTAGCACAATAGATTTTCTTATTAAATGTACAGATTCTAATCGCAACATTCCTGGCATAGACAGAGGTAAAGAGAGTTTGTTTGTGAAGTTCGATCCTTTGTTTTCTCGAGGTAATGACGATTTTGAAAGGAAGGACTTGCCCTCTTCAAACTCTGCAGAATTAGATATCGGTTATGAAACGGGTAGCACAAATTCTGTGTCAGGAAGTATGGCCATGCCTAAACGTGCAGTTTCTGTGGGATCTAGTCTCATAAATAGTAATAAAGAAAAACCTACTCAAAAAGTTCCTCCTGCAGTAAAAGATACATCTTGCACTGACACCCGTGTGGCCCCTTTAGTTAGAAGTGTATCTGACATAATGACACCAGCTAGAGTTCCCATTGAAAGGCTCGTAAATTATACTAGTTTTACTCCACCACAGCAAGATATGTCTAGAAATTCACATTATGAGCATTATTATAATCAGATCCCAGATCATGTACAATCTCTGAAAATGATTGTGCAGAGACAGGAACAAGATATTCTTGATTTAAGGCAAGAGAACAGAGATTTAAAATATTCTAGGCAAGAAATGGAGAAGTCAATAATAAGACAAAAGGAAGATATGGAAATGAAAATTAAGAAACTAACGAGTGATAATGCAAATTTAATTGAAAGAGAAAATGTACTCAATCAACAAGTTCGAGAGAAAGCTCTCAGCAATAAACAGATGAGTGTTGTGATTGAAGAATATGAAAAAACAATATCATCACTAATTGGCGAAAGGGAAAAAGATAATCTTGAATTTCAAGCAGTTCAAGAGGCATTACAAAAGGAAAGAGATCAGGCTATGGAACATCTCTCTAATATGGAAGGTTCTTTCAATGATCTTTTAACCAAGTATGAACGCTGTAAAACTGTCATTCTAGAATTCAAAGAACGGGAACGTAATTATGAAGAAAAACTCAAGGAATACCAACAGGGCATAGACAAATTTGAAGAATTATATAGCAAATTGAAAGAAGTAACATCAGAAAGTTTGGCAAAAGCAAATGAAACTTTAGATAATGAACAGAAAGCTCATTACACAGAAATCACAAAATTAAATGCCACAATTAAGAAACAAGAAGTAATGATTTCATCATTACAAGAATCTTTAGCACAGAAAGATCGTGATAATCATGAGTTAACGGCAATTTGTGATGAGTTAATAAACAAAGTAGGCTGAGCATTTCGTGTTTGTGGTTAATGCGTTTGTTTTTAAATGGTGCTCTGTTTTTTTTTTACTTTTGTATTTTTTTTAAAAACCATCCACTGCCTGTATCAATTGGAAAAAGATTTTGTAGCTCTGGAACCGTCATGTGAATTGTCGTTGTAGAATTTTAGATACATGTGAATAAATTGGCGTATAAGAATTTAAAACCACATGGCAGCATTTGTATATTAAGTCTGATAGTTCGTAAAGTTGGTATAAAAAAATAGAGCTTAATTTTGTGAAAGATTTTTTATATTAGGTCAAAAACTTGTGTGTAAAGTATTGCTATCGATGGTTTCGGACTTCCCTCTTGCAGTATTATTTATTTTTACTCATATTTGCTTATTATCTAATTCAAAGTTAACAATTAACTCATTATTCTCATTCTACTAAATCTTTAAATGTGTAGCTGATTGTCACTAAGAAGTGTCTTACTAACATACTGCTTAAAGTACTGTTACTTTGGTATTGTTTAATATTTTATGACATAATGCTGAATAAAAAAAATAGTTGATTACAAAAGAATGTTATTGTCAATACTAAGAATAAAGATAATTGCATGGTGACCCAATAGACATTTCAAAATGTAACAGTTAAAAACAGTTCATATTTGTAAAGCAATGAACCCCAATTAATTTAATTTTCTTTGTTAAAAATAAAATTATGTTATAGCTAATTGACTCTACTTTGTTATTTGTATGTTCTTAAATTCAGTAAACCTGTGATAATCTAACACTGTTTTGCAAGCGGTGACATACAATTGAATTCGTTGGACTAGGAATACTGCTACCAACACCCTTGTAATCTGGTGCTTTTTAAAAAGAGTTGTAATTGGACAAATTACATACATATAAAAATGATAATATACTATTTAGGACTTGTGGAATTAACTCAATGGATATAACATAGGGTTCATTATGAATTAAACATAATGCTATAGCATTTCAAAAAAATTGTGCGGCCATTGCAATATGTGTATCTACATATCTATGCATTGTATTATACGACAGTAAGAGAAAATTCATAATAACATTTACGATTAAATTGAGACAATACATATTGAGCAAAAATCACAGTAATGTGAACAAACCTCTATGTTTCAATATGCATTATTATGGATTTGCCATAATAATTTTACTTTGTATGTTCTGTTAAAGGCATATTTGATTATAGGGGTTACTTATTGGATTGGGGATGGGGTTACTTATAGGTCTACTATATTGTATTACATTTTACTAAAAATGTAACACAATATAAAACATAGATACATATGGAAAGAAATAAAGTTTTTTAAGATGAAAAATTTCTCAAATTGAATTCTTATTAAATTTTTATCAATACTTGCACAAACATTGTACGCATTTGTACCTAGTTTTATTTGGTTGGGATAGAAGAATAACTAGTGAGTTGTATTTTCTTAGTAAGTATATCTAAATGCAAAGAGGTCAATAGATGAAGATACTTCACAGAAGCGATTATGTGCATGCTGTATTTGAACTATTTTAAATTATTTTTTGCACTTGAATTTCTGACATTAATTTTGTTGTGGAGGCAATTTTTTTCAGTGATGCTAAGATTATCTAATAAAAGTAATATTCCAAATGTTATTCCTAGGTGTGATAGCTTTCGCATTTTGAGTGTTAAAAATGACATTTTTGAGTAGTGACTACATTGGTACTGATATTGAATATTCATAAGTATTGACCTAGAACTGACTTATTTTTGGTCTTGGTCTCGCTTTCAATTTTGATCTTGTTACTGCTCTCCTCATTCCGATTCCGGTCATTACTATCGGTCTCAAATATCGAATCCACTCCCCGTCCCACTTGCAATTTAGATTCCGCTACTGGTCAAAGTTGAAATTTGGACGAAGTCAGAGCAAATTCAATATTCGTCAAAATAAATCATTTCAAAATAAAATTTAAGTTAGGTACATTACTCGAGGATAGTGTTGCTTTCTATGAGTGAAATTATTTTTAAAATCTGTTATAGCACAAATATGAAGGTGAAGTCAAAGGGTAATGTTAATAGTTTTATTCAACACGCTCTTTATAGGTGAAGGTATTTTTAGAAATGGTTCAATAATACAAATACAAAAACAGCTGATATAAATTTTTAGTTTCTTTTAAAAGCCTCCCATGCTAACTATATACCACCAGATTTATACGTTAATTAAATAGTTTCAGTACACAAAGAAAACGAACAAAATAGTCACAGAAAGTAGTCTATCGAAGAAGAAAAAAAATCAAATCAAATCCATTAGTTTTTTCCAAGATTGGCTCGGACAATCAAATAAACGCACTATCGACATATTACAATCTATCAACTGTGCAACTGTGTGTTTTTACTGCCTAAATTTCAACAAAATTTTTTAAGCCATTCTTTAATTTTAATGGGACATACAGAAAGTCAAAATGAAAATGTAAAAACAACAAATGAAGTTTAGGACGAATAAATATTATATTTGTGACAAATTTTACAAAATCATTGTAAGTATAATTTTATATATCTATATCTTCTATATACTGTACTAATGGAGTTATGCAGGTAGCATGGGAGGTATCCAGCTTCCATGTGGAGTCCCACGAACGTGGGTTCCGCTTATAATTTATATTGAAAAAGAATAGAATATCAGTCGGGGTAAAACAAAGGAGTCGGGGGGAAAAAAAGAGTTGATCGGGGTTCCAACCCAGGTAAATGGACTTCGATACTAATAAAAACGAGATATGTAATTAAATGTGAAGTAATACGAAATACATTAGTGAATTTATATAGAAGACGTGAAAAGAGAATTGAGAAACTAAGCAAATAAATATAGTCTTGTCGCTGTTGAACATTTAATTTGGAATCTGATTACCGAAATCCGACGAGATGTACGAGATATATATATATATGTGTGTATTGATGCTCATGTATATGTATGTGATATGATACATATGTATATTTATGTATGCAGATGCACACTAAGACCGAATTTTACGCAAATATAGTATTTGCATAAAATTCGCTCTTAGTGAAAAAATTTCATTATTTTGTGTCTACGCGGGCGAAACCACGGGCTAAAGCTAGTATATGTTGTAACTCGGATGTACCCTTCGACGGGGTTTCTGTACTTAGAAACCATTATTGGAAGTTCAGTTACAAGATTATATTTATTCGTACAGTATTTCAATTTAGTCCGGTCAATTTAGACATTCACCCTTACATAAACTCTCAAAAAGCTGAAAATTTACATGGGCGTTAGGGACACCATTGTAATTAAATTGTGAAAAGTCCCCATCGATCCTATGTCTGCAAAAAACTTTATGCAAGATCAAATTTCGCAAAAATGTTTTTTTTTTTGGTTTCTTCAGCGAAACTTACTTTTGTGATAAAAATGTTTCAGACAAAAAATGTAGATTTTGCAATTATCTACAATAATTGACCTTATATATATTTTTTTATAACATTAACTATTTTTCAGAAAAAGCGATTATAAAATTGACTAGTTGTATTCTCCATAATAAGCACACGTTTCCCGCCACCTATGAGATAGTGTACCTAGCGCGTTTTTCAAACGTGGTTTTCCCGGTGGGCCTACTCCACGGTCTGTCTCAGTAAAATTTAATGGAATCTATTATAAATCTTGTCTATGGTGAAATGAATAAAATTATTATTAATGTATTATTTTATTTCATGAATTGTGAGGTCATCTTAGTCATCATCGTCGTCATCTTTCTTTTTCTTCAACTTCTATTCCTTCACCTTTTTCTTCTTTTTTTCGTCATCCTCATCTTGAGTTGACAAGAATTGCTCTAATAGCGGTGCATCAGTTAATTGTTTTGTCATTGATGTAAGCATCTTCAACTGTTGCAGATTCAACATTTGAACACTAGTGGCCTTGACAAGTGGTGCAAACTAGTGAACAAGATAAGCCTACTTTTTCGCTGCCGCATTTAAAATTACACCCCTTTTTGCAGTTGCAAACGATAGTTAATGAGGTTTTCTGGTGCAGGTGAAAGTAAGTGTGAATAGGTTCCGATACATTATTAACTAACTTCCAACCCCATTCTACTGTGTCCATTTGATTACCAAGCCACACTTGAACCTGGTAATATACACGATAAAAATGTTGGTGAGCAGAAGCTTGATTTACAATATTACGATGATCATAAAGAAAACATACAAATGTTAATTGCCCCGGTTTTTCAGTAATAATCACTTTGCCATTCATTTGTAGGTAAGGGTTTAGTGCAAATAAAACACAATTGCGACATATTTATAACAAAAAAGTGAATACAGCACAAACTTTAGCAGAGAATATTTAAAATAACCTCGTGTTTTCAACACGAGAATGTTAGACGAAATTTAGTTGGGACCTCAAAAATAAGAGAAGGTAGACGAATACTGCCACGTAGACAATTCAACAGCAGACAGATGTTGCTCAAGACCACGTGGTCACAAAATGAGGGACTGTTTGTTTTCAATTCATATTCTCAGAATTATCGTTCAATATTAATGTTTTTGTCACGCAGCCTAATATGTAGTTTTACATAAAAGTCCAACGGTGTACATAGGCTGCGTAGTCATGCTTATTATGGAGAATACAGTTAAAGGAAATTTTTTAATTACTTTTCCTCAGGTATGGTTAATGTTATGAAAAAAAGTGTAAAAACAATTTTTGTAGATAATTGTATGATCTACAATTTTTGTCTGAGATACTTCTATCATAAAAATAACCGTTTCACTGAAAAATCCAAAAACCCACTTTCGCGAAATTTGACCATGAATAAAATTTTTTGCAGACATGCGTTCACAATTTAATTACATTGGTGCCCCTAACGTTCATGCAAATTTTCAGCTTTCTGGGCGTTTATGTAAGGATACCCCTATTTCTACTACTAAATTGACCGGACTAATTATATGTTCACGTTTTTATGAGGATTCACTATTACATAGTATTATTTTGCATTCACTTTTCCCTTTCATTCTCACCGAGGTCTATGCACCCGGGCCGGAACTCCAATCAACCCCTTTTTTCTAACTAGGTACTCTTATATTGTTTTTCGCTCCGACAAATATTCTGTTCTATTTTCAACTTTGAATAAATAGAACCCAAATGAAATTCATAGTCGCGGGACTAAGCGCGGAGGCCGAATATCTCACGTGCAACCTACTTATTTCAGTTATATATACATATTCATACACAGTTATGTCTCCTTAAAGGAAGAAGATCTCCTTTTCGACTCAATATTGAACGTTTCATATTCACTTTTATATAAGGTCGGAAAAAAGGTTTTTTCATTTTCATATACAAATTCAAGATAATCATATTTTATTTACATTTAATTATAATATATACGTTACATTTTGTAGGTAGTGACATAAACCTAATGCTGTATAAATTTTGGGACTTCTAATCAATAAACTGCGACAAATAGTTTTAAAACTCTTCTGTTGATGTTAACCAAACACTGCCTAAAGAATTCGGAAGAGACCGAAGCAGGTGAAAATCTAAGAATGCAAGGTCAGGGCTATATGGTGGATGCATTAACACTTCCCAACCAAACTCTCAATATTTGCTAAGTAGCTAAAAATGTGTGCGGTCTGGCGTTATGGTGAAAACCCACACCCTTTCTGTGGATCAATTCCGACCGTTTTTTTTCTACTTTTTGCTTGAGTTTCATCAGCTGCTGGCAGTAGAAATCCAAATCGATGGTTTTACTCGGTGGTAAAATCTCATTATAAATAATGCTCTTCTAATCCCACCGTAGACATAGCATCAACATATTGCGAGTTAATTCGGGGTTTGGCTATAGCCTGTGGAGCGTGCTAGCCTTTTGCCCATGATCTTTTTCGCTCGTTCCTATCGTAAATAATCCATTTATCATTACCAGTAATTAATTATTTCGAAAACGATTCGGTTTCATTACGTTTCAATAGAGATCGCAAATCAGTACACGATTCATTAGATTTCTTTCATAGAGCTCGTGTGGGACCAAGGACCCAAGTATCAAGCTTTTTTGTTTATCCAGCTTCTTTGAATGGGTCAAAACGGTTTTGTAGTCAATCCCAGCTCTTTAGCTGTTACGTAAGAACCAATATACTGATCCTGCTCTACTTGTTCCTAAATTGGATCGACTTTATCTGTAACAAGTTGACCAAAGCGAGATTGATTTTTGACATCAAAACTATTGAATGAAAACGCTTGAACCAGTTTTGTGCTATTCTTACCGACACTGCATCAGGTCCATAAACGTCACAAATTTTTGCGCGGTTTGTGCCGTATTTTTCCTTTTTCTTGTAATAGAACTTCGTAGTGTATCTAACTTCTACGTTAGATTCATCCATTTTGCTGGACAGAAAAATAATAGAAAAATTACGGGACACGGTACTTTTTTTTGGAATGTCGTCTATTTTATGGTATCAAAACTAGCCAGATACAAACAATACAACCAAATAGATTTTACTGCAACTTTTTACTCAAAAAATACAAAAAAACTAACCCCAACCTAATATACTGAAAATACGTACATACATTTATCCTAATTATTTACATTTATTAACGTCATCCTAGTTTTCATATCCAACTTCATCTACGAATTTATTCTGGGTACTAAACCGATTCGAAAAATTTCTTCATTGTTAAGAAAAGAAGCTCTCTGAGTAAAATAAACTATTATTAATATTTGACCTTGGCTTCATCAGTATTTATGATTCGAGCTACTACAGATTCTAAAAATTTTTTCGCTAATAAAAAAGCTACACTGCCCGAATAATACAGACTCGATTTTATTTCTATATTAGCATTTGCCCTGGTTTCGTCTAATCGACTTGAAATTCGGCTTAATTACTCTTTTCGTGATCTAGATGCTCAATAAGAACTGATTTAATGCAAACCCTACTCAAAAAAATTTTCTTCTACCATCACATATAGTCTACGTGTGTGGATCCGCAGGAAAAATAGTTAGTATAAATAAATAAAAAATATCCAATTTTTTAATCCAAGTGGTTACCTATTTCTATTCAAAATTTAATTACAATCTGTCCTGCCGTCCCGAAGATTAATCCAGACAGACCCTTTATCAGTATCATACACATCTTATCATTTTTTCCAACTATATGTTCTTAGTATAATCCAAATTTTAATAAAATCGGATAAACTGTCCTTAAGTTAAGCAGTCAGACTAACAAAAATTTTAGATTGAAAGAATCTGGATCACTGAAGCACACAATGAATATTTATCACAAAGCTTGTCAAAAAAAATATATGTACAGACAGATCACGCGTATTTACATGTTTAGTAGTATAGAAGAGTAAAAAAAAATGTCATCAACAGCGTCAGTTGTTACGATTTTTAATTTTTCACGTAATAGCTTCTGCGGTTTTAATTTTCCATACAATCCTTGTTTCGCCCCCTTGAGTTACTTTTCAAAAACCGATGCGGCATTATTTTTCATTTGTAACAAGTAGCTAAAATATAAATTTTGGTATCAATAGCTTCAATAGTTTCGTTTTTTTTTGTATAAAAATATATTTCATCCCTAATTTTACCTCCTTCAGGGTTACTTTAAAAAAAACGATAAATGTAATTGATTTTTATTAGTAATGATTAGTTACAATACAAATTTTGAAATCGACAGCTTAAGCGGTTTTGATTTTTCATACAACATTTTACTTATTATTTCACCCTTTTGTTCGTTAATAAAAAAAACGGTGTATGTAATTATTTGTCTATTTTTTTTGTCTACTTGAGCCCATTAGCCCCCTCCTGAAATCCGCTACTGGGATATGTTATTCCATTATGGAATTCCAGTGTCAACCTTTCGATTCCATCTTCAGATCCTGAAAACCTATCATGACCAAAGTGTATTTCAAGACAATTGCAACAACTTCAAACATGGTTAAGTGACATCTATTAAATACGTGAGGCGTTTAGGGAGGTCGAGCCAAAGCTCACCCAATCTTAAGAGGGGAGTGTCTCTCGACAAATATCACGCGTTTTTTTTCCTTAGAGTGTAAAATTACAAGAAATCCTCTCCTAAAGCCTGTCTAAATCTTACACGATGATATTTTTCGCGGTTATGCGAACGTCACAAATGAGCACAGAAGTCACTCCATGGTTTAGCCGCCGCCGGCTGGCCAGTCGAACGCGAGACTCGCCGAACATTGCTTGCTGCGTAAGAGCGGTAGCAACGATGCGCTGACAGATCCCGACCTGCTGTTTAAGCCCTGTGTGTAGGGACTTGTCAGTAAAAGCCTTTACACAGTAGCGTTTTCTATGAATCAGCAAGGCCTCCGTTAAGTATACCGGCGCGTCCTCACCATTGATTCCGCTTCAGCGGCTGGAATTTTTTTACACAGCCGCGCCGGTGCGTTTGGCGTTAAAAGAACGCCAAGGTGCAAAAGCGTTATGTTTCATTACTCGACGGCTCAGACAACGCTGTCACGCATTAAAAATAATTTATCATGGTTATTATAATGTATACGTGAAAAGACACGTCTCAAGATGAAGGACGATGTCCAAGAAAAAGTGACAAAATAATCTCTTTAGAGTCGGTTCCTGCTAAAGCAGAGCGATAAGTATATAGGTAGTCTATAAACATGAATGTGAAACATTAAACATTAAGTCAAAAAGGAGCTCTTCATGTTTTAATGATATAAAATTATGTCTCATTTATTTTTAGCTGGAACCGATTCCAATAACAACTAGAATTAGTTGTTTTCGGGGTATGTATAAACAATTACTTCAATAAGTTTTTTTCATTTAATTTTTTTAATTTTATCATTTTTATATCATTTCTATTCAACAACATGAAAAAATATACTTTAAACATTTAGCTATGTTAACAATTTATAAAGACAATATAAAACACCAACTGAAAACCCAATCTAAAAAGATGTCTACTACATATTCGAGTTGACCTTATAAAAGATTTTTCCTTATAAAACACGAAGGCATAATAATATGTAGTATTTATCTGAAACACAAACACGACGAATCGTTTCGTCAATACGCATAATTATGTATATTGCAGTTTCACTTAACATTTTTTTGTTTAACATTTTACTCATTAGATTTAAGGCATCAATTTAATAAGTAAAATATTTATCTATTAGATTGATGCGTCAGTCTAATAAGTTAAATCAATTTTCAATAGCAATCGGAGACTGAAAATTTGGTATATCCAAAAAACTATTATATATTGTGTTGTGTTCAAAATAATATTGATTAATAATGTTTATTGGATAATATTATTCATAGAATTGGAGATTTTTAATTAACTTAGTTGGACGGTTAGACAGAAAATGTACTTATTGTTAACGACTTTTAGAGCTTATATACCTACTGCTGCTTAACCAATGTTACTTTGATTTTTTTAGTTTTTATTTAATTTAAAAATTTATTGTAAACATAATATTGATTTTTTTTACACTTTTATGGCGTGATTTTGTTAAGCATGTATATAAGAAGAGCTCAACGAACGAAAAAAAAATCATTTAAATTATTTAAACAGTTTTTTAATATACAATAAAAACGAGAGGTGGAGAAATTTTTGTTAATTAGCAATTGTCTAACTTGTTACAAAATTAATTTTAAGTTAAATTTCCGACGGAAAAAAAATTTATAGGAAATTTTTTCCTCATTGAAGACCTTTTTTTCAAATTTCTTAAATATCAGTTTACGAAATATCGGCGAAAAATAAAATACCTTTCTTTTCATCTGGAATTCTTTGTAACTTTTACAATTTTTTATGTGTTAATAAACGTTTTCAATGCATTTTTCTAGACATTATTCCGGGGTCGAACGAGCTATCGCACGTATTTTTAGAACCAGTATCTCTATATTTTTCACCATTTTCAACTTGTTATCTAGACTAACATACATTTGCATAAAAATGTCACTAATAGAATTTATTGGATATTGAAATATCTTTTCAACTAGCGCCTTATACAATGGGGTGTATTAAAAAATGTTTATGCATCAGTTCTATGACAATCAAATCACAATATCCTATGGAGACCCGCAAATGGCTATAGCTATATAGCTATGGCCCGTAAAAGCCATCAGAATAAACAGAAATATGGCAGAGTTAGAAGACTGGAATACGAATGGATCCATGGACGTACACACGAACATACGTTGCGATATTTACGATATTAGAAGGATACAGTTTTCATAATTTGATCAAGGAAGTCTAAAAAGGAGACAAAAGGACGAATAAATAAGCAATTACGACCATGAATTATCCTAATCAGAACGATAAACGACTCCATTAATACAGAACTTCGGCGAACCAAAATTGTTTTTGTAAAAAATAAATTTCTACTTTACTACTTTTAACGATTTTGAAAATTTATTGTTATACGTCGTTTTAGTTATTTTGTTTCTATCAACAAATAATATTACATACGTATCATATAACAATAAACTCATAATTAAATTTTATACACAACCAGGAACAGAATCTTCCATATTTTTTTTATAACCTAATTAATTTATTAAATTAAAAGCTGCCTGTTTGTATCTAAGCAACGTCGCAGTTACATAAATGACAATAGATACGAGGGGGACAAAGGGCAGCGGGGGGAGAGGGTTTGATATAATCGATGCGCGACTGCGCACGCGATCAACGCGCCAGGGGCGTGAACGCGAGGTCGGTATTTATTACAAACAAAAAATAGGTTAAGAACATTTTTTTAGGATCTGATCACTTCCATTAAATACGACAATAAATTTTATGAGAAAATTACAGCTACAGTCTGATTCTTCTTTTTGAAGGTTTCCTCGACACAAATGTGCCGGGAAATATGGGAACAACTAAAAGTAAGATTCTCGCAAACGTCTTTGTGTGAATAAATATTAATATCGTTGTTGTTTCATTCTATTTATTCGACGAATCGTAAGAAAAATACTTGTGTATTCGTAACGATTATTCTATTAAATGTTACATTCAATTTAATCGTCGTCTTCATTAACTAACTCACAACACGCGTTTAAAAGCTATAAACCTTAATAAAATACTGTTTAAATACCTAATTGCAAAATATAAAAAAAAACAAGTATTTATTATTTTTATGTGTATTGCCAAATAATTAATGATATATATAATTATTTGAACGATTTCTTTATGGTTCCGCAGCCAAATTCCAAAACTAAATCCTTATACAAAAACTTAGGTGTCTGTCTGCTTATCTGTCTGTGCATGTGTGGATACAGGGGAGAGGGATGGGTGTAGTTGCCTCTCCTCCCCGACTGGAGCACATGTTAACAAATTATAATTTATTAAATTATTTAAGAAGTAATTTTCTAGAAAATCAGTAAAATCACACAAAATTCTGCATCCGCGTCTGTGTCTCTATATAAATCTGTAAGCTTCATAACGATATTTTAGTCAAATTTTGTGGTAAATATTCACTTTTACAAACTATACTTCCTATTTAAAATTTTTTGTTTACCTGTATGTTATGTTTGTATTACTCTGTATGCATAAATAATAGCTTGGTCGATCTTTGTGAAATTTAGGATATAGTAAGGATGTTTGATTGCCTAAATGATGGGCTAGGTTATAATATCATGTTAATAGGATTATCGTTCTGATTCTTTCTTCGATGTGATCGCCGAATCAACTCAATAGTTTGTAATCAAATTTTGCTTAGAGGCAGAGTATATATTGGAATATGATAAGAGATATCGTTTGTAAAAAAAATGTGTACTTACCAGAAAAAAATGGCAACAATGTCCAAGGAAGAACCCAAATCTGTATCGGTACCGGCATTGGACTGAAGTTCACAACCAGGATCGAAATTGAGAGTGAGATCGGGTACAAAAACAATCATTGCTAAAATTTATTTACACGCATCAGAGGAGGCAGGAAACAACCCTCAAGACGCGGAAGCCAGAAATATGTCTACGTAGAACTGTTGCCATTTTTAAAGTTGAAAATATGAAAATTGATATTCATATTGACGTATTTGAACTAGACTTTTAAGAAAACAAATATGTATTTTTTAAGAAAATAAAACAGAGTTTTATGTTTAAAAGTTAATTTTGAAAGCAGTGGGGCGGAGAAATTTTAAGTCAGAATTTTGATATAAATATACGATGTAATAAATTAAAAACATCGCAAATTGTATTCCTATTTAGTTGAAAATATGTAATCGTTTTCTAAATGTAGACCCCAAATGCGGTAAAAAAGTATGAAAAAAACATTAAAATTCAGAAATATTTAAAACTAACCATCAAGCTGTTGGCCACGATCCTGCAGGTCTACCAAAAAGCCCACATAAAACTCCGTGTCGACAGATTGAATCGTGATCGAAATATTATGTGAATAAATGAAAAAGTCCTCGACATACAGTCATATTTGGTGATGTTCTGTTTCTGTATAACTTTGTCACATAATATGCTAATCATTTTCGGTTACGATCCCGCTTTCCTTTTTGATTCGCATTCCAATCCCGCTCTCGATTTCGATTCCATTCTGGTTCTAAATCCCGATTGCGAACAAATCGTTTCAGAGGAATGTGTAGCGAACACCGATAACACACATATTGCCGCTGAATTATTCCATTATAATAATGTAGCGGCCAAACCGGTGTTGACTATGATTTTACCTGAGTCATGGCTGTTATCAATAATCGATCGGTACAAAAAAAAAAGGAAGAAATTCATTTTACATTCAAGCAAACCAAGTCATGAATAAAAGTTAATAAATACTAAACGTTACTCCGACTTAATCATAATTTGATTAAAATTTAATTAAAGATTTTGAATGGATTAATAGGTTTTTGCATGATACGCCTTGAAACAAACAGATAAACAGAAGGAAATAAAATATATATTTTTACTTATGTACTTACGAGTACACAACAACGAGGGGGCGAGTCCTGCGCCCCCACAAGTTATATTTTTAAAAAACTCTTAAATATACAGACATATGAAGTATGCGATTTTATATATGACATGATCCATTTTACTTACGTATACCTTCGCAACAATGTGGCAATTACAATGAGGAATGAACTAGCTGTCCCGCCCGCTTTGCTGGGTAATTTTTATTTATAAATAAAATGGCGAAGGATTTACGGAATTCGAAAAATGAGTAACCAAGAACCATCTACAAATCATTCCGCATCGAATGGTCCCAGTCCCACGTCTATACGTTTAGTAGTTTTTACGTGAAGGCGAACAAAGACAACCTATTTTCATTATATATGTATAGATTTCATAAAATTGTTATTAATTTCTAGTATTTACAGATGAAACATTGTCGATCCACTTATCTTTTCTTTGACACGAAAACCACTAAAGATATTGTTCAAACATTTGCAGACAGACTGGCTTTACATCTTGTCAAGATACTGGTTTAAGCTAAATACAAATAGGAGAACTGTCGTCCATTTGTTCGTGCTTATATTATTTAGAGCAATGGCTACGATTAAGTGGCGATTGATTTGAGTAATGTTATGTTTAAGGCCTTTTAATTTCCGATACGGCGACCATTTTGATTTATCTTATATCAGCTGAAAAAACGGAACCCTTACAAATAAAAGCACTCTTGAGTTTCAATTTGGTAGATATACAGAATTAGATCATCAGATTATAAGGCTTAGGCTTTTATCAGGTGTATAATCTGGGAGTATAGTCGGGACCATGAGTAGAACTGAGAATGAGACGGGAGTCGAGAGAAGTATATCGGAATCAGCTTTGTTACTAAGACCGGAACCAATTTCGTGCTTAGAGACTGAATTTAGAAGAACTAAGAGTTGTACCACTTCGAGTGAGACCAAAATTGGAACTAAAAGCATGGAAATTTGGTTAAAATTTAAAGTGAGACCATCTTCGTAACCGAGAACGCGACCGAGGTCGAAGTTGAATTCGAATTCAAAATATTTTTATTTCTTAGACTACAAAATGTATTTGATATACCTCATACATTTACAGAAATTTACAGCATTCTATAAAAAATTACCGTTTCATCAACAGGTCCTCTAATTCCCTTTCTGTCCTCTTTCTTCACCCACACTAATAACTACGATTTTACAACTGTTAAAATACGGTTGCTTGCATCTAAAATTTTAATGTGCAGATGTATAATTCCTTTTTAATAAACCACAAAATAATTTCAAAATTAAAAACCCGAGTTTGACAATTTATTTCAATATATATATATATATATACATACGTATCATACAACCGACATTAAAAATGGAACCATTCTTATATTGATATTATATTAATTTCTTAAAATATTCAAACAATACATCCGCAGTTAAGCATGAAGATTCCTCGTGATATAGCAACTCTTAAAGGAATACAGTTAAAATATTTTTAATTTTCATTTGCTAAAATCAGTATTCACTGACCACGACGTACTATGCGTAATTTATGAATCAAATTTAGATATATTTTTTAAAAAGAAACGTATGAGAGACCAGCTATCCACAGTCATCCGTAGATACCTATTCAATGCTCCGGATTCGTTTACGTTCTAACTTTGGGAAAAGAAAATAGCGCTAATTTTATCGACAAAAATATAACAAATACTTTTTTATGCATTAGTTTTTTTATAACAGATTTTTAAATTGTAAATGATCAATATTTCCCAGTGAACACTTAAAAATTCATAAATCATTAAAAAGTATTGATCGGCTATTGACTTTTTTTCGTTAATTAATTAAATGCATCCTATTTTTAAGTATTAAATATATTTTCCATAAATATAAATTTTCTAGCTGAAAATAATACAAAGTCGTAAAATACCCAAAATTTTTTGGTTTATTTGACCTTGTTATTCTGTATTTCACAAACTAAGTCATTAAGGATATTTTGTTTTTCTTTATTTTGAAACTAGATATAATTCGTAATAAATTAGGATAAAATTTAAAGCTGCATTTATTTGTAATAATGTAAAAAAAATCTGAAAACAGTTGACCCTAAAGACCATCCCTAAAATTTCCCGCTGTGATATTTCGATTTGTTTTTGAGCTCCTTGAATATCAAAATAAACTTGTCTATAAGTTTTTGAAATTTTCTTAGTATATAAAAGCTATGCAATAGCTTACTATTGCATAGCTTTTATCGCGGGCTTTGAGCGCGGCGACCGAATCAAGAAATTCCGTAACGAAAATAAACTAACACCCCCCACTCCGCCTACCATGTAGCTCGGCCGAGCGTTCGCTTAACGTGTATGTATATGGTACGACTGTGCGAAGCTCGCACGGATCGAGACGAGCTGTTCCGAAATCGGACGAATACGTAAGCAGCTGTTTGTGAGAAAGTATATAGGTGTATAGGTATCTATCATATCTTTATAATGCCACACTCACCGCATGTGCCCCGTAAGTATACATGTAGGTATATATGTATACATAGGAGTACCTATGTACAACAGTGAATAGCAGTTGCTGGTGAATAGCAATACGCGTAAAACTTGTGTATAAAGTGTTTTAAATATGAATAAACAAAGTGCATTTATTAATGAAGAGTGATGAAAAACTCGAATTAATATCGAAGAAAAAAAAAATACTGCATAAATAAATAAATAATTATAATTGCATAAGTTGATAAAAAATGCTATGCAATAGCTTTACCGCGGCAGTCCCCGAGTGCCACATGTTTAATTTTTTTTTTATTTTTTGTTTTTGATATTTCTTCAACAAGTTAATCGATTTTGACTGAACTAGCGACAATCAACGCAGGTTTATAAGTTCTATAAGAGAATTCAGAGCATGCATTTAATTAGTAATCTACCGATTTTGACCGATACGGCGGCGAACGACATGGTTTCTTAATGTTAAAAGCTAAATAGTTTTTGAAATCGATCGGTAAAGCCGTTTAAAAGTTAATCCAAAAAAAAACACATTTGAAAAAATTCTTTTTTAT
This sequence comes from Eumeta japonica, assembly GCA_005406025.1. Lineage (NCBI taxonomy): Eukaryota > Metazoa > Arthropoda > Insecta > Lepidoptera > Psychidae > Eumeta > Eumeta japonica. The sequence continues at coordinate 301,631 of BGZK01000491.1, read as the reverse complement.
TGTTTTTTTTTTTTTAATTCTTGGAATCTGTCAATCCAAATCGGTAAAAATTTTCAGGAAATCTAAGTTTGATGTAATTCTTTAAAACGCCAAAGTTTGGTTCTAATCAGTCAAGCCGTTTAAATCTTATAAGAAGTTTACATATATCCACACACGCACAGATATACAGACACCATTGTAAAATCGTCAAGGGAGCTGCCTCGGATCTCAAAACGTCAAGATCTGATGGAAACTCGATTTTCGAAAAACGGGATAGCACCAATAACTTCTCGATTTTCGAAAATTTTCATTATTTCGCCTAGTCGGAATAATCCAATATCTCGTACTATCAATTTAAACTTGAATTTAAATACTAGTAAAGTTTAAAAATAGGGATGAAATAATACAATTATTTCAACAATTGCTTTTGTAATAATGCATTTTTATGAAAATGTACAAAAATTAATTTACAATATTTTCAAAATGCCCTCCTTGATTTTGTATGCACATTGTAGCTCGTAACGCGACATATGACGTAGCTCGACGAATCATCTTCGGGGGAAGCTTTCATCACCGGCAATTAAAATTCTTTCAATTAATTCGTCGCGAGTGTTAATGTCAGTAGCGTACACTTTTTGTTTCAAAGTCCCCCATAGGAAAAAATCCATGGGGGTAAAATCAGATGATCTGGGCGGCCAAGCGACAACTCCATTGACAATTTGAATTTAGATGATTCTGCACACCTACTGTAAAATGGGCAGGGCACCCGTCGAGCTACAGCCATAGACGGCGCGTTCATCTCATTTCTAAATTGTCTATTCTCTCTGTCAATTTCTAAAAATAATAAAAATCTAGGCTCATTTGGTATTTGGGGTAGTTTAATGGGTCCGATTAAGTAATCTTCAATAAACTCCGCCTCACACATTAACACTAAATCGTACTTGAAACGGAGACGGTCGAACGTTATGAGGGTTCGTTTCCGCCCATGTATGTAAATTACGGAAATTTGTAATTCCAGTTCGGTTGAATTGCGTTTCATCGATCCATAAAATATTTCTAAAAAAACCCTTCGGTTAGTTCTCAATTTTCTTAATACCCATGTCGAAAAAGCACTTCGTCGTAAGGTATCCCCTTCATGGAAATGTTGAACTCGTCGAAAATTATATGAATACAGGCCATCTCTTTTAAAATTTCCTAAACAATTGATTGTGCTATGCCGAAACTAAGAGCGATGCGAGTCGTACTCGTTGGATCTCGAAGTATTTCTTCCATAACTCGTTCTTTTATCTCAACAGTCACAGTTCGAAGAGGTTGGTCAACAGGCAACGTACCAAGTCCGTACTCACACATGCTGCGATGAACTTTGATAGACGTACGATAGTCTGGTGTACGCCTCCTTGGGAAATCTCAAACAATATTCTCGAACTGCAGCTCGAAAATTCCCATTAAAATATCCATAAATAATATGGTTATCAGAAATCTCCGAGTTACTGTCATGTGATCGCAGATCCATTTCAATCACAAAGAAAACTAACGTTTTTGAAACACGTCTATTTGACCACGAAGTCACAAACTAACTAACGGTTAAATTCAAAGTCTCCTCCCCTCTCGCCTCGCAGTTACGTAATTTATGACTCGGCCGCTTCGCCAAAACAAAAATGATGGCACAGTACAATACAAAGAACCTCAGTGGGCTTTGTTTACTATTATTTCAGAGAGCTATAAAAATGAGCTAAGGATTTGAAATGTTCTGAAATTTTTTTCATAGTTTATTCTAGTTGTAAAATAAATTAAAATATTAGAACCTTAACTTGGTAGCTTAGGAAATACACATAAAAATAACAAAAAATGTGATTTTTTTTAAATGTTACTTTTAATTTTATTTTTATCTAAAAAATTCACATGCGAATTATTTTTATGATCTTCAAGGGTTCATATCTAGCTAACTGACAAAAAGTTGTTACTTAAATGTATTAATTTTTTAATTATATTTTTAGAATTTGAAGCGCCGACTAGCCAAAATTAACAATTTAATATTCTAAAATTCATTAAAAGAAATTTTTTTAATTTTATGTTTGTCGACAAAATTAACCTATTTTTTTCTGAAAATTAGAACGCATACCGATCGGGAACATTGTATAGCGGCTACTGTAAAATCTGTAACGGAAACTTTAGATATTGATAGATTATCTTTTGTTACTGATTAGAGACAGTTATCTGTCAATAAGCGTAAATAGAATATATGAAAGACTGTTAGTGTATATAAAAGACCTATCAAGTCTTGTTAAAAACAACTATGAGACATATAGTACAAATCGCACATGACACCTGTTTGTTATTCAAAGTGACGCCAACAGCCCGATTATGACGATGTGAACTATCTCTAAAGTAGAGAAATGTTTTATTATTAGTAGTCTACTTCTTAATAACATTAAAATAAAACGCACCAAATTGTTCCTTTCAAATATTAAATATGTATAGGAAACTATTTCAGTACAAAACAAATAATTCGAGATTGTTACTACTAAACTATTCTCGAGAATGACTTAAGACAACAGGTTTCAATAGAATCCTCATTATATCAGTAAATTTGCGAAAAGGTTTAGTTCTGCCACGTACGCAGTTAAAAATAATATATAAAAAAAACGAAATTTAGCACACATCGAAACGGCTAGATTGGTTTACTTTGGCTGTTTCTATAGCATGGCATCTGGAGACACTGCAAATATTCATAGAATTTTCGTGCTGCAGAAGCGCGCCGTTTTGGCCAAACCCTCAAGAACAACGAGCATGAAACTTAAGGACAATTCTTTTCAAGCTAAATTATTCAAAACAAACAAATATAAAACTATTACAAAAAGAAACAAACCTGTAAGAGGTCCACCTGTTTATATCAATGAATATTTATTCTCTAAATATTTAGAAATCATATAACATGCTTTTTAATACAGTGTTTGATTAACGGGGGGAGAGGGGTAGTGGATTGGAAAATTTAGAGTGTCACCGCTTTCGTAATTAAGAACGCGACTGGCATCTATTTAGAGGAGGACAGAGTCGGAATCGACAACCGTATAAGAATTGGAGAATTGAGAACGAGACCGTTAACAGAAGAAGTGATGCAATAGGAATTGAAACAGAGAAACAGGATCGCGATTGCAGTGGAAAGGGAGATCTCTCGATGTAAAAGATGAAGTGAAGTACAATATTTTGTGTCTGTGGACAAAAAAGAACAACCTTTGAGTTTCCTGCCCATCCATCTTAAGGCGCATCAGCATCTGGAATGGGTGGTAATGTTAATGTCGGAAATAAATGATTAATGAGCTATTTTAAGTGTAATTCCATTACGTACAAAATAAATCTGATTTTGATTTGAAGGAATACATTTTACGTCAACATGGACGGAACCACAAGTAAAAGCTAGTTTAATGCATTAAGATTATAGATAACTATTATAGCTTTCCGCTAGCGGCCTCGCCGGCGTGGATATGGAATGTATTCCTCCATCCTTTGTTTTGAACGATTGTCCTGTTCCCAACCCTGGTCCGGGTACCTTTCCTGATTTCGATCTCGGTCACGCTCCAAATTACAATCCCAGTCCTCATTCGGTTTCTAATTAATTCTAAACTTTAAGTCGTACTTAAAAACTTAGGCTATCGACAAAGTCGATGTATTCTTTACATGTACATATACAAAATTTCATTTTGATCGGATATATAGGTCAATAGTTATAACGGAACAACCAAAAAAACCTCTGTAGATTTATATATTAGTATAGATTATATTTTAAATTTTAACCGACTTCAAGAAAAAGTTGGAGGGGGTTTGCAATTCCGTTGTGTTAATTTTTTTATTTGTTACCTCAGAACTCCTTTATTTATTAACTAATTTGGAAAATTCTTTATCATTTTAAAGGATATACTTCCTGATTGGTCCTATTTCTGATAATGATATCTATGAGGAATTTAAAGGTATCCTCAAATGATATACGCATAGATATAGCGATTTTGTTTTCAGATATTAAGGCAAGCATTTACAATTGGAAGTATTATTTAGTGACGTGAAATTAATGAAGAAGACCAGAGATGGCCACCGAAACTTCTCAATGATAAGTCACTCACGAGTGGCGATAAGACATCTCGATTAAAGTAATTAATTGTAATAGAGCAAATTTAAATAATCATTCTTACGAAAATGATACCATGGAACTGATTTGACGATGAAGCCAGATGGTAGCCACTGGAACTCCATAATAAAAAATGTATTCTAGTTGTACTCGAATTTATTAGAATTGGGATCAGATAAATACTATCTATAGACAATTTTTTACCGACTTAGAAAAAGAAGGAAGTTCTACGTTCGTCTTTATGTTTTTTTTTTACGTATGTTCAGCTATAATTTCATCTATTGTGAACCGATTTCGAAAATATTTTTGGTCGAAAGGGTATAAACTTAAGATTTTTCCATACTCACTAAGTCTGATACAACTATTTAGTTGTTTTTGAAGTAGCATCCAGCTAAAGCACATATAGTTTATAAACGTGGATATGAAAGTTACATATTAAATCGAAAAGGAGATCTTCTTCTAAGGAGACATAACCATGTCAGATTTATATTTTTTAAAACAAGTTCAACAGGTTTTTGAGGGCGGCTTTTTTTTTTGTCGTAGTTTTTTTAATTGTATCTGAAACGTAAAATACAATGCACGAAATTTTGCCGCCGTGAAGTTCGTCACGAATGCATCGCAATGGTGTAAAATAGGAAAACGGCGGAGAAGAAGGAAAGGTCGGGGAGAGTAATGCCTGTGCAGTAGATCATTCGCAGCCAATACAGAGCGGAAAAGTTTCGTGCTTTGATTTGTATGGAAAATTGCTTTTCTCCTTAAAATAATTCACGAATATGAAGAAAACAGGCCAAGAGTATGCTGGACCATACTCAGCGTAGGGTTTCGAAGCCGTTACTAAGAAGAAATGCACTACGCATGAGAAAACAACTTTTTTTCCATGTTTCCCGCACATAATAAGTATAAGCACTTTAATCACCTATAACGCATTTTTTTGGCAATAATTCGAAAATGATATATCCGATTATGTTCAAAATAATTTTTGATGAAAGTATTTTTTAAGCGTCATCTTTGTAATTTTTTTCATTATTTTTGGACATACTGTTTAAAAAGTAAGGAGGGGACACAATTTATGCTACTTTCGGAGGGAATATCTCCGAAAATATTCACTTAATCAAAAAAAAATGCCTAGACACTTTAATTTTTTTTAAAGAACTTACGAAATATGTTTCATACGTCGATTTTTGCTTAAAAAAATGTATTCCACTTGTGTTACATGTATGGGATGTCCCTCTAGAAATATTTATTTTTGTTATTTAACTATTAAACTATGTAGCAGCTTATACAAGACACCTATACTCCAAATTTCATCAATATGCATGCTGTAGTTTTTGAATAAAATGCCAATGACATACAGACGGACGGACGGACATGATGAAACTATAAAGCATCCGTTTTTGCCATTTTGGCTCTGAACCCTAAAAATTACTTAGAAACCATGCAGTGTTTTTAAAAGAAATGTCGAAATATGTTCCACGCGTTCATGGTTGCTGAAAAACATTTTTTTTCAACTTCTGTTATATGTATAGACTGTTCCCCCCAGAAATGCTTATTTTTATTATTTTACCACCAAACTAAATAACAGCTTATATAGGACATCTATAGTCCAAATTTCATTAATATACCTCTGGTAGCTTTTGAATTAAATGTTTGTGTCATACGGACGGACGGGCGGACAAACGGACATGACGAAACTACTTCGTCGAAAAAGGGTTTCGTTTTTGCCATTTTGATTCGCATCCGTAAAAAACGAAATTTCAGACATTTACAGTTTTTGATAAAAAAAATATATTATTGTATTTACCCGTCGTAAACATGAGACTATCCGACTCGGCTTGTTTTAATAATATTACATAACAAGGAGATCTCGGTGAGTGAGACACGCACATCACCGGGTTGCGTTTGTTGAAGCGCATTAGTTTTTAGCCTGCGTCCGAAACACTATTGTCTTTCCTCTACCTGTGAAACTCGATAACAGTAAGATCTGAAGTAATTTATGCAACAAAATGTACAATATTTCGGGGACATACCCTCCAAGAATCGCATCAAAGATCGCTTTGGTAAATCCTTCACGCTGGAGACTCCTAATGAATATCGTGACCATTACTGTGATAAAGCGAGGAACCTCGCCGAGGCTCAATTCGCATGTAGTAAGAGATCAGTGATGATGTTAATTGTTCATAAGATAATGTACTGATCACTCATCCACCGCCGATTACGTATTTGAATAAAAAAGAAAATATTTTGTCAAACATAAATGTATGGATATGAAATTTCATGCGCATGTATTAATTCGTATAACCGAGCTAATCGGTTGATGAAGATCTGTTGTTGCAAAAATTAAACTAATTATTTGGCGCCCGGTCAACAGCAATGAATAAATATTATAATTATGTTGTTGATTAATTATTCAAGCCGTAAATGATTCATGATAATGATAACCTGTGTTCCATGTTTTTTTTTAGAACCTTGATCCAGAAGACACGTGATCAGAGGCACATCAAAGACTTTATGTTATCGTTGATTATGACACTTAAAATTAGATTATTTGTATTAAATAATGTACTCGAAAGATAAAAAAAAGAATTTTTGTATTTCAAATTTTTGAATTATCATTGCTGTTTATGTTATGCTATTCACTGTCAATTTGGTGATAAACAATAAAAAATTCAGAGAAACGAACATTTAATTCACATAGTTGAATAATCAAAAATTTAATAACACATATATTGAATTTTAACAAAAAAAATTGTGAAAAATCCAAAAGTGCACGCCGCTTAGATTTTATATCAATAAAACGCACAAATTGTAGAATAGTATCGTAATATATAGACAAATCAGAATGAAATTTTAAATGAAAAAATAAAACAGAAAATTTGCAATTAATTTTACCAAATATAGAGATGTTGAGGTCTTAGGAATGTATTCTGATAACCTATCCTATTCTGGGAGTATTTATGAAGATTGGATTTTGAACGGTCGAGTATGTTTTAAAGCATTTCGTATTTTTTTAATAGTCTTCTTCTCATTCCTTCCAAATTATTTTATACTAATTAAGTGATTTCAAAAACGAATCAAATCTATTTAAAACTATGTCACACGCCGTAAACACCGTCAAAATATCTTTGACCGCAAGATATCGCTGGGGGAAATAGTTTCAAGAAAGTATTTATATCAAATTACTTATATACTTATCGAATAATTGAGTTCGGAATTATATAAAGTTCGGAAAATGTAAACAAAGTGAAACTTCAAAAAAGTTTCAATCTATGTTTCCTAAAAGTTTTAGTTTGATTGGTTCTTCATACTATCATATTTTTTTAAACGATATTGATTTTCTTAATGATAACTTCATAGATATATATATATCAAAATCAAATTCAGCTTCAATTTTCAATACACTTCGTCAGATACCATGAAGCCCATCAAATCGATCAATTTATACGAAAATTTTAGTGATTGTAATTGAAAAGTTTTCTTTTTATAACTCATTGATGACAACAGAACACTTTTTTTCATTACTTTTAGTGAACTATTTGTTTAGAAATAGTTGAACGTGCGAATCGTAAAAACAGTATACACTTTGACCAATGAAATCAATAATTGGTACTTACCTACTTAATGACTTTTATGAACATTTCGCGCGACTCCAAAATGTATCAAAATGCGTTGGTCTAATGAAAAAATATAATGACAAAAACATTCAAAGAATTTGTTATTTTAAATATAAATGTTTTTATTGTTTATTAAAATTAAAAGTTTTCAGATTTCGGGTCATTGTATCTACTTTCTGGTTCGATTTCGCGTGTTTACGTACATATTTCTCTCTCTCTCTCTCTCTCTCTGCGTGTGGGTGTGTGTGTGTGTGCGTGTATGTGTGCATGCGTGCGTGCGTGCGTGTATATGAACTTGCGCGCGCACGTGTGTGTGTGTTGTGTGTGAACACATGTTGTACGATTTTGTGAGAAATTGTAAAGGACTAAACCAATTGGCTTTTCTATATGAGAATGTATTATGAACATACAAATGACGTATACATACTTTCGAATTTTGAGCTCTAAAATATATTAGGTCTTTTTTTCATAGCACATTCGATGGACAAGCGAGCAGGCGAACTTTCAAAGAATAGTTGATTATCGCCGCCCACGGACACTCGCAACCCCCATAGGAGTCACCAGTGCATTGCCAGCCAAGTTGGCTACCATACAGCCAGTTCATTCTTTTTCATAAAGACACGCGGGGCACAGGCTCAGGATCCCTGGTTCGATGGGGCTTCGAAAATCCATTGTTGTCGTTCAAATTGCATGTAAATTTATATTCTATTTTCATTCACATATTAATAGGTTTTCTAAAACGATTTCAAATTTTATGTATTTAAAGGCCAAAGCTCTGTGTGTTTCAGGGTCTCGACTGTGTGCCTAAGAGCCCCTGCATAGTTTAAGACGGCCCTGAGTATAGCTCTATCACGGTAACGTTTACCATTTGCGGTTTTCTATTACCTATTAAGGAAATTTAAATTTTTTATGAATTCGGAGAAAAGTTTCAGGTTGATTTTCGAAAATTGAGATTTCATCAGATGTCGACATTTTGCGGCCCAAGAAAATTTTTCTGACTATTTTTAGAGGTATTTGTGAATTTACATACAAACACACACACTCATGTGAATGTGTGTGTGTATGTAAATATTGAATTTCTTTTAATCGAATAGACTGATTGGGGTCGGGCTTATAGCATTCAAATAGCATATAACTGAACCTAGGTTTCCAGAAAATTTGAGATCGATCACTCAGAAATCTAAAAAATAGTTATTTTCAAATAATATCCAGGCTATAAAACCTATCGATCCAAAAATCTAATCAGCTCTATTCCTAATAAAAGTGCACTGAATTCTATTAACTAGTTCGAAATCGGTTGATTTCTTCGGAATATCGTGAACGACAATTTTCCAAAAAGACGTTTTTATTTTGCAATAATTTTCATATTTTCAAAAACTAGATATGTAATATAAGTGTTTGCGCCTAAAAAGTTGTGGCATAAATTTCATTGGAATTAATTGAATTGATCAAAAGATGCGTTGTCGAAAGTTTACAAAAAATATTTTTTTCAAAACAACTTTTAGATATGTTGACAAATCTATTTTTTAAATTTAAATATTTTTGCACTTAAAAAACTGCATCGAATGTCTTAAACCTCATTGAAAACGACTACTTCGTTGGTCAAAAAGACATAATTGACAAAGGATTCGAAAAATATTAATTAGGCCATTTTTATATGTATACCTCTAAATAGTAAATCTGAAAGCACAGTATGGTAATAATTTTGAGTTCAATGCGAGTAATAATGTTTCGTGCTTCCCGAGCTCGAAAACATTATTAATGTAAGCATTGAGGGAGGTTTTGGAGCTAGCCTGTAAGGTCAATTATTATCCATTTTTTTTTTTATTAGCCGTAATATTGAGCTAAGGATGCTAACTGAACATATATTGACGCAATTTCTAATTTTTTGCGATGGATAGGGGGGCAAGGGGAATTTCATAGGTATCATGAGATTGAACACCTATCGAACAGAGCGTGGGAGAAGTGAACCAGCACGACGCAAGCGCGGCGCTCCCTACGGCGTCGCGCACACGCCCGCCGCCGCCGCCGCCGCCCGCTCCGCCGTCTGCGGCTCCCGCTTCGATCGATGAGATAAATGCGCACCCCGCCGGCGCCGCGCGAGTGCGCTGCGATCAATACGCGCGGCGGCGCGCCCTCGATCGATAGCCCGCGCTGCCGCTACCGTCGCCGCCGCACACCCGGTTCGAGGGTCGCACGCGGTGGTTTGTTTGACACGTATTTATACTATCCATATCCAGTGCAAATCTCAAACTGTATCATATAGCACCATTCTGTTCGTTAGGTCAAACCGATTTTATAAGTCGTGAATTTCAATTCGATTAATTTCCGGATTAGTATATGTAATAGTCATGTTCGTTCTTGATTATCGATTTTATTATATAAACGATTAACAAAAGGATATTATTTTTTGAACTTGTTCGGATTAAATAGTTTTTTTTTTCTTTTATCTTTTTTTTTACGTTTTCCTCAAATTATATATCTACGCGAAAAAAAGTATACAGCTCGATTGTTGTGACATATATTTTTGGAAACGAGTCGCGGAGGCGCGGAAAGCGATTGTCAATTTAGGTTTGTAAACAAAACTGTCGGCCGTTGGAGGTGAATATAAAATGATTTGGACGTAGATTGTGACCCAAAACGATTCAGGATGACGTCGATGGACACATACCAGCTGAAATGGCATTCGCACAGCAGCCATTTGAACGGTTCGGTGGCTGCTCTTCTGCGGTCAGAGCGGTTCACGGATGTTGTGTTATGCACTCTGGACGGATCGCAGATCCCGGCTCACAAATTTATCCTGAGCTCGTGCAGTGTCTATCTTTGCAACCTGTTCGAGGGCCAACGCTCAGCTACACGCATGGGGGGCATGCTCTATGTGGTTCTTCCATCGGAAATATCCACCAAAGCTTTGAAAATACTAGTCGAATACATGTACAAAGGTGAGAGTTTGTATATAACGTATAATCTTCGTCGTAGTTCATAGCATTAGAAATAAAATTTTCTTTTTATAGGGGAAACTACAGTTTCAAACGAAGTCTTAGACACTGTTTTGAAAGCTGGCGAAATGTTAAAGATTAGAGGGCTCTGGCGTCAAACCGATGAAAACTCTACACCTGATTCTGGTACAGTTGAAAAAACGCCTACAACTAATACTACCACAAATGTCATCACAAAACAAGTTGTCGCACAGAAAAAGGCGGAAAGTGAGGTAACTCAGCCAAAGATAACAGTTAAGAAAGATGACAAATTACTCAAGACCTATCCCGTGCAAGCCCAAAACATTACTAGGCCAATGTTTATAGGACCACCGAAATTAGTGTTTATAAAAACTACTGAGGGAACTGGAGGCCAAGCTGGACTGAGGCCCATAGCTCCTAAAGGACAGACTATATTAGTGACTCCTGATATCAACAAAGCTATTGTATCATCTGACACTAGTGAAAAAACATTAACAGCAGTATTATCAGTTCCAACTGAAAAAGATTCTTCTCAAACTGTGGAAGACATAACACCTCCTCGCATACTGAGAAGACCAGCGCCAGAAAAAAGATATGGAAAGAAAGCGAGAACAGAAAAATCTATGGAAAGTGATGAAAATGTTGAAGTACAAACTGAGCATGAGGAAAAGTCTAATGATAGTTCTAGTGAGTATAAAATATATTTAATGTTATACATTTGGCATTATTTATCTTTATTTATTTGGGATGTTTTACAAATATATTACAAGATACTTTTGTTGTTTTATATAGAAGGTTTTGAAATTTACCATATATAAAATTTACAAATTTTGAAAAACATCCATATTCAGAAATCATTTTTTTTTTATCCAGAAAAATCAACAGAAAAGACTTTAGTAGATGTGACGATAAAAGAAGAACCTGAGTGGGATGCCAGCAGTATTGAGGAAGAGGAGCGTTCTATCGCTGAAATGTTCCAATCAGAGATTATTAAAGCTGAACCTGCTGATGAAATGGATATAGAAGATGAAGGGTTGGTGAGTATGCAAGACTTAGATAAAAGCAAAAATGATTTAAGACTTCTTTTTGTTCTTATGCTCCAGAAAAAGTCGTGTAAATAGTTTGGTCTGTATATGCAAGTTAAAATATTTAACTTGTCTAAACACTAAAGATGTAGGCTATTATCTTCCATATATAATTTTAGTTAATGTCTTTAATATTTATCTCGAAAACCACAGTAATGAAAATCATAAATAGTACCATATTTATACTAGGAGAAACTGAAAATTTGTGAAATGCAATCAAATTGGGTATTAAGGAAGTTTACGCAACAATTGCAATAAATAATACATATTTAATATTTGATGTCAAGAAGAAATGGCACCAAACTTCTTAATCTTGCCACTGTAAAGATAAAAATTCATAAGAATTTCATATTAAACATAAATATCTTCTACTATTTGAAGATACTTATTCTATTGATCTTAGGTTTTTGTTACTACTGATGGAAATCATCTCACAGACTTAATGATAGATTAAGGAGCTTGAATCTTAAGTTCGTTATGCTGGCAAAAGCCAGTTAGGTGGCTATTAATAACAATTGTTATCGAAGCAAAGATGATGTATGGAACCGGTGGTATAAAGGGCTCTCTGAGATGAAGTGTTTAAGGGTAGTTAGAAACAAACCCATTACTTCTGCTAGCCATCACTGCTAATAATAATTTGAAAAGATATCTAGATTTAAAAAAATTAAACAATTGAAACTAACTAAAATTGGTCACTAAACTGTTTAAATGGTTTTTTATATTCATTAGAAAACATTGTGAAATAAAGAAGGTACAGTAACATTCACTTTTTCGTTTAATACTTTAGATTTACTAGTTAAGAAAGTAAAGAATAATAAGACAACATTGAATGTTTTTTACAATTATCTTGAAAATTAATTAAGATAAAGTGCACATCAATCTTTAATAATTACTAGCAACTTCATTAAAATTCTGGTATCTATGATATAACTTGTGGGGGTAAACAGACTTAGAAGTTTGTCTATAACCTTTCCTCTCTCCCTTATCTCTTAAATGTTATTAGCCAAATTATATTATCAATACAAATTTTAATCACATTACTCTGATATATTTTCATTTATAAAGATTGGTACAAATTTCATACTTAAGATTACAGTTATTATTGAATTAGTTTTCTCTAAAAACAATTATTGTTTTCATAGTGCTTTTATTACAGGATGGTATATCTTTCAATCAAAATAAAAAATAAATAGTTGAATTTAAATTCAATTCGGTTTTTGTATTAACAGCTTAGATGTTAGCATGATATGATAGACCAGTCATGATAGATCCAGTTTTGAATGGCATTATCCTATATGTCACTTCTTAGTACCGATATCTGTGAGAAAAGCTTTATGCTGCAATTTGTATATTTTCAAAAACCAAAAAATATGTAAATATAACGGTCAATTTGTACAAAATAATGAACTGTAAACTGTGAAACATCTAAAGTCATTGTTGTGACTGAAAAGAAAATATGTGCCAAAAGTTTTGTGTGAATAAAATTGTCAACAATATTTAAACAAATTTATTCATTGGAATAACATGAAAATAATGGAATTTTTTCATTGATAGGTGTCCCTAATAACCCCATTACTAAGGCTCCGATTTTTGTCTTTCCATCTGTCACAGGACCATATCTTTCGAACCATAAACCATAGATTCGAAAAGAATAACTTGAAACTTTTACAGAGGCTATACTACTATGGGCGTTATAACAACATTCAAAATACTATACAAGAAGAAATGATATATTTCGGTATGACTGTCGAATAAAAATATTAGTTTCTTATTAGAAAGGTATTGACAGACATAATTACACTTGGCAGTTGTTTATGACTAATTATATATTTCTATTGTACCTCTCTTCTTTTTTAATAAATTACTGTTAAAAAATATATAATGTTAAATATTGTATGGTGGTACATAACCCCTTGTGTACAAGTCCGACTTATACTTAGCTGTTTTTTGTATTTTATTTTTTTAGTTTGTATTAAGTACTATTTTCATTATATGGATATTTTTGTTTTTTTTTCATTGTAATCCTATAATGTCATGTCTTAAATAAGATTATATTTTTCACTGGTTCCACATTTTAAATATTTTTTTTATTGTGTCATAATAGCCAACAATACAAGCTATACTCAGTAGGCTAGGACAAAATTTTATTTAAGTGGGGCATATTAATGTGGTATTTTGGAAAATAATGTAATTTAGATTAATTAAATTTCTGTATTTTTTTTTTGTTTTGACATCCTGTATACTCACCATAATGCACAACTTAGTACACATAATGAATAATTAATTAAAAATATTAAATGAAAATATTTCTCCAGTCTTTTGGGTGTCTGCTTTGCTGTTTGCTTGTTGTAATTTATGGAAATTTATTTTATGTAAAAAAATTTAGAAATGTTTAAAAGAAATAGTAGTCAACACAAACTTAATAGGTATCACAAATAAAAATAAATTGAATTCACATGTTAATCGACTAAGCAAAGTTACAAATTCATTTAGAGGGCTCTGTGTGTGCATATTCAATAAGGATCCTGTAGACATACAAGATTTACCCCTATATAAATTTAAGAGTGATTAAACAATCATTCAGTAAAAAAGGGTATGATACAATTTCTGAATATTTAGAAGACAATTATCCATGGGCATAAGCGGCTCGACTTCTTTCCGGGCTGTTTCGTTCTTAATGGTTTCGTATTTGTTTTGGCTGTGTATGAGCAAATTAGAAAAGAGCTACCCTTAAGTTTTTTGCTTGTTCTTCTTGAGGGAAAATTGCCTTTCGAATGAATGATAAAGTGTAAATAAATAAATTATAACATATTTCGTGTTATTTTGTAACCTATGAAATGAAGATATTTTGAATTTGAAAAATTTGCATAACATCACAGAGAAAAAGTTAGGTGATATCATAATTATGTTGAAAACTAAATTATTTTGGAGTCTTGCCAGTATTTTCCGAAAGCTATGTATTTTTCATAGAGAAAAAACATTCTATTACCTTTTTGACAATGCAATCAAATCATTAATGTCATACGATGCCCACAGATTTACAGTCCGTTGACGTGCGAACTGTGCGCAGAGGTGTTCACCATGCCGGCGGCATGGGTACGCCACGTCGAAGGCCACGCCGCAGTCGCGCCCGATCAGCACACGCGAAAGAGAAAACATCGATCCGCTGTAAGGATCAAAACAGTTTTACCAATCTGTTCCACCTATGCACCACAGATGCACCAAGTTTAGTTTATCGTAGGATGGGACAGATGCGGGATTTAATTTTATAGTATATCTTATATAACCACGATGTTTTGTGTATGAGCAATATTGTAACACTTAATTCCTTATACAACAGCGGAGACGATACAAATTTGACTTATTATCTATCAGTTCACCTGGAGTATGTGACCTGGAAAAAAGTGCGCGGTTGTATTTATTTCAAAACTTTACATTTACACCTGCAGTGTATGTAAAAAATACTTGTTATATTATAGCACTTTTACAATCTTGAAAACTTATAATTTTATTAGTGATAATAATTTAACAAAATTATGATATTGATGAAATGATACATTAAATGCATTTTTTAAATTTGACATCTAACTGATAAATTTATTGTTATAATTGCTTTGTTGGCTGGATTGTAAAATTATGATTTGAATGAATTTAGTCTTAAAATACAGTAGGGTGTGATATTGCTGAATTCTGGGAGGATTTACAATAAAGGAAATCTCAATTTAAGAATAATGAAAAGGTTTTTCTTTGTCATTCTAGAGCGATGATACAGAAGAGACAATGGCGTTACTGCGTTGTGATCTTTGCCAGAAACATTTCCCTAATCCTGCAGAGTGGGTACGCCACATACAGAGCACACACACCGAAACAGGTTAGTTTGGTTAGACGACTCAAAAATTACTGAATTATTGTTGCAAATATTGTTACCTTATAATATTAGTAAGGTTAGGTACTATTTTGTTTTTTATAGGCATTATATATTTTATTTTAGAAACATCATTTGCAATACTGTTATAACTTTCATGTATTATGTATGTTGTTCTTATGTACTTTTTCAAAATTGTGAAGTTAATTTGGCTTTTTTCTTAAAAGTGACTGTTTTGAATTTTATTTTTAAAAATTTTATAACAATATTTCAATGATAATTTTATTAAAATCAGACATATATATATCATTTAGTGTAGTGAAACATATGCCAAGTGCCTGCCTTTTTGGGGTTTCAAGCCAAAATGACAAAAATGGAACACACTTATAGTTTCATCATGTCCATCTGTCCATTCATATGTCACAGGCATTTTATTCAAAAACTACAAGGTGTATTAATGAAATTTATAGTATAGGGGTCTTGTACAAGCCGCTACTTAGTTTGGTAGTTAAATAACAAAAATAAATATTTCTGGGGGGGCACTCCATACAAGTAACAGAATCTGAAAAATATTTTTTTTAGCAAACAATGTATGGCACATATTTAAATAGTTCTTTTAAAAACATTTTTAAGGTATTAACTAATTTTCTGATTATGTGAATAATTTTGAAAGTAATTGCTCCGAAAGGTGCATAAATTGTGTGTATTGCTTAATAAATTCCATCAACGAAAATTGTTTTAAATATGACCGGATATAACATTTTTGAGTTATTGCCGAAAAACTGCGCTTCTCAACAAAAGGACGTAATTGTCATGAAGATATGGTGTTTTGCTAATGTACTTTAGTTTACACTAGTTTAATAGTAATATTCTACATTGCTCATCTAGTTATAAGCGACAAAGGTGCTTATAACTGTTCTGTGCGGGAAACGTGAAAGGTGTAACACATTCTTTTTTCATTTGTAATGTATTTCTTTGTAATAATGGCTTCGGAACTTTATAATGAGCATGGTCTAACTTGCTCTTGGCCAGTTTTTATTATTCTGGTATATATAGATAAGATTTTTAATAGACTATATGGAGAAATTATTCAAGAAGTCTGAAATGTAAATGTATTTATTATCTCACTAACCTTTCCCATTCCCATCATATTCCATTCCCAATCAGACATAGAATAAATTTCTTTATATTTTATAATAAGTGATCTTTCAATCATAATCACCATTAGTCCTATTCTTGATTTCAATTTGGATTCCATGGTCTATTTGGATCCTGGTCCCGTTCCCAATTAGAATCCCAGTTCTGCTTTAGATTCAGATGTACATCTACTCTTGTTTGTGAACTTGAGTCCCCTCATGATTCTGATGTTACTCTGCTCTCAGCTTTGATCCCGGTTTCATTTTCGATTACGATTTCGGTCTCATAATCGATTCTTATTCTTATGCCGCTTCCAATTACGATATTGGTGCCGCTCTTGATCCCTATCCCGATTACGATCATTCACTATATCGATTATGCGCCCTTCGGTTTTCCTCACGTGGAATACTATTCTTATTTTGGAGTTATTTATTTTTATGCCATCGTAAATGTGTCTAATATCAAAAGTGCAATCCTACATTCAAATTGCTATTTCAATTAGTTGTAATGTTATATAATCATAGAAATGGCATATTATTTGCATATTAAATTCTACAGGTTGAAGAAAGCATAAATTAAGCAAAAACAGTGCATTGACTTTAAAGAGGTAAAATCTAAAGATGAGTAAATTAGTATATTAAAGTAACCTTTAGTTAAAAGAGCTAGGAACTCAAAATCTGATATATCTACATAGGATCCAAAATATTTATTTAATATCAGCAAAGTCGCGAACCTCACAATTTAGACGGACAGTAACACTGTAGCATCAGGACTGCGAAATTAAAATCTGCAGTTTAAAAATGCAGTTTCAAGTTTCAAAAATATTGTTCAAGTAGAAGTAGGTGTGTGGAGTTTAAATCGTCATTAGCAAGGTAATCCAAGGTGTCCCTCCATTTCTTTTATTCCAGATTAATGTGGCTTACACCCAAGTCCTCCACACTAGTCTAGTGCAGGTCAGGGACTGTCAACTACTGCTGGCATTACATTTATCGCAACACTTGTCAACATGTCTGGGATAGACAGCTGAACATGTTTTCCAAATCAATGGAGCAAATGGTTTAATATGGCTTGAGTTAAACAGTAATTGGTCAATTTGCCTGTAGACAGGATCAAATTCAAAACTTCTGATTTGAAGGGGTGCTTTTAACTAATGCTGTATGATATAGAAAAAGCGGGTGATTACCTTATAATTATAATTTTACCAGTAGTGTCAAAAGTTCCTTAATTGTTATATCCTATATATTTTCGAAATAAAAATAGTCTAAATATTCGCTTCAAAGACCTCTGTTAGCCAATGAAAATTTCTTCAAAATCCATTCCACCATTTCGGTGGTTAATCTGGACAAATAAACATAAAATTTAAAAAACTCCCATTTAGGTTTTAACAAACAAACAGCCCTATTTGTTAAAGTGATTATTAAATTACAACATAATTAACATAAAACACATATTTCGGTTGTAATTATTTGTATAAATTACTCGCGCCGGATGTATACTCGTTAGTTAAATTTAAATTGCACAGTACGTTCGTGTACAACGTTCATAGCAGTGGCGCGGTCGCTTTAATTGCTAATATTAAATTTTAAATTAATTTATATAAATTATGTTTATGAGGTTAAAAACAAAAAAAAAAAGTACAAAATTCACATTTTTCAATTTTTTCTAATTTTTTAATACTCTACATTGCTGAGCCATAAATTTGAATTGCTTATTGCAAATATTTCGGTTTATCATTCATTCATGATATCATTGTATCAAAAGTGATTCAAGACAATTTTAGAGAAAAAATTATTGCATCCATTATTTTGAGACTTTAATTTTTATGTTTGAGATATTTTCAGAAAAAAATTTTTGGCTAGTTTTTAATTTTTTTTCTATAATTGTTTAATTGTTTCTTCTTCCGAAATAGAAACATTCCACATATTTTAAGTAAAAATCCTTTAAATGTATAATAAAATGAACTTACGTTACAAAATGTAGGGTTGTCATTTAAATAGTAATTTGAATCTTCAGTTTATTGTTCTAAATTGACATTTTAATTGGAAGTTCGAAATTCGCGTCAAAATGATCAACGATGTCATGATGTCTGTCTGTGACGTCATTTCCACATATTTCAACAGTGAATACTGGGCGCCAATGCAAAAAAGCTACTAATTTTGTTTGTTACATATGAATTTTAAAGTGTATAAATAGCGTGTGATCCTTCAAAGCGATAATACATCAAAATGAAAAACACTTAGCAAGTTATTTCTTAATGCGGTATATAGTATGGATTCGATTATGCATGTTTCCGCAAATATTTATATTTCCCTTCTTTTTTAGAACAACTTTGCCAAAGTAACTATAACAAAAATATATCATTGAAAATATGCTTATAAAATAATATAGACACCATCCAACACAAATAAATGATCGGCCAGACGTGCGGGCGCGATTCGATTACGGCGCGACACGACGACTCTTATCAGTGCAAGTTCGCGACTGACCGCGCTTGTGTGAGTTAGATCATTGTCCGACTGCGCGGCGAGTACTCAGTTGGCCATCTAGCCCCCTTCCTGCCCCGCTGTTGCGCGGTACCTACACGGCAGCTCTTCTAAGGTCGTCAGTATGACATTTCTATGTAGACGTTCTAAGCTATTTTTCTTAGAAACGGCTATTTCAATAACTATGGTTTCTTTGGCAAAATTGTTTTATAAGGGGAGGAGATTATAAATATTTTCGAAAATATACATGATAAAATGCATTCTGTATGTGACTGACTCTTGCACAGAAAGAATCAATAGCTGTATGCCTAATTCTGTAATTTATTTTTGTGAAAATCATTTTATGTAACTTATTACTTTAATTTATTGATTTTAAAATAGTGTGCATAATCTTGTTTGAGGTTTAAATTTAAAAATAAATTTTGTCATTTTTAGGATTCCAAGCCAAAATGGCAAAAACGAACCCTTGTTGTTTCGTTATACATCTGTCTGTCGGTTTGTATGTCACAGGCACTTTATTTAAAAAACTACAAAACGTGAATTGATGAAATTTGTAGTGTATGTGTTTTGTATAACCTACTACTTAGTTTGGCAGTAAATAACGAAAATAAATATTTCTAGGGGGACACTCCATAAAAAAATATAGGAGCCAAAAAATTTTTTTCAGCAAACATCAACGTGTGGCACATATTTTGACAGTGCTTAAAAATAAATTAAGGTTTCTAAGCAATTCATCTAATTATGTGAATAATTTTAGAAATAATCACACCGAAAATAGCAGAAATTTTGCTTTACTTTCTAAATCGTAAGTCTGTAAAATATGAAAAAAAAACGAAGGTAACGCTTAATAAATACTCAAATTAATTTGAACATGATTGCATATATTACTTTTGAGTTATTGCCGAAAAATTGCGCTTCTCGACAAAAGGACGTAAGTGCCATGACGATACTCTCTTCACTAATGCACTTTAATTTATTCGAGTTTAGTAGTAAATACCTATTTGTTTTTCTAGTTATATGCGATTGAAATGCTTATAATGATTCTGTGTATAAAACATGAAAAAAGTATAACAATGTACTTTTTTCATCTGTAGTGCGTTTCTTTGTAATAATGGCTTCGAAACTCTATAATGAGCATGGTCCGACATGCTATTGGCCAGTTTTTTAAAGTTAGTTTTCCTCTCTTGAATATCCACCACTTGTATATTATAATAATTTTAGGATATGTACACCTGATAAAACTGAAAAACCATTATTAGGGTCACTCTTATGTCTGTTCGTGATAGCCTAACATCTCTGAATGTAATGAACGAAAATGTTATAATTTAGTAGATATGCAGAGTTAGGTAACCCAGTAATAAGGGACATTAGTATAAAAACTAATTTAGACTTTAAAGGATATTTTTGGGGAGAAAATTAGAAAATGAAAAAAAAAACTTGTTAACAGTGACAGATTAAATGAATAGGTTCATTACAAAGTATATATGTATATATTTTGACATTTTAAAATGTATGTATCAACAAATGTTAAGGAAAGTATACAAAAATAAATATTCCACTCTTATTTCCTAAATTAAGCCGAGACATAGGATATAGGATCTTATAGTTAATGAAAATCATAACTCAGTACATTCCTATGAAGAACATGTTACCTTTCAATAAAACGTAATAAATAGTAATAATTTATTTTTTGCTATAACAAATAAATTTAAATCAGATTACCATTTGTTGGAAACTACAAAATAAGATCCATAAAGGCACAAAAACATTGCCTATGGACAAACTTCAAACAAAACAAAATGATGTTGATGTTGTAACTGATTGGAGTTCACCTTATCATGGCGGATTGATGCATTTTGTAGTATTATTTTATGAAGAAGCTGGGCAAGTGTGAATAAGACTGACACCCGAAGATTCCGTGCAAACTTATTATGTATATTTTGTTTTATCAAGTTTTAGTGAATTTTGTCTATTTTCAACTATCTTCAATATTGAAGATAGTCTCAGGAATAGTGATACATTTGCTTTTCTTCAAAAATATATGTCAATTTTCTTAAAAATATCCAAAATTTAAGATTTTTTTTTTTTAATGGGGGGAAATTAAAAAATATTCTATATACTTGTCTACTTTACAGTCAATATACCATTTGCAAGTGTAAGTTTTTAATCATAATTTTTTTTTATATAACCTCACATCTGTTTTTAAATTTTTTCTTTTACTTCTGCTGTGAGACTTTTTTTGAGAAATACCCTGTAGATTTTGATTTGTGAATGTCAAAACATGTGGCATAAATGGCCATATTTTTTTATTATGTTGAGTTAGAAGCTTGATGTCTTCACAGCTTCAAGGGACCATAGACATAAGTATTTGATATTAACTTCAACTTGATATCTTCATGCACTCCTGAGAAAAAGGGCCTCAACAAACAGATGAACAAACAGATTATAAGGGTTTCTTTTTCCTTTAGAGGTACAGAATCCTAAAATAAATGTAACTTGAATGGGATAAGATACAATCTTAAAATTTGAGACTACATCAAGCTTATTTCGTGGCAAGTATTTTATATTAGGAGTGAAATCATGTGTCAAACTTCAATTTTAATATTAAGCTTAGAAACTGTTTTTCTTATAATTTTTGTAATTATCACCATTGTTAAATTAAAAGAATCTAATAAAAAGTCCTTAAACAAAATATTCTTAAGAATGAGATAGAAATGCAAATATTTACAATTTAACCTAATGTTTTACTAATATACGTATATATTATATATATTGTGGAAAACATATTTTCATAGAGAAAATACGATCAGCATATTATTTAAGTTCAATTAGTATAAAGTGAAATATTGTTGAATACATGTTGACTAACATAGCTGATTGATTATTGTGTATGTGGCTAATTCTCGACCAACCACACTGTACGGTACTTCTTTGTAGAAAAGTTTGCCAACCTTTATGAAGATATTGATGTTGTACCTTTTTGCAAGCTTTTCATTTATTTGCTCACATTTCTTTTTTTTTAATCACCAAACTACACCAGAAGTAATACATTTGCTACACTCATGATGATCACTTCAGTTATGTTTTTCCTGAAAATGTCTAAAGTTGCTTTGTTTGTGTCCAAGCAAAAAAAAATCTTATTGTAAACGACTAATGCATACTTTACTTTGTAAATGTATATCTTGTGAAACGTGCATCCTTTGTCAATGCAACAAACTTTTTGATAATCATTTCATCCGTATTGATCATTGTCAAAATAAGAGCTGGTTGTTATCACTTACTGATATTGTTTGAATGTTGTGCCGTACATGCTTCATTGCACTACCCTAGCTTGTTAATTTAAAGTTAATTTTCTTCTAAATCTTTTGAGTTCCTTCCAGTATGTCTCTGTAATGAGTTCACAAAATGGTATTCCCTGATGATTATAGTAAATTGTTTGTGTAAAAAGTTTTTTGTTTTAGTATGGTTACTACAATGGAATAAATGTTTTCACACTATTGGTCTAGAGGCAATGTTGAAATTTCATATAAATGATTTACTGTAATAAGTACTGAATAGTTTTGTAACTTGTAATGGAGTTTTAAATAGAAATGAATGACAAGTAAGGCTGTCAAGTTTGCTGAAGTGAAATTGCTTACAAAGAGATTTCAATTTTTTGTGGTTTTCTAACTCGTCTTATGTTGCATCAAAAAAGTACCAAGCGACACAGATACAGTGACTCTAGATATTTTTAGACCTACTGTAATTTTAGCTAGTACATGTCCCATTAAGTGGATAGCATTCTAAGACGAGTGTTGGTGTGTCGGTTGTCTAGAATTGGCCATATCAAACAACAGTGCCCCACCAAAACGTCACAATCGTTTCACAGAGGGAGTGCAAAACAAGACGTGCGCGCACTGCAAGAAATCGTTCCCGTCACACGCCTCTATGCTCATACATATGAGGACTCACACAGGTTTGTTTGTCACTTTGGTTTAACGCAAGACTACATAGCGAATTTGTATAAATATATAAAATAGTATTGTATAGATATTATTTTTTTCATATTGTATTGGATATAAATGACAATTTTTATAAAATACATTGTAAAGGTCTTATACTCGTCTGGAAACAAAATCTAGAACCAAAAATGAAAAAAAAATTAGGCAATTCGATAAATTATCAGATTGTTACGGAAAATCAACAATTTTTTAAATGTTTATAGAAGTTTATGAAGACTTCATCCATGTAAATTGATTGTGATCAGGAGAAATGCACGTCGAACTAGAGTCAGATCGTTTTAAATACGAAGTTTATTTGATATATTACTTCAGGCGAACGTCCGTTCGTGTGCGGCCTCTGCAACAAGGGTTTTAATGTGAAGTCGAACTTACTTCGGCACTTGCGCACTTTACACGACCAAATCATCAGCCCGGGCCGACTGGATGACGACGAAGGTCCGTCGACGTCGACCGACAGCGGCGGGGGCGGCGGGGAGGCGGCAGAATCCGAGCTGAAGAACGAGTCTTGAGGGGGTCGGAGGGGGGGCAGGCGGGCGCTACACAGGGCGATCTATATGAACGCGATGGTCCAGCCCAACTGCAGAGCTAACGAGAAGCGCAGACTGCAGCAACAACAGCAGCCGCAGCCGCGCAAGCAGAGCTACTCGCTGTTCCTGAAGCAGCGCGCCGTCCTGTTCTCGGCAAAAAAATGGAAACAGTGATGTGGGAGTATTCGCGTTGTCGACGCCGTTAGTGCGCATGCGTGTGCGCGTGGGCACATGATATGTGTATGATTTGTTCCCATTGTTACCAACTGTATAGGTATGCTGACTAAGGCACTGAACAGAGCATCTTATGAGGTTGAAACGTAAATTCTCAATGCTGATCGACGCGCGAAAAAATCATCTTTTTAATTATTTATATATTTATTGGCAAAACAATCTGATAATGTTTTATAAAACGAATTTTTTGTACCATTGTAGAAACAGATACAATAATGAACAATGCATTGAGCAATTGGATTGAGATTTGAAATTAATTAACATGGCCTACGAATATAGTTTGAGCGCAATATTATGGAATATTACAGATACTGTTATTGATATCATTTGGAAACAATTTTACAATATCAAAATGAGTCGACAACGCGAATTTCACCTAAAACATGTACTGGTAAGTCCTGCCCACCCTCCTTTTAAGTTCCTTAGTTTATAAGTAATTAGTAATGTTTTTTTTTATTCAGGTATGTGATTTTGAACATAATTTGATCTCAAAATATTTAGTTGAGTTTACTATTTTTGTTACCATTCCAGTAATTTCTTTTATTACACCATTGTTTGATGTGACTGGTGATTGAATATTGTAATAGGAAGACAACTGTAAATAATAGTTTCTATCTTCTATTTTTTTATAAACAAAGAAAATACCAAATATAAGTGTTTTAATTAAAAAGAATTACCTTTTCAGTTATTGTACATAATAGTTTTCAACCCATTTGAATGTAAATGGCTATGGGGAGCACTCTAAACTATTATTGGTTTACATAATGCTTGCTAGTTGTATGTACTTGGTAAAAACAATTTAATTAACAAAGTTTATTTCGGTACTCCTATTAATTTGATTTCATTTTTATTTTAAGTATTTATTAAATTTATGTATTTCAAATACTCGAGTGCGATAGAAAGTATGTGTTCCATACTTAAATATTTTATAAAATGTAGCATATAAGAGATGATAATACAGAGCATTCATAAATAGTTTTGTTTTTTTAATTACTTCCCTGACTTCCTTAATTTTGTATTTGTTGGGTCAAAATTCATATCATCACATCTAAATCTGCATCAAAAATTTATGAGTGCAGTTTTAGCAAGTTTGTCTATAGTTTTCTTATTAGCAATTACTTTAGACAATAAGGTTGTGAATACCATTCATAATGATCAGTAGTAATTTATAGTTGTTCGGCCGTGGGTTAGTGCCAAAAATTGACACTAGCACAATAAAATTCATGTTTGTGTTAAATGTACTTTGAAATGAACTATTATTTGCATTATCTGTTGCTATCTAATAACTATTAACATCTGACTAGTTTAAAGCTACTTCCTTGACTATCATTCAAAACTGTTTAGGTGGTATTTTTTTTTGTACATTATTTTTGCTCTTAACTATCACTGACCAAATTTCTTTAAGTAGTAATGAATTAAATTTAACAGCTTCTGAACAAAGCAATCTGTTGAAGATGGAATTGAGACCTGTATTTGGGTATGCTAAATTTTTTGTATAATCTTGAAATTTTAAATTGTCAGTTTTGTAAAATTGAAAATTGACCAAATCTCAAGATAATCTGACCAATTATGGACGATTATTTGAGCTATTTTTGAAGTTGATATTTGCATTTTCCCATGCTAAGATTGTTGAGGATGTATACATATCTATAGTTTAACAAAGATTTTAATGGTTGACTTAAAATAAAGTTCTCTATGACAAGTGTAAAAGAGACAGTAGCAATTATAATTGTAACAAATTCAAAAGTTTCAGGTTTGCAAATTGCTAATGTTATCGAAGTTGTGTTAATGGAATAGAATCATATATTAACACTTACTGAAACTAGTTTTGGAGCTTGATGAAATCATAAATACATCCTCAATGACCTGAGGAAATGAGCAGTGCATGAAATTGGAGTGGATATATAAATGTTTTGCTAATTTTTTCAATATATTGCAAAGGAATATCAACCAATTTAAGATGGTAAAATAGCAAGTTTGACAGATCATCAAATATTTAACTCATAATCAAGAGTTAGACAGAAAACTATTTGAATAGACAAAAATTTTTCTAGATGAACTGTTTGACTTAAAGTCCCTTCCACCATTTAAAACTGACATTTAACAAAGTCTCTTATAAAATAAAATTTGCATTCCATGTCTTCCTTTTAAAGGGTTTTAGCCTGAACAACTGTTAAAAGGAGGACACAAAATGCAATTTTTTATTTTAAAAGTGGCTTTTTTTAAAGATCAGTTTAAAAGGAAATGGTGGAAGAAGCTCTTAAAATTTTAATTCAATATTCAACATACTAGGTAGATTAGATGTAATTTCAAATTTAATTTTGAAAACTATGCAATTGGATTATGCAAAACAATGTCATTTATCTTTAATTATATATTGAAGATCGGTAATGTCTTTAACATTTGGAAAGAATCATATATAACACTCTTTTACAAGTCTAAATAAATTGTATATGTGTTTCGGTATTTCATCATATCGGAACACAAGTATAAGTTAAAATCCATGAACTCGACTGTCAATTTGTGTCTGGGAGAATCGAGAAGGATGTATTTAAGTTGTGGTTTGTCATAATTCGAATTATTAAATTGAATCAAATTAATATTAGCAAATCAGTAAATGTGATAAATAAATAAATTGAGACACAAAACATGGTGCAGCCGAAGTAATAAATCGTAGTGAACCACGTTATGAAGCTCTGATGAAGAACTACCCTTCAGAAATGGAGTTTTGCAGTTTTAAACCACCTGAAGCAATTTCATTCACATCAGGAAATATAGCTGAAAATTAGAAAACGTTTAAACAAAAGTTTGAATAATTCTTCTTAAAAGCCATGGGGAAAAATGCCAGTGAGGAAACAGTCAAGATCGCCATATTGTTTACATATATTTGGAGATGAAGGCTCAAACATTTTTAATAATGAAAAACTATCAGAAGACGATGCAAAGGATCTAAAAAACGTTTTGGCGGTTTTGATAAGTATTATAGGGCCAGAAATAACTCCGTGTACACCCGATTTTTATTCTTCAATCGCAATCAAAATGATAGTGAACCATTTGATGCTTATTTTATGAACTGAAAAAGTTGGCAAGGGCATGTGAATTCAAAGAACAAGGGAACTGGTTAATGAGAGACATATTAATTATTGGTTTAGAATATATAAATTTGTAAGAATGTCTGTTGAGAACTCAGGAACTGGATTTGGAAAAAACCATACAATATATTATAGCGGCGGAATCAAGCAAAACGCAAGCTTTTGCATTACAAAATTATGAAAGTCTTCAAAAGGAATTTTTACAGTTAAAGAAATACAGAGGGTAGGAACTACTTTTGAAAGGAAACCAAATAAATAATATGCGTGTGTAAAAGATGTGGAGCAGATTGTGGCATATCTGGACTCCGTGTGTCGCGACGCTGTGAAGAAGAATAAAGTTTGACGGAAAAGAAATGTCATAACACCGACGTTTACGCGAACTATGTTTTTGTGTTTTCGTATTTAATTACTTTTTCTTTATCAAGACAAGATTATAATTATTTTAGTTAAACAATATGTTGTGTACGTGTTTATCAATTTATGTAGTATGTACAGTGCCACACCGAGGTTGACACAAACTGTTTCGTGTTTTCGTTCTGCATTTTTACCTAAACAGATCATGGACTAAGAAAATGTCCAATTTTTGGAAAAAAATGCAATTATTGTCAAGGTCTAAATAATGTTGTAATAGGATGCTTTAAAAGGAAACAGAAGGACTTTGCCACTGGAAATAATAATCAATGTAGTCAAATTGATAAGTTGGATGCAATGGAGGTAGGTA
Source organism: Eumeta japonica (assembly GCA_005406025.1). NCBI lineage: Eukaryota > Metazoa > Arthropoda > Insecta > Lepidoptera > Psychidae > Eumeta > Eumeta japonica. The sequence goes on along the minus strand of BGZK01000491.1, from coordinate 273,813 downwards.
TGGTGAATGCTAACATCAAACAACTTTATGCCTTGGGTTGGACGCAGAGTAGAAATTAATAATGAGATTGTTTAAGTTGGACACTGGTGAGGACATAAATCTTTTACCTTATAAGTATTGTATAAAATTAGGTTACATTACATTAAGATTTTACAACCTGGTTTCTTTAAAAATATTATCTTATGGGGGTTTTTTTATTAGAACCTTTAGGTGCAATCACATTAAATTGTAAATTCGCAGAAAATGACTTTCATAATGTTGACTTTGTTATTATAGATGCGACTTCTGATCCTGTTCTAGGTTGAGAAACATGTGAAAAGTTAAATTTAATTAAAACCTAACACAGGTAATTGATGTTTACAAACTTTTGAAACTAAATGCAGATTTATTTGAAGGGATAGGCAGTATACCAGTTACATAATAGTACAAAATTTAAAAAATGATGCAGTATCAGTAGTTAAGAGTGAGATTTCCTCAAAAAAATTGTGAAAAATTAAAAGTAACATTATGTGAAATGGAAAATTGTGGAATTATTAGAAAGGTTGAGATTCCTACAAAATGGATTAACAATATGATAGAGAAAAGAAAGATGGCACACAGAATTCGTTTCAATCCACTAGAATTGAATAATTGTATAATTGGAGAACGATTTTTACTACCTACAGTAGAAGAAATGTCACATAAATGGAAAAAATATTTTTACTGATATTGATATGAAAAACAGTTTCCTTCAAATAAAATTAGATGAACCGTCAATTTATCTAACTACATTTAATGCTTAAATTATATAAAGAAATCAGTAAATGTATCATTTAAATAGTTAATTGAGACACAACACAATATGGAACGTCGTAAGGTAATTTGCATCCAAGTCACTGCAAAAATTGTTTACAGAATGGATTATGTTTTATCTGACTGGTAGATGTCTCAAAGTTAATATTAATAGTACTGCATCAAAATTGTGCAAAGCAAAATTAAGATTCCCACAAGAATATCATCTTGGGCCCAAACTTTATCTCCTAGATTTAGCTCGACATTAGATAAATGGAGTAATAATTCAAGTTAGTAAGATGGGGAATTTGGGTATCATACATAGGACAATTACATTCTAAGTAGTCAAGGACCACAAAATGATCATAAGGATAAATAGATGACATTTGAGAGCTTTAGGGATAATGAGTCTCCTCCTGAGGTGCAAGTATTTAGATGTGTTTCTTCCACAAAAAAGCAATGGAGATTTATTCACTTGAAATATTGGCACAGTGTACCTAAAAATATCTAACAAAATCTGAGAAAACCCATTATCTTGGACAGCAGTTGCAAATAAAAATTATGCAATAAATAGAGCTATGCATAGAAGTTTAAAGCTAGTAAATGAATGTTCATTACATCTGTTAGCCATCTACTGATGGACTCGGGCTTGCCCATAATGAAATGTCATTGGAAATTAATTCCTTGACAGTTCATGTTAAATTTAAGGCGGATATTATCAAGTATTTCAGTATAAATGTGTTATAGCTGTGTTTAAACTTGTTTTTTTTAAAACTAGTAACTTCTATGGAATATTACATTTATAATGGTTTCAGTATGGTGGATTAATAAAAGTCTGTGAATATTGGAAAAATAGTGTAATTAAATAGAAACATGTGAGATATTTGCTATAAATTAAATTTTTGAGATAATTAAAAAAATTATCAAACTTTAAAAGGTTTCCAAAACAAATGCTTGCTTATTTGTGAATACGAAAATTGGAAACTGCAAAATCATTCTACCAAAAGCAGATTAAATGTAGTATCAAGGAAATGAAAATTGTATTTTGATACAATTTTTCTGTGTGACAAATATTGACAATGAAAGTTTTTATTACTACTAGATTTTGACATGCATAACTTTAAACAATCGCATGTCTTATTGGACTTCATATTTTGTGTATTTATCTAAATACTGCTCAATCAGCCTTATGATATTAAAGATGATAAAGATAGGATATTATTTTACTGTACTATTACTATGGGAAACAAAAAACAATCTACACTATGAGACCACTTGTAAAATTGTTTGTTTTGAATGATTTAAAACAGTATTACAAATTATGTGTAATATATTTGAAGTATACCTTAGATGACAGAATTGACAATACTCATAATTATGTATAATAAACATACCATAAGAGAATATTTACGTCCTTTTAATCCTGTATAATTAAAAGCAATATAAAAATTCAGATCATATTTTTTACTTCCTTGATTGCTCTAAACTATTTAGATTAGGTATTTGTAAGTCCAATTGAACAGCATTAGATTTTTCCACAAATTCCACAAATCAACAATATTAACAAGATCTTTTCTCATGGAAACAAAATTATTATGAAAATAAATCATAATGTATGCTATGCACATTTCAATAACAGCTGTTGTTGTTTATATAATTTCGTTTACAAATATATAACAAAATATTTTAAAATGGTCCCTCAGTGAAATTTGTGAATATATGCAGTTTCAATTTTCACATAAATTTCCATACTTAAGGAACGTAAAATCCATTTGTTATGAGTCTAGATACACTATTTCTATTGCCCTGTAATAAATGAGGGTATAATGCTCTATACTTGTACTGAATTACCCTTAGTATCACAGTGCAATGATGCTACTTGTACTATTTATATAGAACTTAAAGACTAACAAGACAGTCAAGATTAGAGTGGAAGGTTGGTGTCTATATAAAATTTTCATGAATTTTACTTAAGGGAAGTAATAATACAACTTTTTCATTCTACACTGCAGACTAGCTGTCATCATCTTCGATTTTGGGAGCAAGGTAGTAACGAATGTGGCCAATGTCTTGAATTCGGTATTCCACAACCAAGGGCACATCTGCAGACATTGACAACTGCACCTATGAAACAATAATTCCAATGTTAGTGTTTTGTTCTATACTAAGAGTTATACAGCTTTTAGTAATCTTCACTTGTATAGTTTTACTAAAATAGGGCATTTGTGTCATACAAAACCTAAAAAAAAACACTAAAAACATATTTATATATAGTACAATATATACTTCAAAAAATTGTTTTACTTAATGGGTTGTCATTTAAGAGTATTTATTTCAAAATACATTACTTATTAATGGTGTATTTAAAAAAAGGTATCTAATTCAAACAAAGACTAGCCATTGTTTTCTAACTATTATAACACAAGTCTGCTACATAAAAGGTTTTTAAATGGCTTTATAAAAGTTTGGTATGTATACAATAATGCCAACCAATATCGTAAAATCTGGTTTTTATAACATTGTGATTTTTTTAACATCCATTCATCATTCATCTAATCTGCAATTTTGTAGAGACCAGAAATAAAAATTAATAAAATCTTTACAAATCGTATTTTCTGTCTGTTCCTGTTCATATTCTACTCCTGAAGGCTTTATCTCTTATAGTGATTCAATTTTGCTGTCAATCTCATTGTCAGTCCCGCGCTTATTACCCGTACCAGTATTGGTTCTGGTTGCAATTTCAGTTATGCTTTGCTTTGCTTCTATCTCTGCTCCGCACTTGACTTTGACTCTGGTCCTATTTTAAATTCCAACTCAGGTCCCAATCTCAATTTTGACCCAGTTTCGGCACTCGATTCTTCTCTCCGTCCCACTTTCAATTTCAATTTAGATTCCATTGCGTCACAATATAGATTTAGACGAAGTCGGAACAAATGCTTGTATTAAAAATACAATATATGGCATATTACTAGGGAACGTAGTTTTCTATGAATGAAAGAGTTTACAGATAAATATGCAGATGGAATACGTTAATAGTCTATTTAATTTTGAGATAGCATAGCTAAATATTAGTGAAAGAATTTTTTAGATAAGTTAAGTATGACAAAGTCACACACGAAACATGAAATTAATATAATTCCCTTAAAAAAACCTTTCCCTTCGCATGTATAATGAATCACTATAGTTTCCCAATAATAAAATGAATGATTTAGACATGCAAAATGAATAATATATGCATTAATTTGTACATATATAGCTTCTCACACAATTGCAAAAGTCTCTCCATCACTTTCAATATTTATTACTTAAACGAAATGTAATCTGCTCTATAAAAACGTTTCATACAAAATTCAAGACATCTTTTATTTCCATGAAAAAGTGAATTTAAATCTTTTCTTGGTAGACCCTCACAATAAACAAATCATCTATCAAATTCTATCATCCTAGCTTTGACAATTTTTGCCATTTCCCAAGTAAATTTTAATTCTTGGAGTTCAATGATGAATTTTTAGTACATTTAATATACCGTATGAAATGGTAGACACTGACATATTTTAAGTATACAATACAAAATCAGTACATACAACAAATTGTAAACATCCTAGTGTTTAGTTATAATAAACTTATAATGGTTATGTTTAAAATGATAATGATTATTATAACTTACCTGTGGGCTTAAAGACGTAGCTTTTGTGAAATAATTCAAGTACTGACAGGCAAATGTGAGCGTGACTGGCTCATCCATCTCTATGATGACAGCTTCCTCTTCTTTGTCTACTGATGCAGTCTGGGCGAGCTTAATATTTGCTGAACCAATTTCACCAGTTGCAGAAAACTTCACACCTGGTTACAATCATTAAATAAGTTCAAAAACCACTATGTGAATTAGCTATTTCATATTTAAAGTTCTAAACACGTGTTATATAATATTTTTAATTTATTTGTTATAATTGATGACTGAAATTAGATTTTAAGAATCATATTTGTATATGTCAAATAGAATTTAGAGATATTTATAAAATTTGAAAGTTGTTTTCCAGTTCTAAAATTTGTCATTGATGTAAATTGCGAGTTAAATAAAAATTAAAGGAAATTTTTACCTTCTTTGGTACAAGCAATGACCATGGAATCACCAAATTGAGACAGATCCCTGCAGATCCTGGCAAATTCAGCACTTGGCATGCGGATTGTACAGCTGTATTCAGTCTCAGGAATACCTAGATATAATAAATAATCAATGTAATTTGATATCAGTTACATGTCTTCACTTATAATAGCGAGCAAATGCACACATCATCCAGATTAGGAAATTGCCATTACCTTTTTTATTTCTAAGATAAAAGGAACTGTATCAAGTTTTGCATACATATGGAGTTCAGGTGATGTTAAATATTAAACCAGTTATAAATAATCATTTTGCACGGTGCTTTATCGCCAAAAGCAGCCCATAGCCGAGTGATGCAATACTGAGCTGTCAAATTACACTTTAAACTGTAGAAAATCATACTACAAAAATTTTCACAACTTAAATCCATAGTAATGAAGACACGCATTTTTTTTTAATGACGCCGCAAACAAAAACAATTGGCAGGTGAAACAAGCTGTACTCTACTGCCAGTGTTCCATTTTCAAACGTAGTAATTACTTTTTAAATACTATTTATGTAAGTATCCAGTTCTAGAAACATATAGTGTGCCCCACATACATCAAAAGCATAAATTAAAAGAAAAAAATAAATATTCGTTTTTGAAGTCTAAATAAAGGACCAGTAAGTACACAAATTCAATTTTACCTAAGTGTTCCAGATCCAAGTTCATTAGTTTCATCTCATAATCTGAAACCTTTTCTTGGTTTGGACTTTCAAATACAAATGTCACAGTATCAGCATTATCTTGAGCTTTCATTGTTACTGTATCCTTGTCTCCTGCACATTTCAGGATCTTGGCAACACTGGAAGTAAGCAAAGATAAAAATTTAACTGTTTATAAAAAGATGTAATTGTCATACTAAAAGATGAAAATAAGACCTGGATTTAACAATATATGAAATATTTCAACTATTTTCATTAGCAATTAGAATAGAAGTCAGCAGATTTTTGTCACTGATCCACAGAGACAACCTTATTTCTTATCGAGGAAAGCAGAGTTAGCATGGACAACTTAAGATTCAAACCTTAACATTTCCATGCTGGTGGGGGTTGGGGGAGTGGGGGTGGGGTGGGGTTTAATGATTGAAGTCACCAGTGCAGTGACATCATTCAAGACTTCGTCATGACTTATTAATGTATTCTGTCAGGCAAGCAGCAAATAGTTTGATCTTATTTAATTATTCACTGGTCAGTGCCTCTAAATATGCATAAATGCAGTTTTAAATGAAATAACCCTAACCCCCCTATTAAATAGATATTCTGAATTTGAAAAAAAAAAACAAATCGTGTATATATTTTGTGACACTGTTTAGATATCATTAGAAATTCCCTATAGATCATAGATGTAGTCTTCTGTATTCATATTTCAATTGCAGTAGTGCAAGATTTACAAAGTTTTTATACTGATCTGAATTTTTTAAATGCAAAAATGTTAACAAGAAATAATAGTATTTACAATCGAATACTAGATTACTTTCTAATGCAAGAAATCCAATTTATATTCGAAATAGTTTAGTTCCACTGTTCCAATATTAGCACAAATTTGAATTGAACATGCCAGTAACTACTGAATATTTGATAATGACTTCATTTACCTGTTGAGGTTCATTCCCATGGAAATGTTTCTATCACACCGGTACTTATCAAAGCCATCAGCTCTCAATTGTAAAGATACTAGAGATACATGAGAATTGTCCATGGCCTGTAAAAATAATTGTCAAACACTCTCTTACCTAATTTAGTTAGTTTAGATATCCAAAATGATTATGATAAGGGTCACGATTATCACTAAATAATTGTAAATGTTTGATGAACCGGGCATTTGGGAAGCAAGAAAGAAATACAAAGAATGTACCATGTGGAAATTTGTCATCTCTGCCCATGGAGCCCTTTGGTAAATAGGTGTGAACTTATTTATCAAAGGGGTAGGCGGAAAGTGAAAACTCCTTATAATGAAACTCAAGAGACCAAACATTTTTTGTTTTATAAAGAGTTTTGAATGTGTATAATGAAAAAAGAAAAAAAAAATTAATTTCACTAATCACAGTAATTTTTAATACTTCTTTGAATAGGTAAATAAATAATTGTAAATACATATAATTTTATCTGATTTTTTTACTATGCCAATATTAGTAGAGGTAATGGCGTTTGTGTTTGAAGCAATTAACAACAAAACAATACAGCTGTTAACAACCTCACGTTTCTTAAAAATTTTGGAATCCCAAAAGTTTAGTCGGAGCCTTTTGTAAATTGATAAAGTAAACAATATTACTAATTATACATACTGTAAATATTTACTGACAATTCCTACTGTAAATATTTGTTTATGAATGTATGTTTAAATAAGAGAGAATGACCGTTGTGCTATAAAGAGTGTATTAATATTTCGATTTTAATATAAATGAACCAAACTAAATTAATTTTTGCATTATACAGTTCTACAGTTATTAGTGATGCTAGGCTGATTGAATTTTATGTAATAATTGTATGGCATTCCTTGATTTTCCAGGTTTCTTATACTAAAGTTTTGGTATGGGATTGATTATTTACCAATGACACATGAGTCAGATTACCATATAACACAGAATAAAAATGGTAAATGTAAAATAATAAGTTATTCCTGTTTTTTAGTTGCTCTAATACTAAGAAAGATTAACTTTTATTCTATGGCAGATTGAGGGGTGAGTGAGCATGTGAGCCATAAAAAGCAGGTCACTACTGCCCGTTGACGCTTACAACCCTGGAGGAGTTACCAGTGCTTTGCCAACCTCTTGTATAAGAATAAAATATCAGATAAGTTAAAATAAGAGACATATTGATATTTGTTCTTTTTTCAGATAGTCATTCCTTTCATTAGGAAGGAAAGTGAAAGTTACAGTTTGATGTAACTTGGATAACTTGATAATATGGATGTAAAATGTTTCATTTGATATCCATAATGTCAGATTCATTTTCCAAAATTATCTAAGAAGCAAATCAAAATTTTACAATTTTCTAAGCATGAGATTGTACATTACCATGGAATAGCAAATACATATTAAGCAAAAATATGTCAATATTAAATCTATGGTTTAGTAAAAGCACCGAAGCCAGTATTATGTTAAAACATACATATCCCCTTTCAATCACAAAAATGTATAGAATGGTACATTACTTTTGTTCAAGAACAATACATTCTCATAAATAAAAAGAAATATATATTATTTGAGTGAATTAAATTTTTTGATTTTTGGTAGATCATAAAATCAAATAATTTGGTCTGTGTACACTAATACAGCAGTTTGTATCTCATATATTATGTTATGGAGGTTAAATAGTGGAGGCCACTATTTAACCTCCCCCTTACTAAACAATAAAGTCATAGTAAGAAGTTTGTGACAAACCAACCCTCATAATCAATTAGAAATGTCACTGCCAATGGACTTCAGACAGTGTAACAATCGTAATGTATATGTAAGTTTATTTAATACAGAGTTTTAATTACCTGCAACTGAATACCACTGTCATCACAATCAAAAGTAGCTTGAGTGAGGAGATCTTTAATAGCCTCTAAAACCTTCTTTAGAATGGAACCACGAAGAAGTCTTGCTTCGAACATGATGACGATCTTAATGTACGATATAAATGAACTGCAAATAAAGACTTAGTTAAATGAAGATGAAATGAAAAAAAAATGGCTTCAGACAACTCATGCACAAGTCCGAGCGTGTTTTCACTTGTAATGACGGTCGTGAGTAAGTAATTCCAGAAACTACGCCCTATTCAATTGTAATTTAATGATATAAAAATTTAGACAGCATTTAGGAAAATAAACGGAACTTACCAAGTAAAATTATAAAATTAGATAAATGATTTTTGTTACAAGCTGTAACTGCCGGCTCGGGACGCGGGAAACTTTGGTACACAGAATATTATTAACATAAAATGTCAAAAATGCGCGCGTACAAACAAGTCAAAAACTACATTTCTTATTTTGCCACAGAGTAAAAATCAAAATATCATTCTTACCTAAATAAGATCAATCATGTTCAAGTTATTTAATATAATAAAAACAGTTCAAATTTGTTCGCGACAAAAACGTTCCAGAACACCCCGACGTACACACGGCGTGAACATACTCACTATCTTATTTCTAGTTTATATACATGAATTATAAAGGTGTGATTCGTAATTAGGAAAACATAGCTTTTCAGTGCGATTTATAGTGAAATGCACATTTTTTATTATAGTTTTGTACACATACTTTTATTTTCAAATAAAGATATAAGTTTGTATGAGTTTCACCTCCGAAATGTATTGAACACGTATTTAGTTTAGTATCTCGGTAACACTTCAGAGGGCCGATCACGTGACATAAATATCGGCGGCCCTCACAACGGTAGGGCCGTCGACCGCTGATAGTAGTCAGTCACGTGTCGCTATTTGGGCGCCCGTTCAAGAACGGTTTAGGATTGATGTCAGAAAATAGTTAGTTTTTCCGACGGTACGGCTTCCGATCGAGGACAGATTTTGAGATCCGGGCCGCTTCGATTCAATTGGTCTGAATTCGGCCCATCTAACTGGTCGCTCTCTGAAGGACGAATCCAAGAATAGCAAAAAATAGTCTAAGAATGCAGCTGTAATCAGCCTGCATCTGCTCAGTACTGCACATAATCTACAATCTACTATAGTACATAGCATACATGTCGGTATATCGGAAGTAAAGCTCTGCACCTCTATAGACATCTAGTGTTCAGAGGTATTATTTCGACGACCTAAGTTGGCGAGGCGCCGCTCCAGCGAAATAGTCAAATAGTCACCAAAATGAAAAATAAGCCGTTAAGCGTTTCATACGCGTGCGTCCGGTGCGCGAATTCCATAGTCATAACGTTAGCCAAAAAACGTGTGTGTATTTGCAAATGTACGTTATTTAGAGACGTACGCATGGATTTCTTGTAATATCATTATTCCTTCTAGACTATAATTCATTCGGTATTTTAAGAGTCGGCATTAAATTTTGTATGCATATATTTCCCTTATATCCGCAATATCTTAATAAATATAATATGGAATGTAAATACAATATATTTACAATATCATGGAGCTTTTATGATCACTTGGTATAAAAATACGTAAAACAAGATTGTGGTTGTCGAGATTATGAATTTTACAAAAGACAAAAAATATTATTTATTTTAGAAAAGGCTACAATGTAATTAAGATATTTTCTGAAATGTGTCTTGAATTATTTTTTAAGGGATAAGTAAGTAAAGTAATTTCCCTTTTTGTTCTTTAATATCTGTAGTGGATTGCAACTTAATATTACCTGGCAGATATCCTATTTTAATTTAAGGCGAAGGTAACTTTTTTGAAGACATTCAAGCGATATCGTGGTTGGCGTAGTATGATCAAAATCAGCTAATCACATGTACACACTAACGTTGTATATTTTTTTCCTCTCTTGCCATTTCATTTATTTTAATTTCGAATCAGTTTCGGTTGTTCCTCCGTTGCGATCGGTCGCCTTCGGTTCAATCCCCTGGACCACCCGTTTAGTTTAGTGTGTTACTGCGTGGCAGTGTTCCTTTGAGCCTCGTTCCGTAGTGTCGGGCTCCGCGTGTGTACGAGTGTGTGGGGTGCCGCGCAGCGTAATCCGCGCGGCGGAGTTAAGCCACGGGCGTCCGTCCCGGTGACAAGCTCCGGCTACCCTGCCGTCTGCACGCCGAACTCGCACACGGTTTCTGTGCCTAGGGTGCGCTCCAGTAGTTTTCACACTCCGATGCTGATCGCTATTTTAGTTATTTCGCGTGTTTTTACGCGCGTAAATGGTTTTTCCATTAACTGCGAGAGTGCGACCACATGTTGACCAGCAGCGGCCCTTTGGGGACGGGCTTCGCTCAGTGTCACGGTTAGCGGTCAAACTCTGTTAGTGATGGTTAATCCATTACGAATTTAAATTCAGTTATGTTACGTCACGTTTTTACGTAACGTTTATAGGTCATTTTTTGAATTTTAATTTTTAATTCAGTGATTTAAGGGCATAACGCCCTCAACCGGAACCGTTAGTTTTATAACCGCCTTTTGCGGTTTTTTGCCACCCCCTCCACTACTCGCTTTTTCAAGCGTCGTCTTTTTTATTATCTATTATACACGTAATAGGTAGTTTTAGTTATGTTTGCCTCTTCCCAGGGCAACACATTCACCCGGACGTTATTATTACGTCGGGGTAACCCGGAAGGGTTCCTGACCTTCGCGCCGTTGGCACCCCTGCGCCTTCTGGCCGCTTAGATAAAGCCTGAAAAGTCCACGGGCTTAACAGCCTTTGAACTAATGGCAAGCGCCGTAATGCTTCAGGGGGTTTTTAGTCCGTGAGAGTCGGACATACCCCGTGCGTCCGGGCGCACGGACTGTCCATAATGGATTTTTGCCCCTCCTTGTCATTCGCACGGGCAGAAATACAAAAAAAAAAATTAATTTCCGTGCGATCCTTTTCGAGTGCAGTGATTTAGTCACGTAACCCAGCTGCTTATCTTTGAATAAGAAAAAAAAAAATGACAACCTAATTTAATAGTAAATGAGTACAGATCAGATATATTTTTGTCAAGCTAAAATGTTATGTTAATTAAATATCTTACTACAAATTTTACTGCTGCATAATACACCGTATCTTTTGCTTTACGAATAGTGTGAGGAATGCACTATAACAGCTCAAAGCATACTAAGAATATTATATGCATAAAAAATTATCAGGCATGTTTGAGTAATCGTAATCGCATGCTTAAAACTAAAAACTTACGTCCTTTCGGATCTTATAAGTAACTAGTAAACAAACAAAAAGGAATCGATAAATTTACATAATTTTGATGGACAACATGTAGAAGCGAACCGTTACTTAATTATTTATTAAATCAGTTTTTATGTAAATTTCCTAATAGTGTTAAGATTGTAAAGAATGCACAGTATTGAAATCAAACTTATGTAGCATATCGTATTATCGTATACAACATTATAATATCGTAAGTTAGTTCCATTTGACAATTTTATTCATTTCATCACCATGGTTGCGGATATAGAGCCACGCACGTAGTATACGCTGCGTCATCATAATTACCGCGACTGCTCGATCATGCCTGTTATAGTGGCAATAAGAAATAAAGAAAAATATAAAATAGGTAATTAAAAAAAAATGTGTTGTTCTACTCATCATTTAAAGATTTTTGCAAAGAAATGTTCAAGAGTAGTTCATAATATGTAATGAACATTTTTTCTATACTATAATTTTAACGCTTAATATGTCAAAGTGCATGGAGAACTTGTTTTGTGTAATCCTATTTTTATTTAAAATTTTACTGCAACCAAGACCGTTACAAACCGCTACAAAGTGGTAGAATCTAAAGAATTAGGGAAAGGTAATGCATAATGGAAGGAACTAATTGTTCATTACCACACATATTGACAGTTCATAGTTGGTTAAAATTAAATATATACTATAGTCTATGGTTCGTATCATAAACTATACCATAAATATATAGTATAGCTTGTGAACTATATAAACATTGTATTGTTGATATCGTTCGTTCATTCTGAAACGTTGAGTGGATATTTAAGTTTGAATTAAATTTTTTGGGAGCAGTTTGTATTTATTGATACTTATTAACTGATGAAGATTTGTAGTAAGAAAATTGTTTACCTTAAACAATAGAAATGGCAGACATTGAATTAGCAACGTTAAGAAAAGAATGTATCACAAGTTTGTATTTATGCGCTGATAATGTTTCTAAGTACTTGGAGAAAGATAAAGATGCAGAATTTACAAGACTTAGGAGTTATGCAGAGGATTATAGTCTGCTAGAAGTGCAACATAATCTTGCAGAAGAAGCTTTAGAAACAGCAAAGGTAATTTTGTAGCAAATCCTAACTCTTGAATGACTAAATCTTATTATAGGTTTAATGTTTTGTAGATATTCTTAAAGTGCAATCAATTTTTTAAGAAATAAATGAAACTGGTTGGAGTTTATTTAGATTGTATGTATTTTAGTTAAATTTGCTTTTTGACGTTAATACGTCTTTCACTTTGCTTCCATAGTGGATGACAATTCAGAAAACTGATGATAATGAAATCGGGTGAGTTTCGTGCTGCAGATGCACATCTATTATCTACGTCCAAAATTTAATTATACCACTTGGTAGCTAAAATATCAAAGAATTTGTTGCATTTAGTGAGGTCTGTGAAGCGTCACGGGCAGTGGAGGGGAAAATTTGAGGTTGTTTTGCTGCATCACAAAATTTCTTTTGAGTATAAATTTTGACTCGGAGAAGCTACGATCATCGTTTGAACTTCAATTGTCAGCTCTTGTCAAAATCTATCTTTGAAGTATATAAAACTAGTTTTTGCCCGCTGCTCCGCCCGCGTAGGCTTAAAATGTATTTTTTCATCTTGTTCATATGGAATTTTTTTTTATAGGGCCAATTTACACATTGATATAGCCACAGCCCCTATATATTTGTAGCTATTTCATTTACATGGCTGATGTTTTTTAAAGCAGTATAAAGTGACAGCTTAAAAATTGATGGAAGATAAACATAATCCATACCTACTGATTTTTTATACGTTTCAGTTTACACATAACATCACTAGTAATTAAAATGAGAATCGGTCCAGCTATTCTCCAGTTATAAGTGTTTGAACAATTATATTGTGTAATGTATGTAAATTGGAACTAAGTATTTTTTAAGATGAACTCGCTAATATGTATTATAGGTATTATAAACGCTATAGTCTGTAAGGATAGATAGGTACGGAAGCATATGATGATTGATGGTAGTGCAAAAGTTAAAGGTGGCTACTGCAATATACTCCTATAAACTATTTTAAACGATTTATTTTGGTCTGTATAAACATGCAGATTTTGCGATTTAGAAACGCGCGAGCAAGCCACATAGAGCTGGCTGTGGGAAAAACATTGCATGCCCAAATGTATGCCTGCTACCTTTATGGTCTGACCCTGCCGCCGGTTCGCACCCTAATATGGCGCACTCGCTTGTCATTCGTCATAACTATTCAAATATTTGTCCAAATGATGGAGTGTAAAAAACAAAATTAATCTACTTCAAACACCAAATACGATTAAAGTATGTATTTTAATATAAGGCTCAATTTGTTACTACCAAATGTGTGTTAGAAATAAATTATCTATTATTATTGCATTTATGGTTCACTATTTTGGCGATAATGGCTTACACATAAAAGATAGATATATGCTGTCGAGGGCTTTTTCGTAGGACTATTTATGAAAAACATTTCCATTATACTATATATGCATGTAATTCCAATGGTTTTTGCGGTGCACGCCAGAATAGCTTGCAGATGACAGATTTTTTCCTACTTACTTGACACTTATCGTTATATTTTGGATAATTCACACTATATCTTTATAAATTATAGCCTATGTGTTATTCTGATGTGTAAGCTATATATTATTGTACAGTGTCATCGAAATCCATTCAGTAGTTTTGCGTGAAAGAGCAACAAACATTCATCCTTACAAACTTTCACGTTTATAATATTAGTATAGATATAGTGAGAAAAAGTTATAAAAGATATTTATAGAGTTAAAGTAAAAAATTGAAATAAATAATCGAATATTGACCTATAATTGTCAATAAATCAAATCAAAATATAGAGATTACATTTTAAGTATATATCACATATAACATTGAAAAGGGCTTTTCAAGGGCAATCCAGGAATATCCATTAAACATTACATGACTGCTGAGGATATAAAATAATGAAGGCGCCCGAGCAGCTCAATGACGGCGTCAGTACACCTGCGGCTGGGGCAATTGATACAATCAATGCAATAGATTATATAATCACTTTTATATCAACACTAGACTGTATATACATATACATCAATTATGTGGGAACACCTGATTATTAAAGACATATTTATCAGCAGTTAGTGCATGTTTCACTACTATGTTTATAATTATATGAAATTTGAAGGACTTCTTAGTATTAAAATATATATATCTTTCTCTTAAAGAAAATATTATCTGTTACATACATGTATTCACATAAAATACATGGCTGTGTCTACGACACAGTCAAAACCCCAATTTTATAGTCTAGCCTTTTATGATTATTAAAAAAATACTTTTTTATTAAGTAGTATTTCTATCATTCACAGGACAATATTTCTGGTTACTGAATAAATAAATAAAAATTATTAAAATTTTAAGTGTGCCAAAAAATTATTCAGTAGTGAAAGAGAAAAAAAATTGTCTACATTATGACTTTCAGTTAAAAGTTGATCAAAAATGTACTGGCTCTTTATCTAATCCAGTCCCAGTAAATCTTTGTAAGTTCAAATGATTGATTAAACTTTTATAATTTACCAAAGTTTTTTTAATCATGTCTAAAATATGTAAAATATTCCCTAAATATATGATTATTTAATTTCAGAGAGACATTGATTTGTCAGCCATAGAAAGTATTGAGGATGAATGGAAGAATAACTTGAACATGTTAATGGCAAACAGATATAAACCTGGTACCCATGCATATGTATTAGAACTCGATAAAAAAATTACTAAAGCATGGAACCAATTTCGGGGTATGTTAAAATCAACTGCACACATTATTATAAACTGCTTAATTCCAGCATATCAGTACTGAGTTAACTTATTTTTGTCATAGAAAATGTCAACGACTCCGATCTAACAATAACAGAATCGCAAGAGCAATTTGTGAGTATATCTTTAAGTATAATTTTTGTAAGTATGTTTTGATAATGTTGTTTAATAGGTTGAGTGATTGGGTTCATTCCTGGTATATGTTAGTTCCATAATTGAAATGAGGACACTCAAGGTGTTAATAATATTGTAGTTAATAATTATGGTCACTATATAATTTTAGTCTACTTGAATAATATGCATTGTTAGATATTATATTGATTGATCTTTGCTTTAGAGTGCTTTTGTCATTTACTATGTTGTTCTACTAATAGGTTTTATATGGAACTTTTTTACCTGTCTGCTTGTTTGGAAACGTATAGTGCAACTAAACTTCAAACTAATTTGCATTTAGTTTGAAGTTTCTCATATCTGTACCCTGATAAAAAAATTATACAGTGTACTGTGTCATGAGCTTCTCGTTTTGTTTCATTGTTTTACTATATATTCTAAAATATGATTTTTTTTGAACTTATGATGTTTTTCAGTACTATGTGATTAACTAGGTGTGGATGAAAACAATACTCCGCTCTGGGATAAGTTGTACTACCTACTTTTACAAATGATTGTAATGGGAGAAAGTAAATATTTTGTACGTGATAGTCCTACTAATATTATGAATGTGAAAATTTTTGACGATATATAGATTTCTGTTTGCAAAAGTTCTTAAATAAATTTTGATGATGGTTTACAGTAATATAGCTATGTATCGGAATAACATATAGGCATAGAATTTATAAAGATTTGTCTTCAATTTTATCTTTATATTTATTTATACTTTAGACCAGAACTGCTACACTGATTCTAAAAATTCTTCCACTGATATAGAGCTACACTGTCCCAGAGTAATTAATATATTTTATTTTGCTACTAACATTTTCTTGACTTCATACAATTTGGAATTGTGACTGGTAGCAGTAACAAAAGTGAAAGAGGGACGAAACAGAAACAAAACTTGAACCTGGATTGAAATACATAGATAGAAGATCAGGGTCAAATTTGAGTGTGGGATTAAGATTAGAATCAAGTTGATTGAGATTAAAAACCAGGCACAGTACCGAGACCAGAATTGAGAGTGGGACAGAGATTGGGATTGAAAGCAGATTGATCAATATAATAAAATAAGTAATACATGCTATAACCATACAAGCAAAGAGCTACTCGGAAAGCATTTGTGCACATCACTAATACCTCATTTAATTCTATCTTAATCACTTATATTTTGATCTTTACAGATTGATCCCATAACAAAGAAACAGATAGAAGACCCAGTGAAAAATATAGTATGTGGCCATGTGTATGAAAAACAATCCATACTTAAGCTTATTTCCTTAAAAAGCCGAACTAGATGTCCAGGTAAAGTGAAAATTAGTACACCATTTTTGCTAATATTATCAATAGAGTAGGAATTCTATATAAGGTATTTCAAAATGGCATCACATTATCGACTTGTGTATTGGTAAAGAAGAAAATGTTTAAAAAAATATATGTTTAGTGTTTCATTTTTCTGTGCCAAATGTAATTAATCAATTCATTTTGTTTATTTATATTTACAGTGGCTGGTTGTGGTAACAGAGACCCTATAATGGAAAATCAATTAATGTCTGATGAGGAATTAAGGTTTAGAGCGGCGCTAAACAAGCACTCTACTATGATACAAGAACATTCTATCATGGATTTAGATAATACAGTGTAAATATATGAAATAAATTATTTTAACTTTAATGAATGGTACTAATATGTACATTCAGTTAGTAAGTGTGAAGTCTTCTTTATTGTCAGTTGATTTTACACATTATTTTATTAGCTAAGAGACTGAAAAATTGTTTTTGAATCTGTAATTTCTAGTATTGTACAATAGACAAAATAAAACTGTTTTCAATGTAATTTTATCAAAAGGAAATAAAGAGAAAAACAAAAATAATGCATTCATTTTATTTAGCAGGAATCTATAACAATAATCTTATACAATTTCATAAAGTTTTCAAATGCTAAATGTACTTATACATAATGAATATCATGCATAATAGAGTAGTTCTTATTTTGAGTATTTTCATTTTTTTTTTCATGATAGTCCAATATTTGTTCCAAATAAATAAAAATATATTAATATTATAAATAAATAGAACTAATTTAGGATTATCATGAAAAAAAATTTTAAAATACCCAAAATTAGGACTATGCTAAGGCATAATCTCCTTAACCAAATTGGTTATAGCTAAATAGTGTTGTAATTAAATTATAATAACTGATGTTGACTATGATGTGGCTGACTTGTAGACTAAGATCTGACCATGGGATAACTATATTCATCAAATTTTTTATAGAAGCGTAATTTTTAAAGATAATTATCAGTAGAGGAATATATATTTATACCAGATTGCATGTCAAAATGTCTGCAAGTGTTGTTAATTTAAGTCTTTTCAAAATATTCATGCACAGCATAGACAAATTATAATTCATCTCGAAAGAGCAATATACAAAAAAGTTTGTGTTGCTATTTCTCTCTCGGCCAGATTCTATGATGCCCTAGACAAGACACTATAGGACTATCCCTTTCGCTTTCACATTGGCGCGACGAGAATAGCCCTATAGACTTGTCTAAAGTGTCATGTTAGGCCCACTGGTGTAAATTTGTATTACTCCTTTTAATTTTTACACTCATAACAGGTATCACAACAATGAATATAAAACTAAAGCTAAGTTTTATCACGACATGATGCGATATTGTTGCCTATGTAAAAGTGTTTATAAAGTTCCTAACTGTTAAATTAAGAAAAGTGGGAACAAGTTAGCGCACCACCCATCTGTAGCGGCTCATTTTAATAGGAGATTGCACATGCGTTGGCCTATATAGAACTCGAGCTGCAAGCAATAGGATTTTAGTCTATCACAAGATATCCAACAACTAACCATTAACCTACATACTGCACATATAGACATTGTCTATGTTTATTATTGTTTGTTTGTATGATTTGAAAATGTGTAAATGTGAACTAATGATGGGTGAGCTGCTAGTAGGAGATAGTAATTCAAATGATCAATTCTGCAAAAAAAGAGTTATGAAAGTAAATGTCAACAAGATTAAGGTCATGGTGTTTTAAAGAAACAAAAATATCACATGCAAATTGCAATGTATGTGTATGTGAGAGAGAAGGAATAAGTGAGAGTTGTTTCGGTACTTTCTTAACGAATGAATGTAAAGTTGATAAAGATATTGAAAGGAGGGTTAATGTGGGAAATAGGGTGAGTTGCTTCTTTATTCTTATGAATAGCAAGTGCTTTGTGACAAGTCCTTTTGGCTGTTCATAATGGAGTCCTTGGTTCTTAGGCTTGTGTGAGGCAGTAGAAATTATGTGTGGCAAAAAAACCATGAAAGCAGAATTAAGTGTCTTTGAAGAGGTATTTTCAGTGCCATAATTGCTGCTAGAAACAACTGATTATTGAATCAGTAGTTTCTAGTAGCAAATAGTTTTTTATAGCAAAGTTGCTCTAAAGTGGGAGGAGATTATGTTTATTTGCAAAAATATACATCATGATATTCATACTGTATATCAACATAATACATCAAAATATGTGATATAAAAATACTTGGTTCGCAATTTATAAACATAATGTGACTTATGAAAAAAAAGCAATTAATAATTTTATTTTTATTGGACGATATTCACATACCAGTCCTTAATATTGACATCTCAAATTAATTAAAAATTCTTGACAATAATGTACATCGCACTAAATAATCTATTATAATTTGGTCCTTTATACTACAAAATCAGTGCAGTAACAATTACAAAATTTATAATACAGCTAAACTTTACAGTATACTTGAAAATTAAGCTTGAAACAAATGTTAATATTTATTGAGCATAAGTGTATTCTATCCAGGCACAAATACACAACTGCGATCGGTAATGGAATTAGGTAATGAGTTAATGACAAATTGTGATCTTGAATTTAGTGCTTCTGTCCATTAGGGAGATAAATGCATCCATTTTCCCTTATTGTATCTGCATTTAAGTTCATCTTTTGCTTAAACTTATAACGGCATGTTCATTGGAGGTACATATTTTTTATTGTATATTTTATGGGTACGTACATTGCGTATTCCTATGTAGCCAAAGTTTTACATAAAGTAAGTTCAGAGTAAAATTATTGTATATAGATAAAATGAATAAGTACATATATCAATGCCTCCTACATATAGTATGCTAATGCATGAATTAGCTTATTTTTCATCATTTGTGATGTTATGATTCTGTTTTATGGGAGTATTTTAATATATAATACTATGGAAAGGGTATTTTGTATGAAATGATATTCCAAAATTCAGTACTGTACGAAATTGTGATTTTGTAATTGGCATAGTATGTATAGGAAATATTTATAAATAAATTATATAACAATTCCAGAAAGTACTTAACAATAATATTCTATAAGGTATGTGTAATGATATTATTCATTTGCACCTCAGAAGGTGAGTGATAAAACACTTATAACAATAAGTGATAAAACATTTAAGATTAAGAAATGCACCTACTATTTAATAATAACTAACAACTAATTAGTAGTCAAGAACAAGGAAAATTTTAATGTTGATTAACAATGATACAATTGCTAAGTGCGCATATATACATTACTATAAACAAAAGTAAAATATTAAGTATTAGATTATAAATTTTGAAATCTAAATCTGGAAATTGAAATTGAGTATTATTCTATTTATATTACTAGTAATTATTTCTATGAAATAGCTTAACAAGCTGAATTACTTCTAAAATCACATAGCAGAGTATAATGCTCTTAATAGTATGACTTGAATTGTCATCAAACAAATAAGGAATCGGTAGATTTTATCATAAAATTATATAAAAATCTATATGTAATGATATATTTCATAATTACCATATACGAAGTTTTACAATTAACAAAATCTAAAGTTATTATTATTCATACAAATTGTCAGAACATTCGGGAACAATATTTGCATGCAAAATCTATAAAGAACTAAACATTCCCATAATTTAATAATTAAGAAAAAATACAACAAATCACTAAAGAAATCATTAATAACTTCAACAACATGAACTACATTAGAGATGGTACGCAATGACTAGGTCGATTTGAAGACAGATGGAAACGCTGGATATAAAAATGATTGTTGCTTGTTTTATGACCACACTGCCACAAATAAAACATTAAGGACGACTATAAAACAACTTTCTTTGTTATCAAGTGACATTACACAAACCAATCAGAATATTTGTGTAAGAGTTGTAATTTATGCATATATATAAACTACATTATATAATGTAAACAGAATAAAGTTAGGTTGAGCATTGGAATAAGATACCACTTTTACGATACTCTCTTCTACATGATATTTTTGAGTAGACTACAATTAACATGAGACTGATTCTGTTTATGGAAAAAATGTCTCATTGATATCTGAACAAACTAATAAATTAGTATTTAATTGCATATGTTTTCAGTGTACATATAAAATGTTATGTTTAATCGCAAAATGGTTATCTGGTATGGTTTAACTTCTTTTTCACTAATATGGAAAACTTTGGTATAACAACTATAAACATATTAATAACTTAATTAAATAATTGTTTATTGTTGCATCAATTTAAAAGACTACAAACACTAATGGATATACACAGTCAGAACTTATGACAAACTACCATGATGAACTATATTTAATATTGAACACATAAATTCACCCAAAAAAGATTGTATATTCAATCACCAAATGGGTGAAAAAGGATGGAACAAATTGGTGGTTAGCCCGCAAATTCTTTACGTATTGTTCGCTTGTGGAGCCCAAAAAAAAAAGATGTGAGGTAATTTTTTTTCATATCCACCCAAAAAACACTTGGAATAAGTCCACTTGTTTTGAAAAAAACATGTTCTATTTTCATTACCTTTGTCTCATCATTGCTACTCCTTAAAGAGGGTACAAATTATTGGAACAGAAGTAATGGTGAGAATAGACATGGTGTAGAAGAAAGGAGTGAAATGAGAAAATGGGATGAAAATGTTGAAGAATTATCACATAAAAAAATTATGTACTTCCCAAAATTATAACATGAAAATGACCTCACATGCTTGCATCCCCTAAAAAAAGTATCTTATGTAATGCCTTACCCAACTAAAGAAATAATATAAATATGAAAACAAAAAACAACCATAACTACATGGTTTTCTATAAAATATTCCAACAATCCCAATCAAGACCATTAAAAACATTTACATATGTGTTATAGCCATCTTTAATGTTTCCTTTACGAAGTCATTAATCTGTTGTTGAAGAAACGAAAATCTTTTATGTACCATTTAATGTCAAAGCTTCATACCATTTAGGCGCATTCAACCTTTAAATTAAACACACCAGTACAGTACACACCAAACTTAAAAGCCAGCAATTGCAAAGCGCAGCTACCGTCAAAGAACATTTCCCTAATAGTCCAGAACTATCTACTATTATTGCATATGCAAACCACACCATATGACTGAACAACCTCTAAATTTGGCGCGTACTGTACAAAAAATGCTTATGGAATGTTTCATGATATAGAATGTGAATATTAAACTTAAAATTATGGATCATTAATGACATTTCATTTCCCAAACTCCTCATCTAGTGTCATACTATACACATCTCAAAGCACTCATCACACTTTGACTAGAGTTCAAAATACGACAAAACACAACAATCTGTTCTTAATAATATCCACAATGAAATCTGGGAATTATGTTAGTCTAAAATTCAATTTGCAGTAATAACAATAATGCGGGCGGTAAAGACCAAGTGTTAATTTTAATTTCGATTTTTAATGTGACAACACTCACTCTGCGGGGTTTCTACACAACTTTGTATTAAGAAAACCGAATAGCCTAGTTATGGCGAGCTATAAGCACTACATACGCTTTTTAATGCCTCGGTTAGACCTCATAAACATTTCATCATTTAATGTGACTGCCTGATTGGTGTAGTTGGTAGTGACCCCATTTGCTACACTGTAGGTGTAGGTTCCATTCCCGCACAAGACCAACATTTGTTTATTTGATTTTAAAAATGTTTGTCTCGAGTTTTATCTCGAATTATTATCTCGAGTTGGTATTTCAATGATTATATGTAGATATTTAAAAAAAAGTACATATATATTATATCAACTATGTGGTACCCAGAGTATAAGCCTTAGTTTGGAACCAGATGGAGCTATGTGTATGTCCAAAGATAGAAAAGTCTGTTCTAACAGCCTTGACTAAAAAAAAAAAAAAAACAGCCTTTACTAAAATGCCGTATCGTAAAAAAGTTTAATATTTCTTTGACTTTGATTTGATATAAAATTTGCTGACAAAAAATGTATTTAATTCATAAAAATTCTGAAATCACAAACAGATAATTCTATTCTATGTATTAGATTTTTTATGGTTCAAAATATCAAGTACACATAGACAAAAGAAAACAAGTGGCATTAATTATGAATAAAAATATTTTGACAAATCTGTCATTGAAAAATGACTCGGCCACTTCAATTTGCTTTGGAGTTTATATTATTATGAGGAAGTCCCATTGTGTATTAATATAGCAAATATATTATAAATCTATATAAACATATAGTTGTCGCACTTATTGCCATGTTAAGCTCACAGTGTCAAAGTACATTTTAATAATGATCTATATTGTTATTTAATTATAAATGATTGATAAAGTATATTTTTGGATGAATATGTGAGCGGAGGATATGATTACTAAAATTGAAATTAATTAAAATGAAAATTGGTTAAAAAGAAACCACAGTGTGCACCACCATAGTTTTTTTTTGCATAATTGAGTTTTATATAACATACTGTGACACAATAGCTCTCTCTAATTGGCAATTTGAAATTGATTACTTTATTTTTGTAGTTATCAAAAAAATACATTACTGCTCTCATAAAATTAATTAAAAAAGTAAATTACTCTATCATCAATAACTCACGATTTATCAAGTAAAATATTTTATTTTGGGGCTACTTTGATATTGATATAAACGATAAGGAGACAATGCTAATCATTGATTGAAGCTTACTATAACTATGTGAGTCATAAGCTCATCCATACCTGAATGTGGGCTTATGACCACACCACCAATTGTTTTATGCTGTCAATTTCACCAGATGGATTGGTTAATAATACTTTGCTTATTTCCTATGTACATATATCATGACGAAAATGTGTAGAAGCAAACTTTGATTGTTTTAATCACCTAACCTATGTTTATGTAAAAAATAAATCAATCTAAAATAATTATTTCCTTTATTAATATATTTTTTGATTTCTGCAAGTAGAATAGTATGACTTATATTATTATAAAAAACTTAGATGTTTTTTATAATAATAGAGAATTTTTTTTTTAAGCAAACTATATTCATTACTTTCAGAGGAGAGCTTTTAAGAATTACTGAATTAGCTTAATTTCTTTCAATGAAAATTTCCATATCACTTTTTCTTTTTGGAAAGATAATTTTTATAGGCCTGAGTTTATTTGTTGTGATGTTACTAATTTCCTCGAGAAAACCATATTAAGGCAGGAGATTCATATAATTGTATACACATATATATATAAATTTCATTTATGAATTTCAGAAGAAAAGTTTTAATATTAAAATAGAATTAATACTGACAAGCAGCATTTAGCATTGTCAATATCTTTACAATAATACAAATATATTTGCTTATTACATCGCAAGGCAACAGCGATTTTCGTAATTCGCCACAAGTTATGATACTTAAGTTTTTTATGTGAAACACTTAAGGTTCAAACATGCTATAATGCATGCATTCTATAATTCACACAGAAAAAACCGTGGGTAAAAGCTAGTGAACTTATGATTACCAAATGAAAGATACGACATGGTTTGTTTCGCTTGACCTAACTTTTCGTTTTCAATCATAACCATTGTGAATATTCAAGTTCCACTTGCCCACTTACAGTAGAATATATTTCTATACTAGATAAATTCCTATAATCCATAGAATATATTAATACATTCGTGCGAGTTATGTCATAGGAATTCACTTTTATTTCTTCACCAAAATTTGATACATAACTTCTAGAATTTGATTTAAAAATTGTAAAACATAAGTGACATTTTTTTTTCTATTAAAAAATTACATCCTTTATGACTAGGGAACCCAGAAAATTTTATGTGTTTACTGTGTAGCACAAATTGTAAACAGAAGTGTTTATTTTATACGATAAGGTACTACATGTATGATGGATTAGGTAGTATATTCAAAGAGAGAACAAAAGTATTTTTACCTGACATGATTCACTAATACTGTAAATTCAAAGCTTCTTCATGTAAAAATGTAATTTTCAATACACATAAACCTTTTATAAATGCAATACGTAACAATGAAAAACACTTGTTTGTGACATGCAGTAACATGCAGCCTGCAACCCACTGATGGCCCTCGAATCTGTTCTTCTACTATGAATACTTATTCAACTAATTGAATATTGATTTGAGACGATTGACAGATATCAAACACCTAAACAAGTGTTACGTTTTCTTTTTGAAATCTTGTTCGATATTGTGCCATAATGTGTTATAATCACTATATACTTAGTTTGATGTTCTTGTTATACTGGATAGACACCTATCTATATAGTATTGCATAGATAGCTATCTATATATGTCAAAATGTCAAGTATATTAAAAAATACAATATTTACACTGCTTTTAAAACAGACAACTTAAAATGATTGTATAATAATAAATATAAACTATGCAAAAACTAAAAATTGGGAATATAGACATTGACTTGTGATAAATGTATATGTTTATATAGGTCAAACTGGATGTTGTTTCGAAACTAGATGCAAAGAACATATTTCAGCTTATAGGAACAATAAAAGAGATAAAATGCCAAATATTTAAACTGGTCATAAACTTAGTAACAACGACAAATTTTATATTTTGCATGTATATACAGAAAAGGCTTAAAATTAATTGTTCTGGAATCATTTGAAATTTTAAAACAAAAATAGGGAAAATATGCTTAATGATCTAATTAATATTTACAAATCAGCATCATTGGATGCTTGCCTGTGACAATTTGGGCAATGGTTTGGCGTGTCAGACAACTGACACGAATGTTTATTAGTGATTATCTGTGACTGCTAAAGGAGGGGCTTCTGTCACCTTTCACGTGCTACTCACTGCATGACTGTGCATCAGACGAGGTGATTGGGAGAGCATATGTTTGTAGTTTTAATACTCCTGATACCCTGGTGGATGTGACTACCTGTATGTACCTGAAATGTGTCTAATTAGCGTGAAATATATATAGAAATAGTAATTAATTGATTGGCAGATAAAGTAAATAAAAGACTAACACTTGCTTAGGTGTTTGATATCTGTTAATTCTCTCAAACGAATATTTAATTCATTTTGCATTCATAGTGAAAGAACAGATTCGAGGGTCAGCAGTGGGTTACATGCCGAATGTTACAGCATATCACAGGCGAGCATCTAATAATTTCTGTGAAATCACATCGTATACAATATAACACCCCTTAACTGGTTAAGTTCAAGATTAGCGCGCATATCTGTCTGGACTATTTCAGACAAACAGACGTGCGCGCGACGCCACTTCCTTTTGCACGAGAATACAAGTTGATGATGTAATATCAATACAAGGTTAATGCCATAATGATGGGGACCTCAAAGTCAAACATTCACTCTAATCGTCCATTGTTAACATAAATAAATATATGGATTACTGCAATTTATCAGTATCAGATATCATTGAAGCGACTACTTTGGCACAATCTATTAAGCTGTCACTAAAATCGTGCCTGGAATCAGTTAGTTTCTGTAAAGATTCATGAACTTTGGCATTTCTGTATTCATGTGCTAATTCGTTTTTCTTTGCTGTTATGTCTAGGAAAGCTAATAAATTCTCAGCAACTTCTATGGGCATTTTAGCACAATTTGAATCTATTAATAATGAAACATGTTTTCCTATTTCGGATTTCTCAAGTTGTGTCATAAAGTTTTTTTCATAATTAAACATCGGAGGATGTTCTGTTTGCGGAGTTTTGTTGTTGAACACATCAATGGCAAGTAAAGTAAGAGAGAGTATTGCTTCATTCTGCATAACAGAGTGCGACGACACCAGCATGTTCACAAGACAAGAGATACAGCCATCCACCTGGGAACAGAAAAGTTTGCAATTTTGTAATTACTGTATATTTGAGTAGAGAAAACAAAGCTAGAAAAAAAATTAATGCATATATAATAAAACCAGACAAGTGTACATAGAATTCAAATCGTGCAGATTCCATATGATATTAACTACGCGTGTTGATTAATTCAATACCAATCAATATTGAAACCGATACTGGTGAGATGTTAGTGGCAGAGATTCCGAGACTTTTTTCAAACAAGTTTTCATAGTGGGACAGGAGGACAAATAGACAATGAAGTGATTCTATAATGGTTACTTTTTTCCTTTAGAGGTATGGAACACTAAGTATTTGTATTTGAGATACTTTTTGTAAAATATTTAGTTCAAAATTTTGATGGTCTTTAATAATCGTTTTTATTATTAAGAAATGATAGAATATTTCCATTTAAAACATTTCAAGTTTCCAATATCTTTAAGTTTATTTTGTAGTTTCACATCATATTGATTTTATTACATGTATCGAAATAAAATAATGAACCTGCATAATATCCTGACAAGCATTGGTGTGTCTGAGCTGTCGAACAGTCCAAGCCAGCAAACGTGGTGCTTCGCCCGCGGCACCTGCGTGTTCCACGGCCGCTCCCCACATTGCCGCAGCTGTCAAGGCGCTGTGGTTGCTTGCAAACTGACGAGCTACACTCTCTTAAACAAACAAAATAATTTTTTTATTCAAGATGCAGTATCAGAGACTTCAAAGTATGATTGAACCTTTGATTGTAAACCCTTTTTGATTGTATGTGATGTTGCTGTTTTTTAAAAGGAATATATGTAAAAAATAAATAATACTTTCATGAAACAGTCAACTTTTCGATAGAAATCAAAATAAAAAATCTTATCGTACAACAATACAGTTAGTAAATTGGAAGTACTTTTTTTTGGTTTTACTAAACTGCTACTAAAAAAAATTATTCAGGTAAAAATTAATTATTTTCTATATGGGTTTTGTGTAAATGTCTAAATCTTTAATTACTTTAAAATTTACCTTGTCCATCGACTAACATCCTAATTGCAGCTAGTAGTTTATATGCAACATGATGGTCTTTTACATGAGGAAGAGCTGCTAAGAATAATGTCATGGCCCGGCCGCCTGCAGCCGCCGCCCTTTTGTTTGCGGCGGGCACAGACAAGTTTCTAAGGGCAGATAAGACTGCATGTTGCACTTTAGTTAAAGTTCCTGTGTCTATAGGGTGTGCCTCATTTGGATTTTTAATTGTTTTCACAGCAAAGTTATGGTAGACTTCAAATATATCTGAAATCAACAGTTTCAAACGATAGTCAGATTTTGTTATAGTGTAAATTTGTTAAACTAATTAAGTTGCAATGTTTATTCATTACAAGTACTTATAACAAAAAAAATCTTTTTGATTTCTCTAAACATATTATTTACATAGGCAAAGATTTATAATATCTCAAAAAATATTTGAAATCCAAGATATAAAATATTTGTAAATAATGTAAAAAGATATTAGATACAAAATTCTTTTAGAAATGTTATTTCAAATACGAAATAAAAAAATGTGTGTTGAAAATACTATTTTTAAGTTCAAATATATATATTTTTTATCTTTTTATATTATAAACATATTTATAGTTACAGTTACATTCAATTAAAGCATATGTGGGCAACAGTCGGCCCGCTGTAAGATTTGATCCGGCCCGTGAGACATTTTAAAAAAATTCTGATATCTATCGCTAAAAATTATAAACACTACTTTAAAATGCACCTACTTTTGAACACGGCCCGCCAATGTATTTGCATGCTAAAGTTTGGCCCACAACATGTCAAAGATTGCCCATACCAGAACTAGAGGTTCTTTAAGATTCTACATGAACCTTAAGTAATGTTTGATCATTCATTTTTCTCTAATGGAGTTTCATTATCATTTATTATCCCTTCGAAACAGAAAGATCATTCAGAGAGACAGAAATCATCAAACAGATTGTTATTTTTAAATTTTTGAAGGAAGTTCCTTAACATGGCCTGTGGTAGGAAGCGTTATATCCCCTTGATGAGACTTTCTCTTTTTCTTTTGAAATTTATTATTTAGCATTTTTTTAATATAATTTATTATTTTATATCTAACTTTTGATAAACGATTTTTAATAAATCACAATTTGTTATATATCTGTATAGTATATTGAATGACAATTGGAAATTGTGATCTATTGGAAAATTTAATAAAAAAAATATGTTTACCAAGTAATTTTTCATAGATATGATCATTCATCATGTGGATGCAATATGCATCTTTTCTAGCAAAGTTACCAATTGCCAAAACAGCAGTCGTTAATAAACTAGAGTTGCCACTGTCCAGCCATTGTACCATGGTGAGGTAAACTTCTCCAACGCCATTATTGTACAACAAATCCATTGCATCATCTGTTAAAAAAAAAACTTATTAATACTTTAACCACATATCAGTCAAATCACACTCACACGCACGTATGTACGCGTGCTCACACGTGTGTGTGTGAGTGTGTTAATTCTGGTTCCATTGTCAGTTTCAATTCCAGTCCCGCTGTTCCAATAGCAGTCTTGATGCAAGTTTTGCCTTTTTTTGGCCCTGGATATTAGTAATGACCCAATTACAATCCGTCTATCTGTCAGCTTATGGCAAACATCCATATAAACATATTTTTACATTATCCATAATAGAAATTGACAATGTGTACTTTATCAAACTGAAAAAAGAGTACATAACAGAGTTGCAAAAATTTTAATGTAAAATGTAATGCAATACTCTTTACAATTTTAATAATAATTATGTATTTATTCATTACTCATTAAACAATTAATGAGTAATGAAAATGTAATGCATTAGAAAAAGTAATGCATTTTTTGCAACTCTGCATAACAATAAGAGGTTGAACTGTCATAGAGCAATTTGAACCAGAGATAAGACGATTTTGACTAATGACACATTACCAACCTAGCCATGTGCTGTCTTAACTTTCTGTTAAAATTACCAAAATAACAAATACTGAAAATAACATAACGGAAGTTAATATACAGATAAGTCGGGATGTATAATTATACACTCTGCCTTTGAGAAAAAAGAAACAAATGATATACTCTATGCAAATTTAGCCAAGCTCACTTACTTTCATTTGTCATGTCATCAGAGTGACGATGAATATGAAAAATGTATGAGAAAACAAATTTACTTCACAATTTTTTTTCATGAATTTTTCATAATTCAAATTAGTTATTCTGCTATTCGGGGCAAAGACAAATGCAAAAAATCAGAGATCATAAAAATTTGTGCAGCCCTTCTTGAGTTATAAATAGTCAACTAACACAACTGTTTTATTTATACAGGTATGTACCTTTCAGGCAAGGTATTTGATATAATAGGGTGTGGTGTATTCTTCCAATCTCATAAGCAGAAGGTCTTCTTCTCTTAGTGTGAAGGTAATACAACAATGAGTTTGTGATTCTGAGTCAAAGCCCATAAACATTGCTCGAATATGCCACTTATGTAGCCAAGGGTTCCTTTTATTCAGAAATACTTTTAAATTTACTGCTGGCCACTTTTGGATAAGGATACTTATCATATATGTAATGCAATATCGTCAATATAAGTTGCACCATTTACATCTTTTCATTTTTGTGGTGTCTGTTTGGTTTCCCAGTGTTAATTAATTATACATCAAATAAATTGCCTACCATCAGCACACAAATCTGTTTAGAGCAGCGGCTGGCACACAAGTCCGCTTAGAGCAGTGGCTGGCTCACAAGTGTTCATTGGCCGAAGCGTCCACCGTTCCGCTTATTCTCTCACTCGTTCACTTGATCATTACTCAATATGTCACTATATTAAGATGTCAATTGTATATATATATATATATATATATATTATAAAAAGCTAACCTCAGTATGGATTTTAATGGAATTAGTATAGCTTCATTATTAGGTCCATTAAATGTTGTGTACCTTTCCTTTACTACTACAACACTAGATACTGGATAGCTATGATTTTATTAAAGTATTTTAGTTAACTTTGAACAGTAAGGCCTTGTATCAGATCAAATAGAATGCCAGTTGAAAATCCAGGAAAGCATTTTGTAGAGATATTTTTCTATTTTGAAAGTATTTAGTTATGATATATACATTGATCCTGCCCAATATTCAAATGTGATTACAAATAAGTTTTATGGATTGAAGATCTTAGAAGCTCGTAATAATTTTTGACCTATTCAGAAAGCTTTTTCCTAGCTCCAATAAGAAAAATATAAAAGTTATAGGCCAATATATGATGTCACCCGAAGGTTTTCCTACTTTAGGAAATACTATTTGTAAAATTTTCTACAGAGCGGGAATTAAGTATTTGGTTTTCAAAATCTTCCTGAGCACTCTCATTGGTCTATAGAATACAGCATTAGTGTCTTTGTATGTTTCTGTTCAATAAGTCAAAAGCATTATTGTTAACTTTTGATAGAACTATTAAATTCATTCCGTGTGTGCTGTGTTGAGACAATTTGTCATAGAAGACACCATGAAACAATTTATTTTTTGTTTCATACAACTATAATGTAAGATTTTGATAAAGTTTTCATTTCATTACATTGATCAAAGCAATCCATTGGATTAGATTTGTGATGTATAAATATGACTTTTCAAATTTGTCTTTGTTTTCAGAGGCATATTTTGGTTAATGTTGTCATTAAGTTAGTTTTTGACTTATGTTCAGTTGGTTTAAATGCCATTAAGGTATAATTTTGCTCCCAAACAATTTTAGTGCAGATTTGGGACTATGGTTGTGTTGTTAGACAGACCAATTAGTTAAGCTTTATGATAATATACATTATTTACTTATTCTTTTTATAAGTAAAACTGTTTAAGAGTTCAGAAAATTTGTTGGGATTAGAAGGCCTATACGTTGTATTGTCATTAGACCAAGAACATTATTAGATATGTTTTTAGTGCGCTGTCGAATTATTGTGCAATACAAGCCCCAGAATGTAACGGCAGCATTCCAATCTTGTCCAGCGATTAAAGAATGTCAGGGTTTCAAAGAAGTGATACAACAAATTACTAATAATTTCATGTAGCAGAAGGCAATAGTCCAATCACACTAGCGAGGTCATCCAGATAATTATAATAATAGCATTGAAGAAATATGAACGGAAAACTGTTAGATTATGTATAAAAATATTAATAAGAATTACCTCCAGTGAGGACAATTATAAGCAAATCACAAGCTTGCTTCATAATGTTGTCCACTTCTGAGTCATCGGCATTTAGTTCACCTGCTGCTTGCTGACCCAATAAGAGTTCCAGTCTGGAACATACTAACTGTACACCACCTTCTTTAGCCAAAAGTGTCTTAACTGAATCTGTAATATTTTAAATAAGTATTTTGAAAATTTTAAATAAATACAAAACATGAGAAATAATTATTCATTTTTATATATGTGAAAACTATCTACTTAGGGAAAAATGTAAAATATAGCAAATAATTATCCTTCTTTGTGTGTAGTAGCTAATACATAAGTTTTAAAATTCCAATCTTTTTTGGACAAATTTCAAAATAGCATCTCTTTTTGAAGAGCTGGTGAATAATAAAAAGTAAAATTTTAATATTGTTAAATCTTTGTAAGTAACAAATACTACATTGCATATTATTTAATGATATATTTTTATGATTTGGATAGTGAAGCATACGTTACAAATTAGTATTGAGATTGGTCTGTAACATTCAACTGCTTCTAAAATAAATTACTTCATCAGTGGGTAAGTATTTTGATTATTTTTTAGGTTATCACAACAGAAAATCACTTGCCATGTTCAGCTTGTACATGTAAATGATCCAAACACATTTCAGATATATCAACATTAATAGTTTCCTTCAGTATATTTAATACTGCACAATTGATTTCTGGATTAAACAGAAATTCTGGTGTGTTATCATTGATCACACCTAGAATAGATAAAGCTGTAGACGCCATATCATCATCCATATCCTCTTTGACAAGTTCTAATTCGAGAATTCGAAGTACTCTATCTATAATTCCAGCTTCAATTGCAGCCTCTGACATCTCGCTACCGCCAATCATGAAATTTAGTAGACATTTGCAGCAAAATAACTGCACATCTTTACATATATTATTCTCATTTTCAATACATTTTGTTAAAAGATTTAAAAGTATAACAACACCATCATTTTGCAATATAATTTTACGACCCATGTCACAGTCACAACAGAGGTTTCCCAAAGCTCGACAACATTGTTTAAAAAGTGCATATTTATCAGATGACGATTCTTTTTTTAACAAATCCAGAATTGGTACAATAATTTCAGATTGAGCGAAAATTTCGCGTTTTCTCTCACATTTAGAAAGTTCTGCTATAGCTTCAATAGTGAGACAAAGTATTTCCATCTCACCATTCATCAGGAGATTTTTAATGGAACTAGAAACATCGTAGTTGTATTCTTTACCGGTTTTTATTATATTGTTGAGTTTTGATTTTAATTCGTTAATGTTATTCATGTTTTGTATAACTAAAGTTTCCAAAGATATAGATTTTTTTGCAGATGTTCCTGAAAATAAATGGTAATAGCATTACTAGTCACTCTATTAATTGAAGATTTCATAACAAGTTCTTAAAAACATATTACCATCCATTATTATAAAATAACACAGAAATCGTCTATTAAGCTTTTAGACAGCAAATCATTACATTAGAGTGTAATAATATAAGTTAAAAAAAATGGTGTTTTCATTAACTGCAAAAACATACAATCATCTCAAGATCACTCAAACGGTAATATTTAATAAAGTCTGAAAATATGATTGATTTTTTGACAATTAAGTACTTGATTGAACGCATTGATTGACAGTAGTATTTTTAAATTCAACATCAGGAGTGTGTCGATAATATGTCAAGAAACAGTTATTGGCAAAATTTAACATAAAAATATTTAATTATTATCTCTACGATAATTTCCTGAAAATGATCATGCAGTTTTGTATGTTTATGTATTTGTACAATCTGCATAACAATATAAACAAAAATATGCACTATTATAATAGCGCATATTTTTGAAAATATTGTGCTAGACTTCAGTCCTTCTTATAGATTAAAATCAATAAGGTACAGTACAACGCACGAAACTTTGCCGCTCTCAATCACCTGCGAATTATATAATGCGTAGGTTTAACATTCCCTGACCCTTCGAATAAAAATTTGAAGTCTTTCCGTTATGTTGCTCCTCCAACGCATCTTAAACAGAACACGAATATTTTTTTTCCATTGTTTATTTGTAGATGTTTTATTTTTAATGCAAATAAGTTACTACACTTTGTTAATGCAATTTTTATCAATCATTTAATGTAAACTTTCCTATAGATTTCTCCATGATAATGTAAGGAAAGTATTGTAAAGGAGACATTACGAAAAGAAAAAGTACGTGTCTGCTCCGACGCAATTTTTTTTTAAATTTCGCTGTAATTATTCATTTATAGATATGCTGTACCATAATACTTTTATAGGTATAGCTCCATTAAAAAAAACTAATATTGAAAAAAGAGATTACTTATTTTGAATTCATTTAATAGCTACAATTAGACAAACTTTAACAATGTATTCGTGTTATTTAGTAAATTACTACTATTACTGATTTTAGTAATTCATTAAATTGAGCTAAATTGTAATTCATAAATAATAAGATACAATATTTTATTATACATTTTACGAAAATTTAACAAAGGTTGCTTACCAATTTTACTGTATTTAGGTTTGATGTCAAAATTATGTTCAAAAAATATATCATATCGAGGTAACGATAACAAAATTACAAATCTATTGTGGAAGATGGAAATGACTTGCACAGTTTGATAAAATATCAAAACAATGTTAATTTTATAAATAAAAAAAAAATGGAATGATTTCGTAAAAATTTTGACAGAAGTTATAAATTACTATAATGGTACAGAAATCAACATTATAAATTAAGTATTTAATTTTTCTGTTTGTATTGGCATAACCATAATAATATTTTAAAGTTGAAAGAGTTTATAGTGTAATAAATAACGTGAAAAAGAAAACGAAAAATAAAATGGCTTTATTTCAACTCGGCGTTATAGTTTTTATTAGAAACAGGTTGAAGATTTAGGAAGAGATATGTTTTAATCATAATTTGTCAAACGCTATGGCTGTAGTTAGCAAAAATTTTAATATTCATCTTAGCACACGATATTCATAAGTTATCTATTTCTTACGATGCTGCAGTACCTATTGTAGAACGTATTCAGCATATTGTAGTGGAACTGTGTAAGATACTAAATCTTCAGCAACTTATTTAAGACTAGAGACATATAATTTTGTACATTACTTTTGAATTTGTCAACATTTGTTGCTATTATCGTTCGTTCATTATATGCATTATAAAAAAAAATGAAACAAATTTGTAAACATTTAAGTATCAAACAGAAAATGTTGGTAATTTCACCTTATTGCTATTCAATGTCGACGCCACCATTTAGAAAGTTTTCATATTTTTTAAATATGTTCTTTGTAGCTTTGTAGTATTATTTGTAATATGTAGCAGTAATATGTTCTTTGACATATTACTGCTACATATTAAATATACAAAATAACATGAAATGAAATATGAAATTCACATTATAAACTTGTAATTGTAATATCATTGTGTAATTTCTATAATCATAATGGCAGGATATTTATAAATTAGTGGTAATTTTATTTTCGAACATATGGGACCTCTTTAAAATGTTTATGATAAATCGATTTTTTTTAATAACTGTTACTTCAATAAGAAAAATTGACGACACAATTTCTGTATAAAGATAGAAAAATACCAGCTCTCCAGATGTTGCTTGGTCGGAGTGCATTTGCGGGCGTTATTTGTCACTTACGTTAGTGATATTATAAATACAAATTATTATTGCAAGATTGGAGACTTTGAATTCAGTGCAAGTACAGTACAACACACGAAATTCTAAAGCTTTGAATTGCTTGCAAATGCTGTAATGCGCAGGTTCAAAGCACCCCCGACTTTCCTTCTTCTCCTCCGCGTTCCTATTTTACGCTATTGCGACGCTTTCGCGACTAATTTCAAAGAGGCAAAGTTTTGAGCGTTGTACTGTAAATTTTATATCGCCTTTGTGTAATTCTCTTCTCTTTAATTATAATACATTTTATAATAATCCATTACTTATATAAATTAAATCAACGAATTCTACTGTAGGTAATAATGAGTAATTAGAGCAATATTCAAACATGCAGATGATTGTTGTAATATTTTTATACAACTGATCGTTTAATATCTATCTGTTTAAGTACAAAATTACAACTAGATATTGAGATATAATACTCACTATTGTATTTCACTATTACTTCGCAACATATTGTTCTCCATGTATTATTACTAGTGTACCATTATGAGACTTCCTGAGAGCTCAAAACTATATATAGTTGAAAAACATTCGATAGATGGCGCTAGTAAAAGTCGACCTCTAAAATTAATTGCAGCTACATATAAGAAAAACTCTTATGAATATTCAACATACAAAACTTAAGACTTGGTAAAAGAACCATCTTGGTAAAAGAAGAATATTGAACATATAAATAAAAATTACCTCAATTACTTAATAACAGAATTTAAATAGGAATGAGAAGCAAAAACTAGAAATGATGTTTCTTTAATGAATTTGTCATAGAGAAGTAATATGTATATATAGGTACCCCTCACTCACAAGTTGAAAATACTGTTTCAAAGTAGTTAATTTTATTACGCAATACTGACGAAAATGATTTAATTATGAAATGATATCGTTCCTGGTTTTGATCCCGATCTCGGTCCTGTTTGCGGTTTTAATCTTGTTAATTATTTTAATCTTGATCTTATCTTGAATACTTGCTACAAAAATTTAACTGGTATATAAAGGTAAGCAAATCCTTCATGTTCAAGCGAGTGAGGACACGGGCGAAAACTATCAGAATTTGGTCAGGCGATGTGTTTTTATTCTAAAAGTAGAATCATATAAATCAATCTAATGATTCACGAGTTTTAAGAGCTCATACGGACAGATAGAGAGACGTTCGGTTTTATAAAACGAAGAATGAGTTGTAGTCGTCGAGTGATCAAGAGCGTTGTCTTTGTTGTTTACATTCTTTATTATATATATAATTTCATAATTTAAATATTATATCATAAAAAGATGTCGATATTTATAATGTAGTAAATACGAATCCTAGAAAAGGTAACATTTCTTATTTATCAACAAATATCTGTAATGAATTTATTGACGTTATGGAAAAGCAGGTCCTAATCAAAACATAAATGAAGTTAAATTAGCGAAATATTTTTCTATTAGCGTAGACAGTGCGCCCGATCAGTCTTATGTTGACCAGCTAACTCCGATACGTAAAAGACCGCATTCCTGTTGAAAGGTTTCGAAATTTTATACCTATTAAAGAGCATAAATCTGAGTATTTAGCGAAAACTAACTTGAATTTTTTAGAGAATCATGATATTCCCATAAAAGATTGCAGAAGTCAAAGTTATGACAATGCTTCAAATGTGTCAGGGAAGTATACTGATCTACAAACAAGAATAAA
Source organism: Eumeta japonica (assembly GCA_005406025.1). NCBI lineage: Eukaryota > Metazoa > Arthropoda > Insecta > Lepidoptera > Psychidae > Eumeta > Eumeta japonica. The sequence goes on along the minus strand of BGZK01000491.1, from coordinate 236,346 downwards.
ACAGAAATGTGAAATTACCATCTTTGTACCATGGGCGGGACATTTACTAAACTTGATAGGTATTCATAGTTGAACACACCAATGTGCATCCGTTGCGGCTCTACAGAATTTATTCTGTATTACCTGTAGTCTATGTAGTGCTTTCGGAGCGGCATGAGCGAAAACGGGAGACGCGTATGTCATCACCGTCCTAATGCACATTTTGTATATGGTACGTTTATTACGTCTAGATAGTTTACTTTTTCTACGGAGCATGGCCCCGAGCCTTGCTTTGTAGAAAAGTACAGTATTTCTAACACGCTCGATATGATCTCGGAAGTGTAGATTTTTATCGAGCGTGACTCCTTGATAAGATTGAGAGTGTTTTTGTCGACAATGAGTCGACTCCTAATCTTACCATACTTGAATTGTATGGCTACTGATTTATCGGGGTTTACTTCAACCCTCTACTTCAGGAACCATTGACCTAGCTCGTCAATGACCCTCTGGAGGGGGAGGAGGGTGAATCGGGTACTCCTATTCCTACTTCCGTAAAAGAGCGAGATATCGTCCGCGAATAACGCAAGTTGGACGCCAGACGACGACGGTCGCGGTATATCGTTTGTGTACTACAGCAGGGGAGAGAGGGTGGAGCCTTGAGAAACTCCTGCTCTGATAAGACGTCTTGTCGAGTGAGTGCGCTCATGCCTAAATGTGAAATGTCTGTTTGCTAAATAATTTTAAATAGTGATTATGAGGCGATCTGGTACTTGAAGGGAATATAACTTATAAATCAGACCTGCGTGCCATACCCTATCGAAGGCCTTGGCTACATCAAAGAAGACAGCTGCGGTGCTACGTTCGGTTTCAAAGCCCTCCGAGACATACTCTACTAAACGGAGGGCTTGCTGTGGACAAGAATGGGCTAGGCGAAAGCTGAACTGTTCATCTATGATAAGGACTTTCCCTAGGAGGTGATCGCTAAGGCGAGTTTTGAGAATTTTCTCGAAAAGTTTGCCCAGACCACTCAGGAGGCTGATCGGTCTGTAGCTGGCAGGGAGGTCGCGTTGTTTCCCTGGCTTGTGGATGCCTATAACCTCCGCCTCCTTCCAGGCGGGAGGAAAATAGCAATTTTTTAGGCACGCGTTAAAAATCGCGACCAGTAAGCTTAACAACGGTATAAAAAAGCATTTGATTGCTTTATTACTAATACCATCGAGGCCCGGTGCCTTTCTGGTGTTAAGTGATTCCACTAGCGTTTGGACTTCGCTTAGTGAGACGGAAGCCAGATCGTCTTTAGGTTCGAGGGAGGTTTTTTGGAAAACCTCTTCCTCGATGCGACTGATATGAGCGATGTCGTGCGGAGGGGAAGCGTGAGAGCATTGAGTCTCTATGGAGTCTGCAAGGTACTCTGCTACCTTCGCGTCGTCTATGGCCACTGAATTATCAGGTTTTTTGAGTGGGAGTATAGGGGTATATCCCTCGGTTTTGAGCGCTTTGGTAACTGCCCAAAACGCTTTGTGGGATGGGTTAATTTCGTCCATGAGGTCGCTCCAACTCTCATTTCGGAATTTCCGAACGCGAGTTTTCACTTCGCGTTGGAGAGATCGCGCTTTGGATCTGTACTTGGGAGTGGGATATGCGCTCGCGCGGCGCAAAGCTGCGTTTTTTGCTCTTATCATTTCGAGAATATCGGGCGGAAACTTCCGGCGATCTGAGGATGCCGGGACCTCCCGCTCGCTCTCCTCGACCACTGTCCTGACGTGGTTGGTAAGAGCATCTATGGCAAAGTCAATCTCGTCTGTAGACGCGATGTCATTGGGAATGCTGTTGAGGTTTGGAGTGTCGATTTCCTCAAGCGCGGTCGACACTCTTTTCCAATTAGTAATTTTACGGATGGGAATAGGCCTTCCGCCGTCTAGAGGTCCCATTTTTAATATAACCGGCCGGTGGTCAGACGTGAGACCGTGTATTGTCTCAATACTATTGAAATTAAGTGCAACTCCTTTAGTGAGTGCGATATCTATAGTCGAGGGTCTATGTGTGACGACATGGGAAAACATGTCGACGTAGAGGGCGCGATGATTCCGAAGTCTAGTCTGTCCTCGAGTTCGTCGAGTTTAATTCCGTTATAATTGTTAGATGGCAGCCCCATCTTATGTTTTACAATTAAAATCACCGAAGAAGATGACGGCATCCCGTAAGGCAAAGAGGGCTCTTAGGTCGCGCCGGAGCAACCGTTTTGGAGACGGGAGATAGACCGAGACTATGACGAGTGTACTATGGCCTGTCATAGCGAGTCTACAACCCATGGCTTCCATATTTGTAAGAGGAGGAAGATTAATAGGGCCGCAATGTAGGGAGCGTCTGTAGTACAGAGCGGTACCCCCCTTACTACTGTGTGTCCTGTCCGTTCGTGGTTGGACATAGCCAGCGATGCTGCAGGCTTTAGGCCTATTCGGTTTAAGATATGTTTCTAGTACGAGAGCGATATCGATGCTGTTCTCCGACATACATTTTTTTAACTCTAAAACGTTCGAAGTTAGACCGCAAGCGTTGAATGTTAATAATCTAATATTTTTTGGTTTGAGGCGTCCAACTGAGGGAGGAAAGCTGCTACACCCGGGTGCAGACATTTATATGGACTCTAATTTAACCATCAGGTGATGGTATCTGACGAGAACCATGAGTTTCTCTTCGACGTTACTGCACTCTCGTAAGTCTCGGGCGAATTCCGAAATCTCCGAGCTCTTAACGGCGCGAAGGATGGACATCACCGTTTGGATGTCGTCTCGTTTCCTGCAAGGTCGGGGAAGTTATTTAGATCCCGAGGCGGAGCTACGGGCCTACTTTTAGGCCTATTGGGATTAGGCCTATTATGAGAAATAAATTTAGGGGCTTTCGGACATCCTCTATAGTTGGCCGTATGCTGCTGGAGACAATTCACGCAGGAGGGTTTCTCTCCTGACTCACGAGTACGCGGGCACTCTCTGGTCCAATGTGGGACCAAACATTTCACGCAGCGCGGGTCCGCATGACAGTTGGCGGCCGCGTGGCCACAACTGGCAGCGGTGGCACTGCCCTGGACCTCCTTTCTTGTGGGGCCTTTACTCGGATACCCGAGAGGCCACACCATGTTCAGATTATTGAAAATATTCTTGGCTTCCTCGGTCCTGGGAAGGACGGAGAACTAGCCATAATGGTGAGCCGTCTCTGCGGCAAAGTCTGTACACCGAGTGCACAGGAAGCCCTGGCCGCAGAGGTCGGCTTGGATTTCATCTACCGGGAAGTCGGTAGGAATGCCGCGGATAACGGCTTTAGTTTACGCTCCTCCTCGAGGGCGTACGTGTGAATTTGGACTTTGAAGTCCACGAGATATTGTTGAGACTGCGGAAAGTCGCAACGTCTAGGCAGTGAATTTTAATGCCGTCGTCGGCGGTGCGGACGGCTTTAGTTTATCCGCAGACGGGTGCAGTCTGCGGATATTTGAGGAAGTTAGCGCCTTTGCGTAAGAAAATGGGTGGAGGCAGTTTATGCCTAGGAGGTGCGGTGGGCTTGGCACCCATCCTAGGAGCGGTTTTGGCGGTCACTGCCTGCGTGGAAGCGGAGACTGGATTTCGGGTTGACTCAACCGGGGCGGTACTCGTAGTCTGAGTCTGTTGGACCGCGGCGGGGGAGGGCTTTGCATCATTTGCACGGGATGTGGACGCCGATGATGGGTCTATGTCCATCTCCGGCTGGTCGCGAGCCACCTTCGCTTTATTGAGCGCTTTTATTAGCGCTCGTTTATTTTTACCCTCTACGAGGGTAAATGAGGTGTTACTGTTTTCGGACTCGCTGTCCGAACCGACGACTGTGCTGTCGGAGCACGTCGCTCCTTCGTCGGACGATGAGCTCGCCTGGCGTTTATTTTTATTCGTCTTCATTGGTGATGTTGCGCGGCTCGAGGCGCAGCTCGAGATGGGGGTCACTCTCGTCTTATTAAGCTTGATAATAACTAACTGCAGTGGGGAATTCTGCTTCTCCAAATTGAAAAGGATAAAAACGAATTAAGAAATACATTACCTCAAAAGAGATTAAACAGTTTAACGCTGATATCAATAGAATGTGATACGCTCAAGCACATATATTTTGAAGAAGTCATTAATGATTTTACCCATTCCGAATCTAGAAGGGTACCACTTTAATCAGCATATATTTTTAAGCACTAACCTGTGAATGCTAAAAGATAACTCTTTTATGGTATGTATAGATAATATAAAATAATCAACAAAAGTAACCTTTTGTTGATTATTTTATATTATATATACATTTATTGTGACTGTAATGAAATAAAAAATAAATCTGAAACCTTGCTTATGTACTTTTTTTGTCTATCCTTACAAAATAGTGCTATGTCAGTCATAGGGGCCCCAGTAACTTAATGTGCTCGGGGCCTCTTATAGGTTAAAGTCGGCCCTAGTTTTAAATATTAATAAGTATACTAATCTATCTACAATGATGAAATGGTTGTCAATGAAGAACACATTTAAATTTCTTAACTTAATATTGCATCTAAAATCTTTTTTATCGTATAGTATGATATTGTTTCATAAGGGGAAACTATGTGTTTTAAATTTAGGAATTAGTATAAAAGTTTTTGATGCAATCTGTTGATAGAGTCATCGAATAACAGATAGAATCACTTTGCAATTTGTATTAGTAGGTAGTCGTATAATAGTAGTAATTTAAATCTAGAAAAAGTCATACTAAGCGTACTATTACAGTGATAGTTGTACGGAGACTTAACGAAGTAATGATTTTAATATTTTGAAATAATATTAATCAAATTCAAAAAAGAGGGAAATTCTATATTGGTATGCGTTTTTTACATAAATACATATTTTTAGCGATAATTTCGTCAATTATGGACCGATTTCTAAATTTGGCCGGAATTGATCAATAGAAAGGGTATGGTTTTTCATCGTGGTAACGCCAGACTACATACATTTTTAGCAACTCAGCAAATATTGAGAGAATTTGGTCAGGAAGTGTTAATGCATTCACCACATAGCTCTGACCTTTCATCCTCAGATTTTCGCCTATTTCGGTCTTTTTCAGAATTCTTTAGGCGGTGTTAGGTTAATATCAAAAGAGGACTGTCAAAATTACTTGTTGCAGTTTTTTGATCAGATGTTCCAAAATTTCTAGATCAACGAAATTATGTCATAATTTGTAAAATGGCAACAAGTCGTTGAATAAAATGGTGCATACACATTATAATTGAATGGTAAACAAAATATGATGAAAAATTATCTTGAACTTGCATATAACATGTAAAACCTTTTTCTCCGACCGAAACATGAATATGAAATGTTAAATATTGAGTCCAAAAGGAGATCTTCTTTTAAAGAGAAATAACCGTGTATAATTTATCTTTAGCTAGAATCGACTCGAAAACAACTAGTTAGTTGTTTTTGAAGACTGTTTAAACAATGCCTTAAATAGGATATTGAAGAATTTTTCTTTTGTTTTTATAAAAGTTTTTTATTAATTGCATAGACAATTCATTTTGTTTATTATATTATATATTACAGTTTATATAGCAATTATGACTCAGAGTAAAAATATTTGAGATCTGCTTACGAAGTTATAGAAATTATTTAGTTTATTTCACATTTAATGTTAAAAGATAATTCTAATTTTGGTTATTCCGTTTTAAACAGTAATTAAAGTTTTTAATTTTGTGTTGCGGCAAAGAAATTATTTTTGTGTTTGATCTCGAAAGTACTTGGCCGGTTTTCACACAATAAAATAATTACTATCAACACGCAGAGACGTTTGGCCACGCGTAAACATGTTTACAATCATCAGCGCCTATTTTAAATGTCAGATAGGTAATTGTGCAACACCCTGGCGACTGATCAAGAGCCGCAGCGGAGTCCCACAACTAAAATACTTCGCGCCAAAACGACCGGCCGCGCGCATTTTCGCGTTTGACGTGACGAAAAGCGCGGGAAATTATTCACGAGTGCAATTTTTTAGTATGTGAATTTATATGATTATAAGTCTATTCGTATTAGTGGGTGAAATTAACAACTAAAGTTTTTGTTGATGTGAATTATTATTTGAATCGTTTGAAGTTTGATTGAAGTTATTTTTTATTATAAGAGATGGAGCGAAAAAGGTGAAAAATAAGTGTATTTTTAATGTAATAGAATTTTTAAAATAGACACCGTATTCCATGTAATTTACATGAAACATGTCATCTTACCAACATATAAGACACTCGTTTTATATGCTTACAAAATATAGCTAATCTGGCTTTTGATTTCCTTGTAATTATGCTAAATAATTAGCTAATTTTCCAGTGTTTATTTTTTTGGTCTTGTTTGTGTTATGCGTTTATAAACTTGTTTACTAATAATATCATTTGTAGTTTTCTGAATTTCATTTTTCATCCAATTATATTCAAATTCTAGCATAAAGTTAAATTATCGTAAAATAAGTGGATTGAATATTTAAAAAGTACCTACTAATACTGAACGCTTGACATTTAAGACTTTTTTACATATGCTTGTAATTTTGTTAAATTCATCTTTAATATCAGGAATTATTATATTAATTTTATGCTTTATTGAAGCTTGATACTTAAAACATTGCTGATTATGAAAGATTTTCTAAATAGCTAGAGTGTGGATAATTTTTATTTAATATAACTTGGTATTTAATCATTTTAAAGTAACATTATGCATTTAGTGACATAGTAAATACAAATCATACGTCTTCCACGTGCCACGGCTAATCTCATAAAGTCTTTCGTATTAATATCAAACCACTCACAAATAATGTGCTAAACTATCTGGCCGGAAACAGAGCACTGTCTATGATCAGCTTAAAACGCTTTTCAGTAACTCATAACATCACCTAAGGTGACGATTCTAGAGAAGCATAGACAGTTCCATATTTGCCCGGTATTGTAACGCTAACCGCCCGCAATGTTCCGTCCGACGTTGTTCCGGGGCTTGAGCCTGGATTCGTCCAGTAGTACCGTGCTCGACAGGAGCCGGCGGGGGTCGCTGACGGTGGAGCAGCGCCGGCGCCTCAGCCTGCTGAGGACGTCCAGCATCCCGATCCAGTCGACGCCGGTGAGCCACATTTACCATAAGGTCCCCTGCCCGACTCAATGCTGCCGACAGGTACAAAAACCGTGATCGACAGTTTTGTTTTGCGTGTGTGCGCTTTAATATGACGCTTCGTTGTCACTTTTTTTTTATTATATTAAGGAAAAGAAAATGTTAAAAATTGAGACATAAAATGTATATTTACAAGAAGTTAATGTATAAGCATATGGTTCTGCTTACATTCATCGTATGTAAACATATATTTTATTTTTTATACAAGTAAATTTTGTACAGATTTTTTTTATAATATCAAAATATTAAATATAGCTGACATATTAATTAGATACATTTTTGTTTTTATGATTTTCGTTGAATGAATGTATTACATGGGAATTCATCTCATACAAGACATTGCACAGTAATTCTTATGAGTGTCCAGTGGTCAATCTTCAAAATTTTGGTTTTAGACAAATAAGAATTCTATACTTTTGGTATCTATATGTATGTGTATGTGTCTATGCATATTTCGTATTATGTATAATACTTTATGTGGTAGTTGAAACATAATTTAACCGAACGTTTTCAAAGCAGAAATTAATTTATAGATAATACCAAAAATGCCTTGTAACGTTTAATATTGTTTATATATTGTGGTCAGGACGTGCTTTGAAATCGTTATATCGAAGATAACATTTAATTAAAAACTGGTTATAACCCACATTTTTTTGTTAAAAAACTTTATGAAGAGTAATAAAATCAGTTTCAAAAAACAATCAAATCTGTTTATGTTATTTAGGTCTTTCTTGATGGTATTTAAGAGTCGAGATAAAAAATGTGCTACTCATATATCTGACTTCTCGTAAATGTTTTTTTATTTGAAAAACTTATCAAAAATTCAATACACTATTGATCCTTAGCTTACCGTCACTGTCTAATTAATAATTAAATTGCCTAACACAAAAATAAGATAGAAGGAGTATAATTTTAATTTGGTTAATTTAATAATAATTCGTATTTAGTTATTATGTTGGAATTAAATTTCCTGTGTAATAAAAAGGAATTTGCAAACGAGTTTGAACTCTCGACATCCTTATCTCATAAGGAGATTACGAAATTATCATCTGACAATCAAGTCCACAGATAACACAAGACTCGAGTAGCGCAATTTGATTGATTTCATTTTAAAGCCACGGGGCGTCTCATGACAATTCGAACGAGCCCCTATCTGGCTTTTGTATATGATTACTTAATGCGCTTCAACGTAATTGATGACAAGGAGTTAAATCGGGCCCTTGCCAATACCGGTTAACTGAGTACCAACGGATCTCTCTTTCACGTCATTAAATGATGCTTTCTAAATGCAAAAGTTTAATTCGTTGCTGTCAAACAAAATCGCTATATTTATGCCTATAATATTTGAGGATTACCCCCATTTTCTTATGGATCTCATTATCAGAACTAGATTTTGAAAAAAATTGGCATGATTTTGAAGTATAATCCTTCCAAATAAAAAAAAAAGAATTTTCCAAGTCGGCTTATAAATTATGGAATTATGAGGTAACAAACATAAAAAAAAATACAACCATATCGAGACCCTCCTTCTTTTCTTGATTTGATTGGTTAAAAATATGAACATCAAGTTAAAATATTATCGTGTTGTCTATATTCTAGAAAGTAACATTAAAATTGACGAAACCTTATCATTCATTATGTTATATTCAAAAATTAATGAATTCTTTTTACCTACTTTAAGAACACTAAGCGACTGAGATTTCGCTATGTTTATTTTATAATACACAATTAAATTTTAATTAAACTCTATAACATACATAAATATTTGAAGTAAACACTTCCAAAGTATCTAATACTTTTGGAATTTAGAAAGTTTTATTATACTACAAAAATATACTACAGCTTATTATTTTATTATATCTCTTTAAAAATCCCTCCGTGACTTTCTATAAAAAGTTTCATACCTTTGTATTAGTTTTCAAGATCCATTTTTTAGTCCGCATCACACATCTCTTCAATAGCTTTTTCCAACGAAACCAATGCAATCTTCCGGTGAAGAAAACTGTTGTCCCTTGAGTTGATTTTAAGAGTTCCGAGCTAAAATTGCAAAAACGGAACCCTTAGGGTTTCGTCACGTTCGTCCGTCCGTCCGTATGTCATAGACATTTTACTCAAAAAGCACAAGATATATATTGATAAAATTTACGGTATAATTGTCTTGTATAAGCCGCTACTTAGTTTAGTAGTTAAATAAAAACAGTAAATATTTCTAGGGGGCACTCCATACGTGTAACAGACGCTGAAATTTTTTTTTCAGCAAGAATCAACGTGTGGCTCATATTCCGACAGTTATTTTTAAAACACTTTATAGTTTTTCAGCTATTTTTCTGATTAAATGAATATTTTTGGAAATAATCGCTCCGAAAATAGCAGATTTTGCGTCCCCCCGCTTTTATTTTCTAAACCGTAAGTCCAAAAATAGGATATGCCGTCAGGTATATCATTTATACCGTTGTATAGGTAAATCATTTTGAGTTATTGCCGACAAACTGCGCTTCTCGACAAAAGAATATAAGTGCCACGAAGATAGGCTTTTTGTTGGTGCACTTTAGTTATACACTAGTTTAATAGTACTTATTTCTGTAGTTATAAGAGAGTAAAGTTCTTATAACTATTTTGTGCGTTAAACATGAAAAAAGTGGAACAATGTAGTTTATTTTTCCATTTTTTTATTTTTATTTTGGGGAACAAAAAAGTTATACGGTGTCAAATCGGAATTGAAATGACAGGGGTCTGACGGAAGTTCGACCGGTGTGCCGTCCAGGAAGTGTCTCGTTTCGAACGTCGAGTGAAGTCATGGTGAAGCGGTAGTATGGAGGCCGGTATTTGGTCGCGTGCTTTTTATCTTTATTATAAAAACTTCTGACAAGTGTTTGGTAATTTACCGTTTAGCATTGACGCTTCTTTGATCTCGCAAATGTACCGAAATCGGATACGCCAAAGAAAATGAACTCGTGTCTGAACTTTTCGCTCGTTTTACATTGATAGTTGTTGGTTCATTTTGAAATAGCCACACGGTCGATTGACGCTTCGTTTCGGGATCATAGTGATATATCCAAAATTCGCTGCCCCTAACTATATCGTAGACGTGCCGAAACGAGCTTGTTTTCTATTTTGCTGTCGTGCCATGGCAACATTATACCCGGACCTGCTTCTGAGTCTGCGTTAGATTGTACAATTCCAGAATATATCTGTCCTCCTTACGTGAGAACGACGTTGTAAAATTCTAAGCGCACTTTTCGATCGAATCTGCAGTATACGCTCTTTCTCCTCGTACGTAATTCACCTATACTCTCGAATTAAATTTTCACTGCTAGCACGCTTTGTGCTGTGACAGCCTTCTGGTATATCCGACAAATAAATCGCATGAAAAGTTATCGTTTTGGATACATTTTTAATGAGACAGAATATTTTTGAAATTACTTTTTAATTTTTTCTCTTACAAAATGCGGAGGGAAAATGAATTTGAAGAGTCTATTTTTTTTTCTTTAGTTTTGTGTTTCTTTGTCTTAAACTGTTTTTTTTTTACAAAATATTTCACGTGGACCGGTATTTCTTATACAATGCATAAAATAAAATAAAAAAATTCAGTTTATGGAATCTTGTATGTACGTTGATAAAAAAATTAAGTTATTGCCATAGGAATAAATGCAAAAATATGATTTTTATAACAGAACGGAATTTTAAGTCCATACCAATTTTACATGTAATTCAGAAAGTTTATTGTAAGTTAACAATTTTTTTTGTGTGATATAATATTCTTCGCGTGAACAGACAGAATTGGTCAACCTTTTTCGTATGGAATTCTAAAACTGATGAAATGTTCATACGCCATTTTTTAGATTACTCCTGAAAAAGTTATATTGTAAATAAAAAAAAAAGGATATGATTCGAAAAGGTACTTCAATTTATTACCCGATTACTTTGTTTGGACATTAAGACTGATATTCAATTTATATTCACATTCTAAATTTGGCTCGCGGTTCCGCCTGTGTAGACTACATAGAGTAAATTCCTTCATCTCATATATCGGTCGATTATAATCTTAATAATGACCTTGATCGCTGTCTCGGTGTCCGATCCGACTGCGGTTCTGTTTTCGATGTCGAAGTGTTTCACTCTTGATTCCCATCGTGGTCTCGCTTTTAATTACAAACCCGATTTTCATTTAAGTAGATTCTAAATCTAATGCCATTTTCGATTTCGGTTCTGCTCTCAATTCTCATTTCAGTATTACTTCCTATTTCGAATCCGGCCTAGATCTTGTTTCTAATTTTGGTCCTACAGTCAATTTTGATCTTGGTCCGTTCTCAATTTCGAACCCTTGCAGTCTCAGCTATGGATTCTGATCAACATCCCGTTTACAATTTCGATTCCGTTACCAATCACTATTCTAATTTGGAGGAAGCCGGGACAAATGCTAATACCATAATAAAATTTGTGCTGTATTATTCGGGAATAGTATAGCTTTCTATAAGTGAAAGAATTTTTAGATTCTATATTAGCACATCTATAATATGCAGATGAAGCCAAATTGAAAGGCCAATAATTTGTTTAACTCATGGAACTTCTTATTAAATAAAATACTCAGATAAATTTTGAAATAGAAAAGATGACACTGTTTAAACAAAATGCAGAGGTTAATGTTAGGTTCTAACAAATGGTGCTGCTTAAATAAAATACAGAGATAAATTTTGCGATCTAATAGATGGCACTGTTTAATTTAAATAATGACATAATTTTGCTATGTAACAGATGGCGCTGCTTAAATATAATATTGAAAATTTCTTCGATTTAACACATGACGCTGCTTAAGTAAAATACTGAGATAAATTTTGTGATCTAATTGACGGCGTTGTTTAAATAAAATATTGAGAAAAAGTTTTGCGATCTACCAGATGCCACTGTTTAAATAAAATACTTAGATAAATTTTGCCATTTAACAGATGGTGCTGCTTAAATAAAATACTGAGATAAAATTTGCAATGTAACAGATAGCACTGTTGAAATATATTTGCAAAAATTTAGGGTCTTTGTTGGGTAGTGGTTGTAATGATTCTATTTTACGACAGATTTGTTCTTAAATGGAAAAACATGATCAACTTTATCTTTGTTAGTGTTGACCGTAATAGCACCGAAAGAAGTCATTTGGAAGCAAGCGTTGTACGTTTTTATATTTTGGAGAATGTGTTTGATTCTGGCGTTTTCGTGGTCATGTAATGTAATAATTCTTGTGGAGGTGTTTTCGGTGGACGTAATCGAATTTTTCCACTCATGCACCAGAATCCAATCCAGCCTATTCGATCAAAATTTTTTCGCGTTGCAAAATGGCAGACGTTATCCATTTTTTCGATTATGCCGTGCTTGTGTTTGTGATATTCTTTCGTCGAGTCGTAGTGGAATGCTTCATTCATTAGGTTATACTGCTTACTGGTCCTCATCCGTATTTCTTGTAGAGTAATATTTTCACAGGTAGCTTTCGTTTGCAGTCGTTTATTACACAATCATGTCGCAAATCTTGAATCTTCAATTCGTTAATTTTTTGTTCTTTGTTTTTTCTGCTTCTCGCGGTGCTCATTCTCGTAAAACGTCTCGTAAACGTATTTCACGCTCTCCGGAAGTTTGTTTTTAGGCTGTTCTTTTTGTTTTCGCCATTTTGCTTCAGAACTGCCAAGTTTTGCACCTCTTTTAGGATTGGGCATTGTACAAAACAAAACCCAATTTAACTTCTTATTAGTAAATACCTTAAAGTATACTTTACACAATTTATATACGATTTATATTAAGTCACGCTGTATAACTTTTACTGTTCACACTTTACTGTTTATTTTTATACACTCGCAACAACATTTTGACATTTTTGCTTTGTTCAAGTTTTTCTCTTCGTCATTAAAAGGTAACTGATATTCGGACTCAAGATAGACCATGCTTTATAATATGTAGTTTTACCAATGGGTATTTTGGAATGTTCTAGAATGTTCTTAAATGTTTCAGACAAATAACACTACATTAATAATACTCTTAAATATTTTGGATTGTTATAAACATTTTTTGAATGTTTCAGACATCTGCGAACAATCCAAAGCATCTTGAAACATTCTGGGAAATTCTCGATGAAGATTATTTTTGTTTTTACCTAAAGAGATATGTTTGAAAGTTTGGCTCTCTAAAAATTTCTACAACAGTCGAGAGCATTTATGAATATGCGAGAGCATTCAACAGCATTCCAAAGTGTTCCAGGTTGTTTCGAAATTTTTGGAAATAATCTGGAACTTTCAAGAACATCCTAGAATATTCTGAAATGTTGTCGAGTGCTCTCGAATATTCATTAAGGCTCTGGACTGTTGTAGAAATTTCTAAAAGCCAAAACTTTCAGTCCTTATATCTCCGAAGGTACGCCCTTCAGGTAAAACCAAAAATAATTTTGATCGAGAGAGAATAAAGGACTATCACCACATTTAAGTCCCTTGATCATATCTTAATTCGTTTTTAGTTTTAGCGGCGCGCACATTACATTTATCTTGATTGCCTGAAATTTAAGGGTAACTTCAGACTACAAATTTACATCCAACTTCCCAAACACTGCTCAAGTCTTTATTTAACCGACGGTTGATTGCCTATTAATTTTGACTGTAGTGCTGAAGCACCGATAATATAGAAATCAGTTAACAAATACTTGCTGATTAGTGAAATGACGATCGATATTGTTTATGGTAAAGTCCTTTTATCTCAAATTTACTCCTTCTTCCGGTCGCTTACGTTCGCATTCGAGTGCATAGCGTTATCTCTTTTACGACAGGTGCAAGGCGATTTGACATTGACAGTTTTCTAATAGTAAATTATTCAAGTACTAAGTATGTGTATGCTAAGAGTTTTGTCATATTTTTATATTTATCATACGAGGCAAAACTGTACTATAAAAGAGAAAAATATTTTCTAAGTAATCCAGCTCTTCCGCTTGAATATTGTATTTTAATGTGAGTGAAATTCAATACCCCGATCACGTTTGGTATCGTTTTCATGCCATAAAACTTTGTTCGTAAAATATTTCATCATCAGAGCAATAATTTCTTCGGTTTATTCTATTATACGCCTACTCACAGATGGGTGATTCCGTTCTAACTGTGATTTTTAATGTCCAGTATTGTTTGTTCTCACTGGTCATTAATTAATAATCTATTAATGAAATTTTTGTGTTAATTGGATAATTATAAAAATATTTAAATATTATTTTTTTTTAATATAACTTTTATTATATCATTTAAATACCATGTCATGTCTGGACACGGTACTGACGTGAGACGGTACTGACATTTAAATGATATAATAAAAGGTTTCTCTGAGTGGCAAGTTATATTTATTATATCAAAATAATGTTGAAATATGTTTATAATTATCCAATTAACGTAAAAATTTCATTAATAGATTATTAATTAATGACCAGTGAGAACGAGCAATACAGGACATTAAAAATCACAGTTAGAATGGAATCACCTAGATATACATTTGTATTCATCTTCATTAGAAGATAAAGTTGACAAATAAGACATGATTAACTTGTAAAGTACAAATACGAATTGTTTATAAATGCATAATTTTAAACCGGTATAGGTATTAGCATCTTGTCATGTATTAATGTACAATTTATATTGTTACATTCTTTAATAATAGTCGTGTAGAACGATACTTGTAGGTTATTATTAAAAATGTACATAGGTAGTCTATTTCAGTATAGAATTATATGAAATAAAGAAAATATACTCACAAATTTTATTATTTATTTTACGTGACAAGGAATATTTTTTTTTGAAACAAAAAGCATTTATGACTATTTCATCAAGCAAATCAATCAAACGAGCGATTAATTAACTTGAGATTTGACATAACTTTGACATCAGAAATGGCGTTAATTTCGGCGTTCTATCACTCCACATATGCTAGTTTACAATATTTGATCATGATTAAGTCTGTATTAGTTCTGATCAGCGATTTGTTTAACCGGTATCTGTGTGCACAAATTAGTATTTAATCATAAGTTAAACAAACATCAATTTTGATCAGTCTTTCGGAACTCCGATGTAAATTTTCCAATCGCGTTAATCGGCAGTCAGCTCATATCTTCATATGATTAACCGGTTTGCTTGAAGATTTCATGAATGAGGCTTAACAAAATGTTAGAAATTTAACATGCTTAAATCTGCCTTACAAGAACAAAAATATAATTGTTCTACTGAACGTAAGTCCGATTGGTGACGACAACGCATCGGTGCCGGTGGCCTGATTTTGTGCCAAGAAAATTCCCAGAATTAAAATAATTTAATGACCTATTTTAATATTTTTAGTATTTCAGCCCATGTTTTATTTACCCGCTGAATTTTACCTGCCAGTTTCATTTGCATACGTTTAGATCATTGCTGCGTTTGAAATTTGACGCAATTTTATGACACCTTTGTGGTGACTCGACTACTTAATTGCTAGTCTATCGTTTTATACATTTGATATAATAGCAAATGTACATATTGTAGGTATTTACGAAAAAATTGAACGGGAACTATGGATGTCATTAGCAAAAGCTAATACAATGTTTTTTGAAAGTTTATGTTTGACGGTCTGTTTGTCTGCGCATGCAACATTCAAAAATTGCTTAAATTAATTAGAATGGAGATTAGATGATCCCCCATACTGAAGCTGAAACGTAGTAGTTCAGATCTAGTAATTTTTTTTCTGTTTACACTATATGAAACGTTAAATGCTTATCTCTATAGTTGTATGTGTGAACTATCCGTTTCTCTTTTTTCTTTTTAATAGAAGTTACTGTACTTTCGAACATTAAATTTGGCACACGGTATGGTTCTTGCTCTGAAAAAGTATAGATTATATTTAAAAGGGAATTCGTTTGTTTGTCTGGCTTTCAACTCAAATTGAAATGAATATAGGTTATATATTATTAGATTATCATGATAGAGACCAGAAATTATGGTAAGATTGAAAGTAAGATGAGAAAAAAAATGAGAACTGAGGCCGAAATCGGGATTAAAATTAGTGTTGACAGCGAGAGCACAACTGAAATTGGAACCTATAGTCAGAATCGAAATTGAGAACGAGAAAGAGATCAGGGAGAGATTGAAGTGAAATAAAATGAGATGGTCACAATCAAAAGAAAGTCGAAGTCGAAACTGGGATAAGAATAAAGATGGGGTTTGAAGTTGGAATCGAAATCGCAACCAAAGTTCATAACGAGGTAAATATTATACTGAAGTACGACTAGAACGAGATTCGAAGCAGGGTTAACATACAATTGGAAAAAAGGAAAATAAATTTATTCTATCCTACGAGGGTGCTAGGCGAAGCCGGAACAAAAGTTATGTGCTGTGTACAGTCGAATTTTATAACACGTCTTTTCGCAAATATTCATAATCTCCTTCTATTTTAGAACAATTTTGTCAAAGTAACTATGTATCATTGAAAATGTACTTATAAGTATTATGTAATAATATAGACACAACCCTAATAAGTACTCGGCCAGAATGGAAGCGTGGGTGCGATTGAGTGGCCAGTCACGCGCTGCGCTGCGGTACCAACGTGTCAACTGTTCTAAGGCTGTCAGAATCAATTTCGGTACCTCAAAAAATCCTGAATGAAAGTCTAGGAATCAAAGTAACTTCAAATGCATAAAAATTATTAATAATTTTCACAAAATCGGAAGTTCTTGTTTTCAATTTGATTTTCGAAAATAAGATCCTAGGAATCTATTTTGACCATTTGAAAAGTGATGTCTATATGTATGGGTCTCTCTCTCTCTCCCTTTCATTGTGTGCGTATGTGTGTAAACCTTTCATAAGTTTTGAATGAATAAACCGATCTAAATGTGGTTTGTGGCATTTGGAAGGAGTTTACTCAACTTATACTTTTAAAACTTGAACCGAATTCACCTAAAGGGTTTTGAAAAATCTAAACTTTAATTTTCAGATATTTATTTCTATGTAACTTTTAAAATCGAAACCGATCGAAAGCCGATCGAAACCAAAATCAAATTAGCTCTTTTGTGCAAACACTTACACCGACTGCCGCAAATTGCTAAAAAATCGGTTGATCTGTTCAAGAAATATCGTTGGAGAAAAATTAAAAAAACAATTAAAACGTTTTTTACCCATAAACTCCGAAATCTAAATAACTCTTCAGCTTAAAAACAACGTCTGTACGTATCAAAATCGGTTGGTTCGTTAGAGAAATATCGTCAATGAAAATTGAAAATAAAGTGTTTTTTCAAAATAATATGTGAAATTCTACACGAATTGATGTTTGGTATTCAATCACTTTTTTCTGTTTAAAAACCTGCGGCGGACGCCGTTAAGCAGATCAAAATCGAACAACGAGTTCGAAAGATATTTTTGTTGTAAAATTAAAAGCTTTTACATATACATAAGTTTTTGAACTTGAACAGCTCAAATCGTATTAGAACTATATTTTTGAGCTCGGAGATCTTGTAAAAGCACTAAAATCGACCTTCAAAACTTACAAAGTAGCAAGCAATTTCAGGCATGCTCTGTAGGGTCGACAGTCTTTCAAATTTTCAATATTTTTGAAGATTCAGTTCGAAAGTAACAAAAAGTTTCAGGGTGGCCTACAAGGTAAACCGGTTTTCAAATTCGTGTGCTCGAAAAGCTCAAAGATAAATATTTTAGCTTTAAGACAACTATATTTTTGAGATCGATAAGCTCAAAAACACTTCGGTAAGTATCATAGAGCGAAGTTTTAGGGATGAGCTGCGGGGTCAACAGTTTTACAGATTTTTCTCTAAAATTATCAGCCAAAGTCAATGCCGACTCGAACGTCGAAATCTTTTCGGAAATATAAATTATACGCCACGCAAATATAGAAAGTGATAAAAATTATTCCGATATCGCGTAACCGTCTTGTCACATTTCTTGGCAACGAATCAAATGCGTATATTACAACTACTCCCTGAGAGATGTTTAGACACATATTCGTAGCGAGTCGGCTTTGAAACGGTTTGTAAACAAATGAAAATTTGCTTTTAGGGCGTCCCGATTATGAAAACGGACGTAAATTGTCGTAAACGAAGTACTATCTGCGTATAAAAAAAGAGCCAAGTGTGAGTCAGACTCTAATAATATATACGTTCTGTATTGGAATTATAATTTTTCTTGTACAGTGCGAAATCAATAAATTAAATGAATCGATTTTGATATCATCTTCATTGTTGTGTTGAACAGTTTTAATTCTTGTAGTTCTAATTCCGATTCCGTAGTTTAATTTATTATGAAAGTTTTATAAAATTTGTGCACACTTTAATAAATCGTAAACTAGTTTTGACTATACTAAACTGAACTAAGCTAAACTGAATAATCTAAACGTTCATAATAAAACTCAAAAATTTTCAGTATTTCATGTGTACTGTACATACTTCATGTACAAAACGCGGTAAATATTCAAAATTTCAACTGAATCTAGCAAAAATGAACTACAATCCATAATATAGAATAAGTTTATAATGTAAATTTAGCAATAAATGTAGGGGCGTTGGACGACTATCGGCAGCCGTGTGCGGTCCCAAGACTACATAGTTTGCGCTCAGTAGTGCGGGTGTAACTGTGTAGAAAGGAAATAGTATCAATATTTGGAAAATCCAATAGTGCACACTCAATAAAGTTTATTTAATTTCTAATGAAAAGTAAATTCTATCCCTGACCTATATAAAGTAAAACAGAAAACGAAAAAAAAATTATTATGCTTAAGAACTGATAAGAAAAAAGAAACCAAAATAAACCTATAAGCTACTCATGCTGACTTTCGTAAGCGCCGAGAGATATTTAACTCATTTGATGCACATCAGACAAATACATGCACACATAATGAATTTCAATAAATATGTATATTTTTTAAACAAACTGGCTTTAAGCTAATGATATTCTATAGGAAACGAATCAATATTTGTGTGTGTGTGTGTGTGTTTAAAAAAGTGGTTTTTCAGAATACTTTTTAAACTACTATATCGATAAATTATAAAATCTAATAATAACCTAATTATATTAAAAAACGACGTCGGTCATCGTAAACTGTATCAAAATTGGTTCATTAGTTCGAACCAAATCGTTGACGAAAAATTCGAAAGAAGAGTTTTTTAAAAATAACGTGAAATTCTTGATCTTTGGTACTCGGTTATCTTTTACTGTTTAAAAAAACTACGTCCAATGATGTAATGCAGATGAAAATCAAATGACACGTTCAAAAGACATCGTAGTTGTATATTAAAAAAATGACGTTTTTAACTTCCCGCTATGAAAATTGAAGATTTTCTTAAATTAGTAAGGTACTGTTTTCAGCATGATTGTAAAACAGGCTTTTCATCAAATCTTGACGTTTTAGGCTACTATTTTGATTATTTTCCGTGTGATATCTGTAGTCTGTATGTCTTTCTTTGGGTATATGTATGTGAAAAATTTTTCAAAGAGTGAGTTTGTAGGATATTTTTCAAACTACTCTACCAATAAATTTAATTGGCTTTTTTTCTTAGAAAGCAACGTTGATTGTTGCAAACTGCATCAAAATTTATGGATTCGGTGAGATGTCGTTGACGGAAAATTCGAAAAAAAAAAGAAGTTTTTTTTTCAAAAGAATAGCGTTGGATACCATAGAGTAGATCAATATTAAACAAGGATATTTTAGTAGAAAATTAAAAAAAAGGGGTATTTTGATATATACAGATTTTTGAACAACTATATTTTTGGACTCTGACAGCTTGAAGAAGCAATAAAATCGATCTTTTGAACATAATGAGCTCAATAATTTACTGCTTTTTTATTTTTAACATATTCAGCTCGAAAGTAGTAAGAAGTTTTAGAGATCGCCTGTAGTGTTAAATTTGTTGAGATTTAAAACTAGTAGACAATATTGTAGAGACTTTGTTTTATTTAACTCGACGAGAGGCAAGTCTCTTAAGAAGACCAAAGATTCTAGTATTCGAAATTAAAGAGTATTTTCCTTCGAGATCGATATGTTTATTGATCAGTTCTTCAATCTTCCCCTCTCTATTATTTCTAAACTTTTACTTATTAACTTATTATAACAATTCACTCTTTATCACTATAAAACTCGTAAACTCGGGCATCAGCCCTCGTCCCCTTTCTCTGTACTTCTCTCTAGTTCAACTCAATTGTTATGCGCGAACTCGGATTCGAATGTTTTATTCTATTCTAATTTTAAACTGAACGCGAACCCGCGAACCCTCATATGCAAGCAGGAAGGTCGGATACCCCCTATGTCACCTACTACTACTACAATATTTATAACTCAAGGAGCTCAAAGACACCTCGATAAATATAATAGCGGAAAACTTCAGGGATGGCCTGCAGTTTTACAGATTTTTTTTCTATCTCCACGCCTCGAATGCATTTTGTCATATACTGACATTGTTTGTTCTCTTCTTTATTTATTTACAATTCCTGTTCTTTGCATGTTGAACGTGTCGCTATGCATTTCAGTGGGATGCATACCTTTTTTTTATTTATATTTCTTCATGTCACTTTGGTCATTCGTAAATTGAGTTTGCAGGTCTAGTTCTTCTTTGTTTTGTATCTACTATTATAAATTAATAAAATGCATATATTTCTTGCAGAAAGATTCTCTACTCTATACCTATAGTGTAGCGTTTGTGTGTTTAGGGTTCCGAGCCATAATAGCAAAAACGGGACCCTTATAGTTTCGTCATGTACTTTCGTCCATATGTCCGTATGTCCATCCGTATGTCACAGGGATTTTATTCAAAAACTGCAAGACGTATATTGATGAAATTTCTAGTGTGGGTATCTTGAATATGCCGCTACGTAGTTTGGTGGTTAAATAATAAATATTTCTAGGGGGTGCATTGCATACATGTATAGAAGCTGAAAAAAATTTTTTTCAGCAAACGTGAACATGTTTGCTATACGTTGGTGTAGCACATATTTCGACTATTCCATTAAACATTTTTTAACGTTTTTAAACATTTGTCTAATTACGTGAATAATTTCGGAAATAATCGCTCCGATAGTTGTAGAAATTGCCCCTCCTCCCTCTATTTTCTAAACCCTATGCCCAAAATTAATGAAAAAGATAACGAAGGTAACGCTTAATAAATACTTTTAATGAAAATTATTTTAATATGGTCGGATATACTGTTCATGAGTTATTGCCGAAAAACTGCGCTTCTCAACAAAAAGATGTCAGTGCCGTGAAGATACGCTCTTTTGTTGATGAAAAGTTGTACTTTACACTAGTACACTACCTAGTTCAATAGTAATAGTCGACATACCTACTTGTTTTTTTATTTATAGGCGACTAAAGTGCTTATAACTGTTCTGTGCGGGAAACATGGTAAAAGTGCAACAACGTACTTGTTTCATCTATAGTGCATCTCTTTGTAATAATGGATTCGGAACCCTATAATGAACACGGTCCGACACGCTCTTGGCCAGTTTTTTTTTTTGTATAAAATAACTAAGGTCTCATTGCATCTGGTGTAGTGTTTCTTGTGCCAATGAAAATGTAACGGCACATGAAAAATGTAGAAAGATAAGAGAATGCCTCTTTTTAACGATTTCGACAGTCGATCAATTCATTAAATCTTATACGAGCGCTAAGAAGCGATGCGGCTTGAAGACCGATTTAGATTCTGCGTTGTGTCTATTGTAGTTGCCAGGGTCTCTAATGACGCGTTACTCGTCCGTCTGTCGGTCGATATCTCAAAAAACACAAACGAATGTCGGCGGATTTCACCTGACGACTTGTTTTTTCTATTCCGCAAGTTCGATGAGTCTGGATTTTTTTTTGAGTATTGTATAAGAAGTTGTGATAATAGATCAAAGGAAGGGAAATACAAAAGCTGCATAAGTTCAAAGCCACTGTAGACGCATGAATAGTATGGCAATGATAATACATTTGCTAGAAGAAGAATTCATTTAGGACTGTAATAAAATAATTTAGTTGAAATAAAACAAAATCATATTTAGATATCGTGTTGTTCTGTTAGGGTTTTAAAATCCCACTATTAAAGATTTACTGTATGTCTCTGTGTTGTTTTTCATTACGTCAAGCATTTGGTGCTTTTTAAATGATTTGTGTTTAAATTCAATGTTATTGAATCATATTTTTGTAACTTCAATGCATGAGCATTGGCCATTACAACTTTTTATTTTGACCCCTTAAATTGACTTTAAATTTAAATTGACCCCTTGACCGCTCCGTTACTGTTACCACCAATGCAATAACAACGGTCGCTGCGGACAGTCAGCTTAAAGTATTTTTCCGCGTTACTGGCCAAGTGCTTTTTAATCTGACTTAAATTAAAAGAATCATTTATCAATTCGTCTGTGGTCGCCGTGCAAACTGATTCTTCTGATTTGAAAGAAAT
This sequence comes from Eumeta japonica, assembly GCA_005406025.1. NCBI lineage: Eukaryota > Metazoa > Arthropoda > Insecta > Lepidoptera > Psychidae > Eumeta > Eumeta japonica. Next base: position 213,780 of record BGZK01000491.1, on the reverse strand, counting down.
GTGATGAACGTTCGGCGAGCACCGCTCATCTCATTGTTTACTTTCAAACTGCGAATTTGATAGTCAAAAGGGATTCTAAGTCTTTATAGACATCTCCAAATACGACAATTCGTAAGGTCGGGGAAAAGGTTTTTTCGTATGTGATACACAATTTCAAGATAATTTTTCGTCATATTTTATTTACATTTAATTAAAATATCCATATAGTACACACACACACACACCCACACACCCACACACAAATATATATATATATATGTACATATATGTATTTTGTAGATAGTGATAATCCCATTGCTGTAGAAATTTTGGGACTTCTGGTTCTGAAGAGATTGAAACGCATTAACACGTTGGACGCATTAACACTTCCCAACCAAACTCTCTCAATATTTGCTGAGTGGCTGAAGATATATGGGGTCTACCGTTATCATGGTGAAAAACTATACATTTTCTCTCGGTTAATCCCAGCCGGTTTTTCTCTACTTTTTGCTCAGCTGTTGGCAGTAGAGATCCGAAATAATGATTTTGTCCGGCGATAGAAGCTTATAATGAATGATGCGCTTTCAATCTCGCCATACAAATTCAATGCATGTACTTATTGCGAGTTAATCGGGGTTTCGCTATAGTCTGTGGAGCTTGTTTGCCTTTTGAACATGATCTTTTTCGCACGTTCTTGTCGTAGGTAATGCATTTTTCATCGCCAGTGATCAATCTTTTTAAAACGATTCTGTTTTATCACGTTTCCAATAAACATCGCAAATGGGTACACGATTCATTAGATTTCTTTAAATGAGCTCGTTACGTCCAGCTAATGGATCAAAATTTTTTGTGGTCAATCCCCAGCTCTTCAGCTGTGTCGTAAGAACTAATATGCCGCTCTCGCTTTACTTTTTCCAAAATGGCATCGACTTTACCCGTAATAGGTTGACTAGAGTGAGGTTTGTTTTTGGCATCAAAATTACCGGACTGAAACGCTCGAATCAGTTTTATGCTACTCCCACCCACACTGCATAAGATCTATAAAGGTTACAATTTTTTTTTGCGGTCTATATCTTATTTTTCACTTTTTTTGTAATAAAACTTCAAAACATATTGAATTTCTACATGAGATTCATTCATTTTGGCGGGCAGGAAAACAATAGAACATAAAAATGGCAGGGCATTAATTCTTATTTTCTTTTTTTAAATTGTCATATATTTAATGGCTTCAAGACTAGCTAGATAAAAACAGCATAACCAAAGATATTTTACTTCAACTTTTCACTTCTAAGATATAAGAAAACTTTTTCCATAACCTAATATACATTGTCAATTATTTATACATGTATATGCAACTTTTATATGTGCATTGTGTTCAAAGCCAATTTTGTCTTAATGGTTATATTGGGCGAACACTGTTTTGATATCGTTTGTCGAACGGAATTGTTTGTTTCTTATATCTTTTCCAGAATATACTAAGCTACGCCAACGTGCGACATAAAATCGTCCAGTGTCAACCGCAAAATGTACAATGTGTCGTAAATTGTGACCTAGCTCCACAAACGAGTTGCGCGACGTCGTGAATAGACGAAATCAAATTTGAAGCGTCTGTGCTACTTGTATAGGTACATGTGCATGCGCAATGATGGCTTAGTATAGGGTAATTCGTTCGCCTGTAATATAACGGGCAAGAGTTCGAGACCTGATTTATACAGATCTGTATTTTTTAATTCCCGTGAAGATATAGCTCATTTTTCAGTTTTAATTCTGAACCAAAACATCGCAATGAAATTTGAATATTTTGTTGACTTGCGGTGTTACATTTGAGATGGTAAGATTTCACGAAAAATTCAATCCTATTGCTCCTATTAATCGACAATCATCAATTAAAATAGTTATCTGGTCAAAAAATATGTGTTAGGAATTTTCGTTCGAAAATTGTCTTTCGGTTCTTGATATCAGTACCAGACGCATTGGCAGGTAAATGTTTAAAATTTATGCCTCGAAATAAATATTAGTTTTTTTCTCTCTTATCTATAACCCAGTAACCCAGAGAGATAGTATGTGGCTTTCAAAGAACTACTGATGGTATATATAACATTTACATATTTCTTTTTCTTCACTAACTTCAATTATAATAACAATTCTAATTGGTCGGTTTCGAAGCATTTTTTAATTCATCACATTTAATTTCTCCCAAAACATACCGTTCTCTCTCGTAACTATACATATAATCTATCTTTCAGGGTCACTCCACATGTACTACGCAGTGACCGAATCTCTATTTCGTTAATTCTACTTTTTTGTTTTCTCTGTAACACCCAACTTTCATTGCCGTGCATAAGAGTAAAGACCACAACTCCATTTTATAATAATTAAGTACTTATGCTTTTCAAGAGAGATTTTCACTGTTCATTGCAGGAAAAACCATATTCAGTTATTTTCTCTTATTTAAACTCTTTGCAATTAACCGGTTTTGTTAAATAAAGAACCCAGTTGAAAGAAAAGTTGCGAACGAAATCAATTTTTCGTGTTTACAAAAACAATTTATCTGATGTTAAATGGTATAAAACAGGACAAGCCCATGTGGATTGGCTAAAATTTAAAAATATAGTATTTATTTTGTTGAACGCGATGTTCCAATTTCAGTCGTTAAGTTTGATTTCTTGCCTTATTAAGCACTAAGTAAAATATTGAAAACTCATCGATGTCTTGATATTAAAAAATTGTTTCTTAAAATATTTGTGATAATAGCTTAGTGATTATTCATTTTCAAAAATTTTAACTTTTGATTTTTGGCAAAAAAGAATTTATTTTATGAATATAAAATGATTATTTTGAAGAAATACAAATTATATAAATATGCAGTAGAAAATAAAGCTAAAGCTTAAAACATATAAGCAATGTTATAATTATGGCAACAATTGGCTTTTATTGTTTTTCATTCATGGCGCGTACTTTTTTCAAGATTTAAAAACTCATATTCTTTTAAGACAATGAACATGATCTGAAAAAAAAGACAATTGTTTTATTTATCATGATTAACAGAAAAAAAAGGATTTTTTTCCAAGGATCTTAATTTTTTTTCCTGGAACCTATTATCAGTCCTTGTAATATATTAAAAGTTTAGTTCAATCGATGTGCACGTTCTCAGAGATTTTTACATATTTTGATTTTTTTTCAAAACCAATGAGTTAGGGATCTGAAACTTTCAGGATCTCATTATTTCATTAGCACTTACAAACCCTCTAAATATCGTTTAAATTTTTCTGAGGGCTAATTCACCATACTTATACCTTTAAGGTCTTTGTCAGATAGCAAGGTCTTACAACTCAAGTAAATAGGGAACATCAGAAATAGGTTAGTTTGTATTGAATATAAAAATGCGTACTGGAAAACATTTTTTAGCTTATCTTTGTCAGAGTTGGAGAATTCCAAAATTGGAAAAGTAAATATTTTTGACACTATTTTCGTTTTTAAAATATAATTTCCATGCTTAGTGCAATTATCATAATAATTATAGTTTTAAGATAGTTTCAATTTGATAGTAATAGTGTTATGACTAATAATAGCTGTAGCAGCTTGATATCACCGTCAACGCAGGAATTACACAGGCTGCATATAATTAAAATCATTCTGTGGTAAATCCAATACAATATACATATTGAAAATGTACTTAGTTGGTTTAATATAACTGGACATATTTAAAACCTGGTTATATTAAACTACTTATTTACTAATATCTTAGTAATACTTCGGCATAATACGAATACGTGTGTCAATCTGAAAGTCCTTAGAAATTCAAAAACTGTCCAAACGAGCAATAATATTGGTTGAGATCAATATATCGCTGCATTCAATGGAGCCACTGAGACAAACACTCCCTCGCATTTAGGGGTCGCCTCGACGACCTTTTCATGTACAGCCGCTGCTTGTTCGGCGTCTGTAAATCATTCTCTTCGAAGCTTTTCTTTTATTGTAGGAAATGAATAAAAATCGCAAGGTGCGATTCAGGTCTTCAGTCAGGTCACGAATCGCGAGGTCGGGGCTGTAAGGCTGTAGAGCCCATATTTATATACTTAACACCTCCAAATAATTAGTTTTTCTGGCGGTATGTGGTGAGACGTTGTCATGACGAAGGAAAATTCCACAGCAAAGTCGTTTTCCCTGACCTTTTTCCAAAACAAGAGGCAAAAATCATTAGTGGAACAGTTTGCAGTGACTCATTTTTTATCTTTTAAACAAATTGTAGCATAATGATTTGTCATTTCGAAAACAGAGACTAACATCTTTTTTTCGAAGCTCCAACCTCGTTTTACTTTAGTAGTCAACTCCTCGAAAGGAAACATCCATGAGCACACTGCCTTTTGGTTTCGGGATCGTAACAGTAAATCCAGCTTTCGTCACCAGTGATCATGTTGTACACACCATTTGAGTCACCACCGGCAAATTTTGGATCGTTTCGCGGCACTAATTAACACGACGGAGTTTTTGAGCTTCGGCCAAATTATGAGGTATTCACCGAGTACAAAGCTTTCTGATCGCAAATATCTATGAAGGATTTTGTGCACTTAACTCATGCAGATTCCTAAGCTTGTTTGAATCTGCTGGTGGGTCACTTTTTTGTTAGTTGCTATGACAGCACTGACGTTATCTTCGGTTGTCGCCATGGAAGGATGTCCCTCATAAAGATCGTCAGTCTGATTAATGCGACTAAGTTTTAACTCATTAGACCGATTATAAACAGTGGCAACGGATGGAGGTTCACTATAAAAAGCTAACCGAAGTCTGTTGTAACTTTCTTGTGGGCTTAAATGCCTACGAAAGTTATTGCTGAAAATAGAGACATAATTGACGAAAATTATCTCGCGTTAAATTCATATTGATATTAAATAAACAATTTTATTTTTGCCGCCAATTTGTAAAAAAAATGACAGATGAATGCAATATACATAATATGGTCGGAAAAGAGTTTCTTTTTTTACATTAATTTTTTTTATATATTTCACGCTTTCTAAGTGGCGATATAAAAATTTTAAGTGACACCTACGTACTGGTATACATTTTTTTTTAATTTTGTGTACTGTGACAAACCGGACGCACACGTATGGAAAGCTTAACGGCCCGTTTTTGGTTTTGTTGATCGGCTGACGGTTTGCAGGAGCGGCGCCTCGCCAATTTAGGTCGTTGAAGTAACAGCTCTGAACACTATGTGCGTACAGAGGCGCAGAGTTCCACCTTCCATATGGCAACACGTATGTTATGTACTGTAGTGAACTGTATACTAAATACAGTACTGGGGCAGTGCAGGTCGAATGCAAAATGCAGTTGCATTCTTATACTATTTTCTGCAATTGTCTGATTCGTCCCTCAAAAAGCGAATTTGAGGGAGGAAAGAGGGAATTAGATGGGTCGATTTTAGACCAATCGAATTGAAGCGGCCCGTCGTCGTCGCGGATCATTCGTGACTCAATCGGTTGCAGGTACGGAACGGAGGACTTATTCTTGCCTCGAACCTGGGCGTCTTCTCGTCGGGGATACGATCCCGACGAATCAATGGGGGTAGTGGCCCATTAAAGGGTTCATCTCTTGGTAGTCATTCACCCTTCTTTGGGGGGAGGTCACTTGATTCATTCTCTCGAGAGCGGTCGGCCGTTCGGTGACCTCCCGTGCATTGGTGCAATGTTCCGGAGGAATTCATGGGGGCCCTGATCAGCGAAGTCATACTTCCGGCCAGCGAGGTGCTGGATGAATTCCTCTACGGGTTCGATACGGAGGTCGCGAGCGATAATATCATTTAAGACGTACCGCCCCGCTCCCACGATCATCCGTAGAGTGATGTTTTTCTGAGCTTGGGTCCTTTTGCTCTGTGATGTAGAGCAGAGTGCGTACCGTGCTGGTGCTATGTAAGTGAGCCGAGAACGGATGTAGCCTTTGTACAGGGCGACTTTGGCTCGGGGCGGTAAGTGCGATCGGAGTATTGGGCGCACCATGCTATGTGCGGCTCTGCTTTGGTGGATGACTTGCTCCACATGAGCGGCCATGCGCATGGAGCGATCGATCTGTACGCCCAGATATCGTTCTTTGGTCAGTCATTCCACTTCCTGTCCTCAGAATCTCAGCTTCTGTGGCATGATACGCTGTTGGCCGGTCAGATTATCCTCCTCCCAGTCCTGTAGCTGGCCTGCAAGAGTGGGGATGTCGTCCGTGAACGCTGTGAAGAGGCACGGCGATAAGCAGCTGCCTCTGAAAACAGCTGCCTTGAGGCGGCCAGGATCTCAAAATCTGTCCTCGATCAGAAGCCGTACATTTGAGATAGCTATGCTAATTTTCAATGACGAGTCCAGACCGTACCGTAATGGATGCCGCTATCTGGCTCCCCTGAATGACTACCGTCAGCGGTTGACGGCACTACCGTCGTGAGGGCCGCCGATGTTCATATCACGTGGTCCATCCTCTGAAGGATTTCTATGGCACTAAACTGCATATGTTTGATGCATTTCGAAAGTAAAACTGATGTGAACCCGTATGTTTATTTACCAAATAAACCCACATGTACGAAATTATATTAAAAAAGTACATTTCATTATAAATTGTACCAAAAAGCTATGTTTTTCTTCTTACGATTCACACGTTCGTAATTCCTCTACACGAACTATATGGATTAAAAATAAGATAGTGAGTATGTTCACGCCGTGTTTACGTCGGGGTGCGCGGTAACGTTTTCGTCACGAACATGTGCTATGACAATTATTCATACCTAAGCGGATTTCCTCGTCCTGCAGAAATTTTCCGAGCTTAGCTGTTTCTATAGCAAATTGAGTGTTCTCGAATTTATTTATCAGACTAACCCTGTGAGATCACTTCTGGCATCCGTATATCTCCATTAATAACGAACATTTTTCAAATACTTTCATTTTCGGCTTTAGCGTATATTGAACTAAGATATGCCTCGTAATTTCCCGAACGCTGCCTAGTTGAGTTGAATTCTTCGTGTATAAAGTTTTTATCGAAATCGTATCTATTATTCGAACGTCTGTCCCAAACAGATGTTGTTCGTCGACTAGTTCGATTGACGAGTTTTCAACAATCGCTGGAGTAAACATAATATAGTTATGATAAATTCAACATAATTTTCGTCTTTTGCACCCATTTTACTTACACTTTTAAACCTATTTCAGTACAGGTTCGGTATAATACATTGTAAACAATGTACAGATTTGTTATATGAAATATTAAAAAAAAAATAGCTGGAAAGAGAATTAAATAATTTATGTACTTAATCTTCTGCACTGTTTAGTAACCAATGCTGTTTCTTGAACATAATAATTTAAAGATGAAAAAAATATTTATAAACTTATGAAACGCTTATCTTTTCTTAGAATGAAAGTGTGGACGTCCTTTTCACACCCTTCTTGTTGTCGCATTTAACCAATCGTCAATAACATGTAAAATTTATATTTTATAATGGATTTATTTATTTAACGTGCACTATCGATGGGAGTTAACACTTACTTGAACATATCGAGAGATCAAATTTTCAACACGAATGTAGGTCCTACATCTACTTAAAAAAAATAAAGCACTTCATTGATACCTATTTTCTTTTACAGCTTTTACTTGCCGCATATTTTTCCGTGTCAGTGTAAGTGGCTGTATTCTATTAAGAACCGCATTCCGCATGAGCTCCCGCCCGTAACATAATCGAGTAAACAATAAAGCCGTCATAAAAGCGACAGTCCCTTGTTAAAGCTCCGCCGTTCGTTTGTATTTGATTTGTTTTACGTGTTCGCTGTCAACATGATTTATTTCTTTCGGTTTACGAGCGGTGAATAGCAGCTTGCAGCTTGGCGCGCCCCTGTCTGTTTAGAGCTCCAACAACAGCACTATTTCATTGTCTTGGTAGTGGGGTACTGAAAATAACTACAGTTAAAACAATAAATATATTTATATTGTAGACAATTCAAATTTCAACTCGAAAGCAAGATAGATTTCGTGCTGCTGCTGCCCTTGTAAAGTAAAAGATTATATAAGTGTCCTTTTTATCAAATTTTTGTTTACTTTTTTATAACGAGAAAAATAATAGACGATGACAAAGTAACGAGTTGCGGGTATAAACACAACTAGTTAATGGTAAAAACAGTGTCGAGTAAAAGTGAGAGTGGTGGACGATAAACGATATTATAAAATATCATAAAATTTGTTATGACAGAAATATAAATTATGAAAAACTGTAATCAAATGATAGTATAAGAATTCTACCTAATAAATGCTCTATAGAAATCACATTTCCATTATGAATTCTTTAACATAAATAGTCTATTGAATTTACAACCTTAAATAATGTAATAAAGTTTTAACATTCACAAGACCCTATTCATAGCAGGAAACCATTGAGGTAGATAAAGAAATATAATTTTTCGATCACTTGACTGGTTGCTGGTCTAATCATCCTATTTCAGTGTTGAAATGACAACTTACAATGGCAAACGAAAAAGTCGTTGAGTGATTGCGGAACGACTAGAACTAAATAACAGAGCGCACGAGAACCACGTGCAGAAGTTAAATCAGCCATTTCATTGGTCATATTGGTTTTTGAGGAACCAGGGTAAATGCAATTAAGCAATTGATAGATGGTTAGATAAAGATATTTTTTTATATTTTTGCAACTGACCCTCAATACTGACATTTCAATATGGACACTGGCAAATTCATAGTCTTTTGCAAACTAGTACTCCTTTTAACACGCTTTTATAAGCTTGGGTTGTATTTATTTATGTATGTAACGGAATCTTTGAGCATTATTTTCACCAATTTCTAGAAGTCTGATTAATTTTAAACTTTTCATACGTGTCTAGGACCAATGACAATATAATCAATATAATCAAATTATAATGATAATTTGAGGAACGTTAAACAATTTGGATTCACAAAGGGTCGCTCAATAACCGAAGCTGGTGTCGAGCTTATCCAGCAGATTTTTGGTGCCTGGGAGGATTCACGGGACGCGATTGGTGTTTTCTGTGATTTGTCCAAGGCATTTGACTGCGTTCATCATGACACATTGATCAGGAAACTACATCATTATGGCGTCACAGGTCGATTTCTTGGATTTCTAGAGTCTTATCTAAGTGATAGAATTCAAAGGGTTGACGTTAATGGTGAAAGGTCGTTGGGATCTGCAGTCAATATGGGCGTGCCACAGGGTTCAGTTCTTGGACCATTTCTATTCCTAGTGTATATAAATGATCAACCACATCTTGTTAAAAATAGTCATGGGATTGTATTGTTTGCTGATGATACCTCCTTACTTTTTAAGATTGATAGGCATAAACCAGCTTTTGACGAAGTAAACACTACCATCTCTGAAATCGTTAAGTGGTTTAGTATTAATAATTTACTGCTCAATGAAAGGAAAACAAAACTTGTAAAATTTTCTCTATCTGATTCTAAATTGATCGACGTTTATTTCAGTTGTTTTCATAGTCTTATGACCTATGGAATTTTGTTATGGGGTCACGCAGCCGATATTAACACAATTTTCATGCTGCAGAAGCGAGCTATTCGTGCAGTTTATGATCTGAGACCAATGACTTCTCTCAAAGAAAAAGTTAAGGAAATTAATATCCTAACCTTAGCATCACAATATATATACGAAAACCTGGTATATGTCAAGAGAAATATAAAATCGTTCCATAAAAGGAGCGACATCCACAACATTAATACTAGACATAAGAATGATCTTGCTGCTCATAAGACTCGTCTAAGTAAAGTTAATAAATCATTTAAGGGGATGTGTGTGCGCTTTTATAATAAGATTCGAACTGAAATTCAAAGCCATTTATTGAGATTAAACGTTTCGATGAGTAAACGATGAGTAAAATGAGCAAACCTTGAGTTTCTTGCCCATTGCTTTAAAAGCGTGTTTTTTAGTTTTTTTTTTTATTTATTTATGTCTTTTGTTCCTTTAATTCTTAGGATAAGGATATTACAGAAGGAGCTAGATTTGAATGATCGAATCGTATGAAAAAATCAAATACGTTCTTTATTAAGAGGAGCTGTATACTCAGTACATAGTGATAATACAGTTTATTTTAACGTATGCGCAGTGTTTATTTTTAATTTTTTACCATTATTGCTTTGAGACTTTTACTCTGATAAGTGTATGTAATTTTATAATTTTCGAATGTAAGAGTCAAGGGCGTCTCCAGCCTTCGAGTGGGGCGGGGCGGGTCACGTAGTCGAGATTCTATTTGGTAATTAGTCAACCAAAGAACTTACAATTACCTTCAAATAAAAATATATATTTTTTTAAATTTTGTTCACAAATATTATGAATATCTACAATTTTCGGGAGGTCGTGGGGGTCATGACCCCTTCCTAGGGCGAATTTTGTCTTATTGCAACCGAATCGGGGCCTGTGCTATTGGACTTTCACTGTCACCTCACTCGAAAGCGGTCCGCACGATCCGTCCTTGCATGCGCGTATTAACGCCGACATTATCTTAAAATAGTTGGTCTGGCACACGTTCTGCACTTTCCGGTAGATGGCACGTAGGTTTTATGTTTTTGTTTTCTGTTTTTATGTACAGTTTTCGCATAATGCCTACATTTTTTTATCGATCTTGAAAACATACAGTGCAGGTATAAATCACTTTGGTTTTTAATCAATAAAATTATTAATAACACAGTCACGGTGCCATCCATTAGCCCCAGATTTTATGTTTTTTTTTTTTTAAAGTATAACATGTACTTTGAGTATGAGTCATTTCAGTATACATACATGGAACTCATTAATAACTTGACCATAGCGCCACGGGACATGGCTATAAACCACCGTCGAGACGTTGGTTCATGCCTCAAATTGGTCTCGAATTGGTTTAACAATAAATGCAAACTCAAATTGATTTGTAGGTCTAATTGTTCAGAAGTTACACTATCACTGACAGACACACCATAGATTTTATTATAAACATAATTTTAAATAAATAAAATAGTTAAGATAAATTAATCAGGGAGCTTTTGATTTGAGCTTAATGTATTTGCGTATTTCGAGTTTTCCTTTATTCGTTTCGAGTATAAAATAAATTGAGTCAGCTTCAATGTGCGGCGCGGTATGCTCGGCTTGATTGTTGCCGTGATCTCTTGTTAAAATATCACGCATTTATTACGAATATTGTATAGTTTTGTTGCGATATTAATTATTCCATATTAATAAAACTCTTCTATTTGTGATGAGGTTGCATGCGCCATTTAAGCATTTTAAGCAATGCATAAACCGAAGAGTCTTATTAATAAGCATGAGGGAATCGGAAGGATTAATAAAGTTCTTAAGTATTCCATAAATCTACACATATTTCTGTCACGAATATACCACGCACTATATGATGTGATTTATTCGATAGCACCTATTTAAGAAATTAATGCAGGTTCACCACGCGTCTATTTAAAAGTACAGGACATTAATTATCCTTTGTGACAAAGTTTTTCCGGCACGTGCCGCGTTTTCCTAATAGTACGGAACCTTGAACACAGGACTTCGATTCCCAGTTTATCTACATCAACATGAATGCATAAATTGTGTTGATTTTATTAGGTTTTAATATTTTAGAAGTAAAAAAAAACACAAGTCAAACCGCTTTGTAATTTTGAAGAATGTACAAACATGTCGCATTTTTTGTTATCGCCATCAATAACGAATTAAATGTTTGAAAGAAAACGGTGTAAAACCAAATTTTTGCGAAAATTACAGGGAAGATTTTAGGTCTCGTAGGATGATGATAGTTTTTTATCATTACAGTCAAACATAGTTTTTCTTCCCTGCATGTATTGTTTAATGGAGATGTCAAGGTTGTGCTAAAAATACTAGGCTAATAAACCTTTTGTGTACGAATCCCATTCGCGACTTGATCGTTTATTTTTTGCAGTGCGGTAAGTAAATATTTATTGTTTTCTTTTTGTATTTCATTTTATAATATTATGTTGTATTAATAACTAATTGAAATATTCTTATTTTTTGAGAAGTAGTGATTTCATACGGTAGTCGGATAGTTCAATGCCTTTGCGACGATGTTAATAAAAGATGCTAACATACATTTTACATTAAAAATATGAATATTAGAATTGATATAATAAATAACTATTACTATATTCAATTGATACGACGTTTAACCTCATTATTTTTTTTATTACAAAGGGCACATAAATTAAACATTTCAGTGTACAGCACGACGTTATTAACAAGGGAAAGAAAGGTCTAGAAAATTAGAAATTACAATGTACTAAAATGAATTCAGCCGGATAGTTTTGAGAGCTAGAAATGACGCAAAATATACAGAAAATAATTTTTCATATCGCCTGCGTTGAAAATGCCTAATTTCATGCCCGTTGAGCCGACAGAAACTAGTCAATTTCAGACCGATGCGACCGTCGCCGGGCAGCAATTGAGCAATTTTGTTTATTTCATGCCTTCATAATTGTCATTCTAACCGTCGAAATCGAAAGTTCTTGAATTGTAATTTTTTGATTTCCTCGATAAATTTACGTAATAAAATGGTATTAGCGCTATTTGTCTGAAATAATCTAGTTCTTGTCGGCTCCAGACAATGAAACTAGCATTTTCAATACAGTTGATATGAAAAATATAGTGTGTGACGCGGGATGAAACACGATTTCAGACCGAGTGATGTCAGCCCTCGGGCAGCCAACTTCACTCTGGTCTGAAATCGTTTTGTTTCATCTCTAGTCACACAATATACTATTGGAATTACCTTTCTTTCTACTTATTATTGTTATTACTTTACATACCGAAATAATACAATGTACATATTTTTATTGCTCCGCGAATAGATGTCGTTTAAATCGATTCGTATCTCATAGCATTGTTTTTCGTTTCGGGATCACTTTTAATGTAGAACGAGACGTTGCGAGCCCACGTCGACAGTAAATTGGGAGCGACGAGGCGATGATGTCTCGCAGCGGATTCAAATAGAATAATCGTTCGGCGGCCCGCCCCCGCCGTCATGACATTTCGTTATATTTAGACGTCGCGGCGACGCTTGACCGTTTCATTGTTTGAATTGAGAGTGCGGACTTGAAAAAAAAATGTTATAACAGAAATTTATTTAAGAGGTTGGTCGTTCGCGCATCAGGCGAGAACTGAAGTTTCATGAACGTTTGCAGCGGGATAAGATTTCTTATGTGACACGATTGGTTTAATGTAGTTTAATGTATTCTGAACGTTGACGGTTAACTTTGAACATTTTAATAGTGTTTATAAATGATTTAATTCCGATTTGTAAGTAACTCACTTATTTCGCACGAAATCAAAATTTTTATAGAATTATTATTATTGTTATTTCCCACCCTTTTCCATACATACGAGTACAAGATTGCACCAAAAGTAATTACCATATACCCACCAAATAAAAAAAATAACGTATCTGTTATACAAAGTAAATTTCATTACATTTGATATTTTGTCGTCAGATAGTCCTCTGGCGATGATGATTGTGCTCACTTGAGCATAATCATTCTCAATCTATCTATTATTATCTATCTATATATATAATCAAAGTTTGTTTTCTTTGTCCGAGGTAAACTCAAAAACTACTGAACCGACAGGCATGGGACCACGACCATGCGACGTGGAATTAATTGTAGATGATTTTAGGCTATCTATTTTTTTAATTTCATTAACCCTTTGCCACTTTTTTTTTTCAATTATTTGTGTAATCATTTTTTCCTCCAACAAAACAAAACACAAATCCGCTCTCGCGCGACACTGTTTTCTGGCTCATAATAGAGAAAAATATATATTATTACTAGCCGTTCCGGCCCGCTTCGCCGGGCGAATGACATTATAGAATTTTAAAAAACGGATCACGGTTTGTTATAAGTGAAAATTATCCGCATGGAGCGCGCTATTTAAGTAGCTAAAAAATTAGGCAACGTGAAGTTCGTAATTAATTTTTTTTCATTTTAATTTCTTTTTTTATTTTGGTTCTTTATATATATTTTCGGGAACATAAAACAGAGTCGTTGGCACAACGGCAAAGGGGGTGAATTTTAATAGAAGCTGTATTTGGGTATTTGCTTAGATATTTTGGGTAGAGACAATTCATTTGATTTTAATATAATTTTTCAACAGGAGTTTTGTTTGGGCATTTCCGCTGAAGTTTTAAAACTTTACCGGAAGTGCCCATCTAAAACTCCTATTTAAAATTTTTATGAAAATCAAATAAATAATCTTCTCCCAAAATATTTCAGGAAGTAACTCAAAGTTTCGATTTTAGAAGGTCCATCGTGGAAATTGGATTTTGGCACACCCTAATCTATATACATAAGCGATACCCAGGTATCTATTAACTCATCACGATATCTCTGAAACATAAGACGTAGAGACTTGAAATTTGGTTGGAATATTCTTTTTGCCGAGTTAAGGTCAGCTAAGGTCAAACGGATTTCACGAAATTTAACCCGCAAGGAGGGTTGCGGGGGCGTTAATTAAAAAAAACTTTAAGAAACTTCACATTTTCAAACCATAAATTTTATAGGTATGTAAAACTTAGCCAAAATTTTTTGGCATGTTGGAACTTATCAAACGCAAATTGTATGAAGTTCCATCTCTGAAGGGCAGTGCAGGGCCGTCAAAAATTGAAGAATTCGTATTTTTCATCCTATAGCTCTTACAACTGTAAAACTTTGACAGAATATTTTTTTGGCATGTTGAAATTTATTAACAGCGAATTTTATGAAATTCCACCCCAGAGGGTAGTGCGGGAGCGTTAAAAACTGAAAAAAATTGTATTTTTCAATCTATAGCTCTTACAACTGTAAAATTTTAGCTGAATATTTTTTGGCATGTTAAAATTTATCATCAATAAATTTTATGAAATTCCACTCTTCACAAGTAGTCGGGAGCGTTAAAAATTACACTGATGAAGATTCATTCGGGAGTTTAAGATAAAATAAGTCGATTCCATGATGGATTTTTATATAAGAGAAAATATACGGGATTGAATGCTGAATTTTCATATGGGTTCCTCAATATTCGTAAGAGGTTCTCTATGTATATGTTAACTCAACACGATATTTCTGGAACTATAATACTTAGAGACTTAAATATTTGAAGGAATATTCCTGTCATTGAATAGAGATCTAATGAGAATGATTCTTACGAAATTCCACTCCCAAAAGGGATTACTGGGGCATAAGCAATGGAAAATTGATATTTCCAAACTACAGCACGCTATACCTGAAGTTCGCTAGAAATATCTCTTTTGACACGTTGAGGTTAATTAAAAACCCCCAAATAATTGTTTCAAGAGGGGCGGAAGCAAAGTTATGATGACGTTGTATGTAAATATAATTCAAGATTAGAGAAGTTTTTTCAATCGTAAAATACCTAGTTAGAATTTGTCAGTTATAAATTAAATCAGAAAACCATGCAGCATCATCGAATCAGATTTTTTTTGTATATAAATAGTCTTTTCGTTTAGAAAAACTAACGAAAATGCTATAACAATTGTAATTTATGATTTCCAAAATACAAATTGTTATAAAATGTATATTTTATAAATATTAAATCTGCATTTCCAAGTAAAGGAAATTTGTGTTAAATTTTAAGGGTAGCCTAAAATGTACATTTTAAACGTAATCGGTAATATTCGCCCAGCGAAGCGGGCGGGTAACAGCTAGTTAGATATATAATTATATATACATTGTTATCAAAAAACTACAAAAAATAGACTGTCACGAAGGAAATGCAATGGCGGCGGCTACATATGTGTATGAATATTTAACACAACGTCAACAAGATGGATCTAGCAAAATTGAGAGCGTAAATATTCTATCTTCACCTTCAGCTTATATTTTACACTAGTAATTATATAGTTAGAGGTTGACTGGTATTTATCGTGTTGTAAAAAAATTAGTATATATATTTAATTCCCTCCAAAAAGAAGGATAAATATATAAATAAAAATTGAAAGCAAAATTTAATACAAAAATATATTAATTAAGCTTAAGTAAATTCCAACATTGGAGCGATGGGTATAAAGAAGAAAACATTAAATGCCTATCTAATGTTTTGTTACAATGCGACGATTGACACTTACCGCTCGTTGTATTGACAACAGTCGCACGCACGTCGCACCAATGAAACGTCAACAACATTTGCGAATATTGTCAATCGATTTTAAGGCAAAGTAAAATTTGTAATCAATTTATTAGTATGTATATTGATGTTTTCAAATATATTTGATAAATAAAATATTTCATTTAGGCGAATACTGAAAAAAAAATTGTGAATAAAAAAAAACTGTAAAATACTACTAATATATTAATAAAATTAGATGGTAAGTGGATTGTAGTATACATAACGGTACGCCTTCATCACAAAATGGATTTACTGACGATTTATCGAAATGATCGCAAAGAGAATTAATTTACCACTTTTTTTGTCTAGACTAACCTTGACGATAAGTTGATTACGAAATATAAGACTCACAATCACTGCTATATCAATACATGGCTGACTGTCACTTCTTTGTGATATCTATGTAATTAAATTGTGATGTGATTTATTAAAATTCATTGCCACCAATCTTACTAATGCTGAAAATTTGTGACTTCTGAATATATCAAAATGACACTTGGTCTGTGGATAGAATATGTCTGAAAATAATACATATGATTATTTCGAACCATTAAAAACAAATCTGAAAAACGGTTGACCCTGTAGACCATCCCTAAAACTATTTGCTAATTTCGAGTTTAATGCTTGTGCGATGCGAGTTTAATGTTTAATTCTAAAATGTAAATAGGACTAAGGTTTTGTGCTTTTTTGAGCTCTTCGTCCATAAAATGATATTTATAATCTTTTCAAAAGTTTTGAAAGTTTTACATACCCAAGCACACGCACACACACACGCATACAAACCCACCCCCAGGCGCGCGCGCACACACACACAAACACAAACACGCTCACATGCACGCGCACACACGCACACATACACACACCTCCACATAGCCGCGCGCGCAGGCGCGCACACACGCAGAGAGAGAGGCATCATTCGGGAAATACTCAAAATAGATTCCTAAGATTGTAAAATGTCAAGATCTGATCTTCTTCAATCATAAAAAAGTGATTAACGTACCATTTGCTCCGGTTTCGTATAAATCGAAACCTTAACCGATAGCGGAATCGGAACTGAAAGAAACCGAGAGAGGGAGCATAATCGAGAGCGGGATCAGGACCAAAATTGAGAATGGGGCCAGTCTCGAAATTATGTGGAGGATCGTGATCATAATTAGAGCTTGACCGGGATCGGAATCAGGAGCAGTTCCAGAATCGTAATTGAGAGCAGGATCGGTATTGGGATGGACGGCAAGTTTGATGAATCTTTTATACACGGGCGAAGCTGCATGCGGGAGCTGGTAAATATATACATTATACAAAAATATTTCATAGAAATGTATTGTCATGTATCGAGCAACAATTAATTCATTATATCACTGCTGGTTTTAAATGCGAGATATTTTCAGCGGTCCTAGAGACAGTACAATGCATAAACACCGTTTTGAATTCTCGAAAATGTTTGCGCTACCGATAGCAGTTACGTTTTGTTAGTCGGCTACCCGCATCTATTATATGCGGTAATTTTTGCATGCATACAATCGCTGGTGTACAACGGCGTCAATGTATAGCGTGATTTTGTAAAACTTCGAGCTACAGCATCTGCGTACACACATCAACACGCGCATACAGCATATGCCTCTTTATGGTTACGCAATGCTTAATTTTTTCGAGTACGAATGCTAAACCGCTTATAATATATTTATACCGTTCATGATGAAAACTTTCCTGTCGTCGTTAAAGCATTAAAATTGATGAGGCTTGTGGAGTAAATAAAAACATCTTTTTGATTTGATTATGTTATATTATATACTGACCATTTAAGACATGTATTTGCAAGGTAAGCGAAGGGAAGCTATTTTGAATAAAACTTATTTACATCAAAAATATATAATGTATAATTTTAGCATAAACAATAAAAAAAAATACCAGTCTTAATTCAATTCACGTTGTTAATTACGCTTTATACCTCTAGTAAATTAGCGCGTTGAGCGTGCAATGTAATTATACATCTGTGGCAAGTGTTGAAAATTATTTTCTTCTTCATTTTTATTACATAGTTCCAGTAAAGTTTGTACCTATTTTTTGATTTTATGTTAATGTGGCTTAGCGACTACATTTTCTTTTTACATTTATATAAATAGGTTATGACTTCGTAAGCGAAGTTCGACTTCGTTTTTCTCGAAGTTCGAAGCGACTTCGTTTATTTAAGTAAAATATCTAGCTTTTCTATTGTTATAACATGAAGTCTGTCTGTTTGAGTCTCTTCTAATCTCGTCTTATCAAGGTCAGGCAATTTGCTCGACTTAAATGGCTTCTATTGTTTTGATATAGCATTTATAGTATAATATGAATCATGCATGTTGAGAAAAAATCTATTAGTACATTTAGTAGTACATTTAATATTTCTAGAGAACGTTTATTCCGTTTTACACAAAGAAAATAGAAACTAAAGGTGTCGTGGGACATCCGATTGGAATAAAGTTTTTTAGCTCTATATCATATAACAAAAATAGTCAAATGAATCAACAACTTTCGAGGGTAATTAAATAATAAGTATAAAATGATGTCTGAATAAAAATACTAATTTACTTAAAATTAGATAAAATATATATGAAATAAAGAACTATGTTATATAAAAAACACTAAACATCGCCATCGGTTTTTTATATTAAAGACTTGGTTAAATTCGTCAAGCTGTATAATTATATAATTTTTGAAATTGATAATAGACGTCACTTTTATATATATATATATATATAAAATGAGTAAAGGCTAAATTGTTTTCAATTCTAAAGGCTTAGAATTGAAAACTCCATCTCCAGAACCGAATAAAAATCGAAAACAAATAACATTTATTTGAAATTGGATATAATACATATAAAATAGTTAGTTATAAGTTATAATAGAAATAACACTAAATAAAGTACTAAACCTTGCCATAATATTTTTTTAAATTAAAAACTTCAAGTTCGTCAAGCTGCACAATTTTTAAAATCGATAATTGGTGTCACTTTCATAGATATGTATAAAATAAATATAAATGAGAAAATAATTTTCGAACGAATATAAATGAGAAAACTGATCTTCACCGAACCGATCTCCAGAACCGATAACAATCAAATATAATCATAAAGAAATACATTACTATTCGTGGCTAGTGCAGGTGATATGATAATAGATACCTATTTTTATCAAAATGTTGAAAAACGAAATTAGCGCCGCGCCGCAGGTGAGCGCGTATTTGCTCAATAACTAGCGTCTTATATGTATATATATATACATCGCTGCATAACGCTAGCAGAAACATAACGCTTTTTCTTACGTGCCGATTAATATCTACCAATTAACATCTTCTGCAAGCTCCATTAAGGAACCTCGTTACAAAAATGATCGGAGAAAAATTCCACCGACGTCGGAATGTCTTTGTTTGTGTCATGTATGTAGTCACGATAATGGCCGAAAACATTTACATGCCGGGAACCTATTTTTAATAAGCTTTAAAACCAGTGCAAGAGGGTTATCATTAATCTAATTCATCGATTTTTTTGGGATAATTATATTTTTTAAAATTCATTACAACCCGCATGTATTTTTTCTAAAATGTTTTGTGGAGGCGTGACTAAACATCTCAATTTGCTTAAATATTTTAGTATCAGACGCGTGCATTAACTAGTTTACTGGTTTGCGTTGGTTATTGTTTGGTATTAGTTCTTGAGGATAACAATTTCTTTTTGGTTTTACTCTCTAAGTTAGAAATAGAACATACTTTTTATTAAACATTAAATGTTACAAGATGTGCATTTTTGGATTTTGCAAATATATTTAAAACTTTTTGTGAAGAAATTCATCAGTATACTTGAATTACTTGAAAATAATACAACTTTGTGCCATACCTAAAGTACGCTAGTAGTAAAGTATCGAGTACAAAAGTAGATATTTTTCATACAACCTCATTTTTCAATATAAATTGTAGTAACAATACATATAGAAATTATATATTTCATGTCAATATGATATTACAATCGGCAAAGTGATAAATTAATTTTTATCCGATTCGACCACACAAAAACACAGGTCTGTGCATTTACTACTAAAAAAGACCTTTTGACGTTGCGCTGCGATTCGGAGACACTTTATTATTAAACAAATTTATCATCAGATCTTATATCAGCAATGATTTTAAGTAACCACATATCAAGAGATGTTTAGTTTTGCGGTTACTCAGAGAATAAAAACTAAGGTATATAAAAAAATATTAGGCGCTCTGTAGCTCTAGCTTAGACTTTCATCCGAACCACGGCCTCTAACTTTATAAAGCACAACTGCGGCTGCAAATGGAATAGTGTTTTAATCTCTCGGATGCAGCACTTCAATGCTTATTACACGCGACTGCATACACCGCAAAGCTCGGATCTCTCGGATTTTCGGTGATCCAGACGGCCCTGGTTAAATTTCCCTTCTGGTCTTGCTAAGAGACGTTGCATCTCTTTGCAAGTGCCATTGTATATACCTATTAGGGGAATGTTTCGAGGAATTGTTCCATAAAGCTTTTATTTTCTGGCTTTAATAAATTTGGTGGTTCTAGCTCAGATGTGAATATCTGTGCTATTAAAGCTGCCAGAGTTGATCGCATGGAATCATATTATTATAAACATTGCACAAACGCAGGACATTTGTTTTTCTATTGCCAAGACAAGTTAAGTTCTACTTAATTTTTGGAATATACGATTTTACAAATTTGAGGATACTGCTATCCCAGTTTTAACGATTTTCCACATCATGTCCATTAATTTCAGCATCATAAAACTAGATTTGAAATACCGATATCTTGACATGTCATAATTAATCTATATAGGTCTAGATTATTTTAGTGCCTATATACAGGATCTCTTTTAGAAAGACACGACGTGTTATTTCGAAACAAACAAAGGTTATCGAAAAAACAACAAAGGATAAAAGGTTTAAAAGTATGATCCGATTAGATATTTATAATGAGGCCTCGTTGCCAATTATGATGTAGAAAATTGGAACAGATACGACTGTAATTTTCCAAATTTCCTACCATAAATACTTATAACAAAATCTATCCGCAAAATAAAGCAGTATAACTCAACAAATACACTGAAGGTATATATGAAAAAATGGAGAAAGGATGATAAGAAAAAGGTAGCTTAAGGGAAAACAACGATTTTTAATTTTTTGTCACATTTGTTTGTTCACGCCTTTTCTGAAATTTTTTGAACAGATTTTAATGTGGTTTTTATGGGTAAATAAAGTTTAGCTTGGGGCAGAATAAAGGCTTTATTTCATTTGAATTAGATATCAGAAAAAAATCATTTGAAGATCTAGCTCAAGAAGTTACAAGGCAAATACTAATTTCTAAAATTTACACTCGATCATCTGCTTGCGACGTGTTAGACTTATTGAAAAATATAGAATGGGTAGAATGAGGGACGGGGTGGAGTTACGATAAAGACTTTACCATGCTGGCGAAGCCGTGAGCAGAAAGCTAGTCGGCAACAAATTTTGGCATGATTAGCCATCCATTCGGTGTTTAATGATCTTGTGTTTCGAACTTTTTCATTTGTGTGTGACTGACTAAATTGGTTCTCAAATTGGTATTGCTACACATTTTTGTCATGTTTAACAGATATTCATTTATTAGAAACGTACGAAGCACAGAGCCTTCTGCGTTAAGATCACGACGCGCTTCTGCACAATACACGTTTTAATTAAAATGCTAATAATTTTCATTTGGGAGATGAATAAAAACGCGAGTGGTATGCAAATTGTTACTTCAATAGGCGTCATTAGAAAAATTGCTCGGGTCCAAGAGTCACTTCCCTTTAAGGTCAAAGTGGAACATATGCGCAGTTCGCGAACCATTACATTATTTGCCAGATGAAGGTTGGGTACGTGTAACTTCAAAGATTAAGAACTGAATAGTTTAGGTAAAGAAATTTATTTACGATGAATGTCCTTGTAATTTTCATCACCGCCGGTTAATTTTGATATACATTTTTCATCCTTGCATTGTGTCAATTCGGCATTTAATATTACACATTTTTATTTTTACATTCAATTTTTTGTCTACAACTTCTGCTTCATCTGATGGAATCGTTTCTGCTCTTTTTGTCACTATTGCCTCGCCGCCTGTTTGATTAGTTCAGTAGTTTCATATAAAATACAAACAAAAGAAATCATTTCGATATTACGTGACAAGTAGTAGATTTCGCAGTTTAATTAAAAAAACCATCGGACCAACTTCGTAAACACTACACACGCGCAAGCAAACATGGGAGGCGATTTGTCTTAATCTTTTGGTTATCGTATGCCGATAAAACAGACGACTTGGACATGGGTCAAGTTCATGTCAAGAACGCCTGCTGGACGCACTTTAAAATTTCCATAATATCTGATATTTTTTTTGCTTGTCAAAGCGATTTAAATGAAAACAACATTAAATAACACGTGTTTGTTTAGTTTGAAATACCTAACAAATACAAAATGGTTCTGCCATTGCGGAGAACGACGTGTAGAAACCTACGAATAAACAAATAACAGATTCATTATGCGTACAGATTTTGTATACCAAAATATCAGACCTCTTCATTTAAATTATACCCGAGTAATAATATTAAAATATTTGTAAACAATAATTATATAAATAAAATACCAATTAAATAAATAAAATGTAAATAAAATTATTAAAAATGTTAAAATAAAATAAAAAAGAACGAAATAAAATAAAATATTTTTCATCAAGTGATTTTTAAAAGTCGTGAAGTATGTTTTGAGTCAGTGTAGAATTTGCATATTAATTTAATATAGACTTAAGTCGTTTTTAAATTTAACACTTGATTTACATGTACTTATCAAGCATATAAAAGTATGCGGTTTCACCCACATGAACCTGATATAGTATTTTAGTATAGTAACCACATAAGTCAACCTGATAAAAATGCTCCATAACATTCAAAATTCTTAAATCGATCTTTGTTACGATTCTGATTAAGGATCAAATTATTTTCTCTGATTTCACGTTTCTAATTCTAGTTTTAGTTTTTAATTTAACATCGGTGTCAATCCTGATTTTGGCCTTGAAATCTCGATTGAAGTCATCGAATCTTTTATTAAACTCAAACGCAATACAATATGTTCAATTAGAAAATCTGAAAAATTCCACGAGACACTGTACTTCACAAATTTAAAATTATTATACTTAGTACCGATTTCACTTGTGTATTACAAGTGAAGTCGCTAATACCTTACTAGTGCTTTAATAAAAGTATTATTTAAGAATATGACAGTGCATATTAAAATCGTTTGTCGGCGTAGTCAATGAGAACGAGACTTAAGTGAGAGAAAATAAGGGTTTTTTCGTACATTGTATTATTTTCAACAAAACATTTGATTTTCGCGTATTTGCTAGGTATTACGCATACTGATTTAATTTACAAAACGAACTGGCTGTGTGATAGTGGACGCAAAGAAACGATTCAAAGTTAAAAAAAAAGAGATTATGCACTATTTTAGCATTAAATATTTAGAAATACATATGATCAAATATTAACTCGTAAACACTTTCTTTCGTTTGTATTTTGATGATTTTTTGAATGTTTGCAATTCCGCCTAATCCAAAAATAATCGACGCAATGCGGCAATATAAATTATTTGGTATTGGATATTAACTTAAGCGAGCACACGCTATGCGATGTCCCTCGAAAAATGGTCCGAGTCTTTTTCGGATTGATAACTTTAAAACGCATGGATTAAATTCAAATTCAAATTCAAAATATCTTTAGTTCATAGGTTACAAAATAACACTTGAAATACGTCATAATTTTTTGCGAATTTACACTTTACTGCTCGTTCGGAAGGCAGTTTTCCCTCAAGAAGAACGAGCAAGAAACTTAAGGGTAGCTCTTTTCTAATTTGCACATACATAGCCAAAACAAATACGGAACCATTAAGAATGACACAGCCCGGTAAGAGGTCGAGCCGCTTATGCCCATTGATTTTTGTCTTCTAAATATTCAGAAATTGCATAGTACCCTTTTTTACTGAGTGATTGTTTAATAACACTCTTAAATTTATGTAGGCGTAAATCTTGTATATCTACAGGAACCTTATTGAATAGGCGCACACAGAGCCCTCTGAATGAATTTGAGACTTTATTTAGTCGACTAACATGTGAAATCATTTTATTTTTATTTCTGGTATTGAGATTATGTCGACTACTATTTCTTTTAAACATTTCTAATTTTTTTTTACATATAATAAATTTTCATAAATGAATTGAGATGCCAGGGTTAAAATTCTAATTTCCTTAAACTTATTTCTAAGGGATGCACGAGGTCCGAGCTTGTAAATTGCGCGAATGGGAAAGTAGCAACAAATGTTACTTTAATCCATGCAAAAAAAAATGCAAGAAAAAACAACCGGCTGAGTGTGTGGCGGGCCACGCGCTGTACAGGGTTCCGTAGTTGCCCGTCACAGTAGGCGGCTTTGAATCGGGCTTTTTCTCTGTACGATGAACATATTAATTGCGTCCACGGTTCAACGGTTAATTACTTGATCTAAGTAACTTTCAATGATATTTGTGTGAAAATTTGCTTTTTACTCTAGTCTAAAAAGTATTATTACCACTAATTCTCCTACATTTTATAAGTTGGTCGACTATTATTCGTGAACTTGTAAAACCTACTTAGTTGTGATAGTTTTCCTTTTACATTTCTTGTATACATTACAGACGTGGATTTTTTCATATATCCAAGAACTAGTAATTAAAACTAATATTTAGCTAACAGTCTCATAAATAGCAAAATACTTTCGCACCCGCAATATTTTTCAACCACCTATTCCGCATATCATAGGATAGATGAGAAAAAAAAATCATCCCCATTTTAAGTGTAGAGGAGGTACCCTAAAAATTTCTTTTAATATTTTATTTAACAATTTTGTTGACATCTTTAGTAGGTAAAACCATGGTGAGTTTCAGCTTTCTAGGACTAATTTCTGAGCTACGCCGCGGACAGACAGACGGACAAACGGACTTGACAAAACTGTAAGGGATTCTTTTTGACTACGAAACCTTAAAAATGAAGAAAAAAGAGCTATGACTTCTCAAATGTTGATTTGAAAGGTTGTCAAGTTTGGGTACCGTCCAAGTCGAATGAAGGTTTATAATTAACTTTGAGCTTATATGATTGCGACATAACTATTACAAAGAAATCATTGCATTTTCCTTGTCTATTACTACTTTCAAAAGCACTTTTTTTATTTCACCAATAACAATATAAAAAAGACTGAATTGTTATTAATGAAAGAGTTTTTTGTATGGGATAAAAAATTGCCAGTATTGTATATGAAAGTGTCCATTAATGGTGGCGCTACGTTAGTACCAGATAAGTTATATTTTGCCAAAGTTAAAAAAAAATCCCTCGTTGTTTCGTCCTTTCTTCTGTCCGTCGGTCCATATGTCCCACTCGTATAACTACGCCGTTTTTTCATCGATTCTGATGAAATTAGATTTTTTTTTTAATTTCATGATCATAGTTTTCATTGGAAATAATTGTTTTTTGAAATAAATCAAATACACTGCTTTATAAATAATTTAAATGAAAATTATTTTGAAAAATATCAATTTTGAAATATCATCACACATGGAAATTTAGGGCAACGCCTACAAATTTTAATACAATAGCTATCTACCTACCATTCAAACATTTTCATTGTGCTCATATTACCTTAGATTAAATTTTTAAAGCGTTACGGATATCGGATCTACATATTCTTAGTGCAATTGGAACTTTCAGTTTGTTTTACTCCTCGGACTTCCTTCCTTCGTGTGAGTCCAACTCCCATGACAGAACCGTGGACACGGGTGTCCGACTCTACCAGGTTTTCAGCTTTTTTTTTTAATTTGCGGCTGAACGCCCGTCGTCGCTAAGACGAGGTAGGGCCTAAAAAGTGATAGGGTCGCATCTGCGGCCCTCTGATCTATGCCCCGTCGTCCTGGAATTGTGTCGCAGCGGCTGCAATTACACGGCCGCAGGGGGCTCGCCTCCGTCCGACGCGATAACCGGAGCTATTTTCAACGGAGCGTCGCATCTCGTCCCACACAGAGAGGTATTCTACGAGCGCTCATTGTGCTATCCCGTCGAGACGCAATTGACCCGCCGTCCGTCAACACGCTACGTTTTTGCCACGAAGGTCGTCGTCGTTGTTGTTTCCATAAATCGGTATGGATTCAGACTGTCCTGTGGGCCGCGGCGTCTGCGAGCCCTATAAAGGGACAGTCGTTACGATGCCATGGAGTTGAAATAAAGAATCTGAAATGCATGATTAGACTAGATTTATCGGTGTCCCGCGGCGCTTATGCGATTCGTTTCATATGACATGGAGGGGCCATGGGAGGTGGTGGGATTGTTCTGTGGGCTGGCTATATGCGAACAGTCGACAATTTAGTCGATCGGCGTACGTAATTTATATTTATTGCGTAATGTACGTAATGGAAATAAATAATATCGTGTGAGTCAAGAAGGATGAACGCGTAAGTGTGGATGTTGGCGAGGTGGTCGGAAAAAGGGTGGACGAAATTTAAATAAGGATATGGAAGGTTCAAAATACATCGATTGGACCCCAAACATAAATATGAATTAAAATCGCGCCAATTGATGGTTAATAAGGTCAATTAGGTTGGATTGTGTTCGTTAGAGTTGTCAGTCTAAAAATACTAATCCGATGATAAATATAGTTTTGAATTAGGTATGGTTACTTATGCAATTTAAGGTACGGCCAAAATCGAGCAATTAAAAAAATAAAGGCCATAAAATTTTTTTGAGATACATCACTAATGCGGTTCGATGATTGAGAACGAATGAAAGTAAACACTAGGAAAAACAGAAGATGTACATTTCTTAATTGTAAACAAACAATTTAATTAAAAAAAAATCAAAGTCGTAAACATATCACATTTGATATGATAACCAATTTCTAATCTAGAATATTCTAATCAACAATTGCGCCACATAAACACCTACGCCCACGCATTGCTATATAAATAAGGGGAATCTGTTCCGTTATTTACTTTAAAGGGGAATTATTCTGTTATTTTATTTTTTTGTTTATAATTATTACTATTGTTTTATTACTCTAAATAATAAATTACTTACACAATACTATAGCAACAATAATTAAATAAGTACGATAACATATTGAGTTAAGATTGACAGTCCACGTTTTCAAAACCATTTATGTACATCAACATAGGTTTACCCTTACTAAGTTTAGTAAATGAGAAGATTTTAGAATTATGGATAATCAAATGAATTTCGATAGGTATATAGAAAATTAAAAGTAGGTACACGTCATTTTATTTTATTTTTATTATAAATATCCGTCACACTTAAATTTTTTTCGTTTGTTGTAGTAATTGAAAACATCGTTATTTTTTCCATTGCGGCTGACTATTTCGGGGCGAACCCGCCAGAAATACGTCATTATACTCCCGGGCGTACGTTTGCTGCTCCGTAAAAATCTGGGTTGTGTTTATGATTCAGAAAACGAGAGAAGCACAGTTAACGTGAACGTGGGACGAACTGAGTTATTACCGTTTATTCGACGCCGGCGCGCTGTTGACGAATGCGCGGCGACTTGTAGAAGTACTGGCAGATTAATTTACTTCTACTTAAAGTTTCTTTTTTTTTGTGACTTTTTTTGAGAAAATCAATACAAACAACGAAATATATGGTTTGATGGTATCATATGTAAGCTTTGATATTTCAAAATAGTGGAAATAATGATCTATTTGTCTAACACGAAAGTGTTTCGCAAGACTTATGACTATTAATTAAATGGATCTAAGTTTCTGTTGTATATGCAGATATGAATAAATAGTGGAATTAGCGAGATACTTTTTTCTATTGTTATGTGCCTTTCTGAAAGAAAATGTTATTTTATTTATTTGTTTATTAATTTTTTTTTCTGTAATTTTATGAAATCTTGCACTTTTTGGATAATAAAATTTAAATCGTCATCAATAAAATGGTGACCCGTAATGAAGATATGGTAAAGTACGTTGTTTTGGAGCATGAGACCTCTATGCTTGTTAGAGATGAATAATAGTTCTATTTATAAGTTGAAATGTTGGGAGCTCGCCATAACAAAAATTTGAAGTAATATATGGTAGAGATATGGGTACAGAGTTCGCGAATAATGTAGAAAATAAGGAATTATATTAGTGCAATAAGTAGTGCATAAAGCTGAGTAAAAAATAATAACAATGGAAAGTAAAATAAAGAGTGTTTAAGAAAATTCCCATCGCTGGTATCATTTGATGAGAAGATCCCGGGGACCCTAAGGGCTTCGCCTCAAGGCGTGACCACACTCTAATCTCATTATAAAATTGCGAAAGTCGATTAAATATTGTGACGACATAGTGATATAAAATTGAAACCTCAAAGAAGTTAAAAGTCGTAAGATTCTTCACTATCTCAGCCTTATAAATCGTGCGAAACAAAGTGTTCCATATTTTTCATTCACAGTGACTACTGAAATTTGGCGTCAACATTCTGTTCTACCTTATCTATTCAATGGGTAATTTAAAATATATTCATATTATTGTAGTAATTTAAAACAGGTGTATATTATTTGTGGAAAGACGTATGATTTAATTCACAGAAATCGAATTATTATTATATATATATTGTTAATGCCTGACATGGCGTACAATAATACTGGTATTCGTTGTAGCGGTTTTGGTACCCGTTTCCAACGGGTTTTGTGTAAGCGGAAAAACAGTAGTATTAATTAAATTTATCACTTTCTTTCGTGAAAAATCTTTTTGAACAGTGATTACGATTGTTTTTAATGTTAGTTATTGCAAACAGAAAAAAAATAAGAAAAGCACCTTTATTTTGATTTTGTTTTGTTTACAATACTGTATTCGCTAGCGATTACAGATTTTTTGTATGGAACTCAATACAGCGCCTCTACCGGAGACGACTGCAAATTAAATGATTTCATTCAAATTATTTAATACATTCGATAGCGAGTATATAGTTTTGTAAACTGTAATATTATAACGTAAAGATGGCGTTACCTAATTATAAAAATAAATGATAAATAATGATCAAGAAGTTAATGCAATTAATGGGTTGATGAGATAAATTTTGTAAATTTTACAATTTTTTCATTTATTTTCTACATAGTGTTTATTTAGAAAACAAATGAAAAATTAAGGAGTCTGAGCTTTTAATACGGTCTAGGGAAAGTTTACAACTATATAGTGCATAGATAATCTATGGTTCGCGAGAGAAACTTTTTTTTTTCACGAAAGCCGAAAGACTTACAGCGGCGCCTAGCGCGCGGCGGTGAATACATTTCAGGTCTATTTTGAATTTCGTGCAATCAGTTTCAGCGAGATGCCTCCAGTGAAACACAGAGGACGCTATATTGATTGTGTCGAATTATTTTTAAATACTCGCGTACGTAAGCGTTCGGGAGTACAGTATACATATATACTTGCCGACGCTCCGGGCATCGCCCGCAAGGATGTAGAAAA
Source organism: Eumeta japonica (assembly GCA_005406025.1). Lineage (NCBI taxonomy): Eukaryota > Metazoa > Arthropoda > Insecta > Lepidoptera > Psychidae > Eumeta > Eumeta japonica. The sequence goes on along the minus strand of BGZK01000491.1, from coordinate 184,093 downwards.
TGTTCTTAGACTATCGAATATCGATTGGATGTGGCTTTGACAAAATAGTTTTGTATTTGTATTTACTAATTAGCAGATTGAGAGAAGAAAATATTAATTATATCGCTTCGTTCTACCGAGTATAAATGCCAATATATATGTATATCATACAATACACACATATTGTAGTAGCGGATCTAGGAGTAGGTGGCATGTGAGGCATCCGGTCTTCCTGCTTAGTTTCGCAAATGAGGGTTCGCGTTAGATTTAAAATTGGAATATGAAAATAGAATAGAAGATTCAAATCCGATCTCAGGAAGGAAAAGTAGATAAGCTGTAGAGAGAAAATCGTGGAAAGGAGACGAGTGCTGATGTCCGAGTGCACGAGCTTCGATAGTGATAGAAAAGTTGACTGTTATAATTAATTTAATAAGATATCGTATTAAAATTTATAAGGAGAGAATATTGAAGAATATTTTTTACTTAGATTTTAAAGAAAACGGATTTTGTTTTAGAAATCACAGTCGAGTGTGTCGATCATGTAATACGTTTATAAAGGTAATTTTTCTTCAACATTTTTTTAGGTAAGAAACCATTCGAAATAGCTTTTCCAAAAGTATAATTCAGATCTTTTGACGTGATGACGTCTTTTAAATTGATGAACGCCAATTGCACGCACGAAAAAGCATGACTCATTGTCGCGTTCCGCCTGAGCCGAGCGTGCGAACGAGAGCGCGGAACAATAGAGAGGCACGATCGGCCTAAGCGTTCGGCTTGGGACGTATCTATTTCTTTGCTGTATAATTAAAGTAGAACAATATTTGAATTAACGAGTGCAAATAAATGTTAATTTATCGAAAATATTGTCATTTTCAATTAACTCCTTTGTATTTTCAAAATAATGATTCAGTGATAATATTTCAATTCAATTCATAAAAGAATCTAATTTTTCATTAATGTTTTCTTATGACATTATCACGTAAAATTATTGTCCGTAAACCGACGTCATAGACAACTAATTTTTTTTCTAAATTAATATTGAACGCTCTATACAGGTTCAATATTTTCAACGGGTTTTGATTTAAATTTTTATATTTAGGACAATATTTGCATTTTGTTAGCTAGTGTCTGTATAACATTAGGCATAATGAATATATACGACACGAAATTATTTATTGTGCAGTTGCATTTCGTTGCATAAATATTTTATGTAAATCGAATAATTTATATTTCCACACACTTTAAGGAACAGTAAAAGACATATCAGAATATGTCGAATTTATATTTCAATAATATAATAGAACACTAAGTCCGACTCGTATCAGTTTTTGATTTTTTGACCGATTATCAAAAAAGAAACGCTCCGTTTATTCGACCAGTATGTACATTTCGTATTATTTAACGTTTTTCTTGTATAACTTTTTTTTTGACATCCAATTTGAACAATTCCGATCTCAAAATATATTAACGACAGCTAAACGGTTCGATAAAGCACACAATTAGCGGTTCCTATGTAATTCAAAGTGGAGCGCTTTATCTTCTCATCTCAGCTGATGACTCGTCACCGTGTGGTTTTATTAACAGTCTCTTAGCTCCTAAATAACGCAAGAAATTAATCCTTGAATTAATTAATCACATAAGTAAAGATAACACGAATAACGAGCAAAAAAATCTTGGCTACGTCTACAACAGTCTGGGCCGGTGTTTTATTATAGTAATTATATAGAACTTATGTAACACTACGATTTGACTCAGGATAAGTGGAGCTATTCGATTTTCAATATCTCCATATTATTTGACGACTTGAAACTTTGCACCGACACGCGCTATCGGAATATGATGGTCTCCATCTATTGCTAGGTATTAAAAAACTTAATATAAATAACCAACAATGAAGTCGACTTAAAAACAGAAATGGATGAAAGATAACAATTCTTTGGGAGAATAATTAATCTTAGAAAATGTAATAGTTGACTTTTGAAGTTTGTATATTTTATAGCATAGTTCATCGTCGCTTTATAAGATAGATTTGTACTATAGGTAATATCAATAAAGGTTTCCTAATATTTTTTTTGTATATTTCTGTTTTTGGCGTCAGCTTTAATTTTTAAATATCAGTAATTGGTTTCAATCGGGTTAAAAATATCCACACTAGAATTATAAAAGTGGAAGTATCATTGCCTGTCTGTTATGTTTTCATGTGTAAACAGCTGTCTATAACGATTTTGATGAAATTTGGCAAGAAGATACTTTTTGATTGTTTGTATCTCTGTTTGTATAAGTGCTTTTTTATAGCACAACATTAATTAAACAGATTTTAATGAGCTTCAATGTACTAATAGAGCATATCAATTTGTAATAAATAAGCTAGTGCTGTTGAACTTTTTGTTTGTTTGTTTATATGTCTAACTATAACTCGACAATGGCTTAAGTGATTTTAATGAAATAAAAATAAAACTGATAGAACTATTTGTCACATAATACATACTTTATTGTTTATTTTTTTATGATTGTATGATTCCTTATAACTAGAACACTTAAAAGTCATTAATTTGATTTAATTTTTTTGGCTACGCTTATTGTTTTATTTGTTTAGAGCAACTGAGGTAGAGTGGGAGAGGGTGAGGTAGAGAAAGCAAGAGAGAACGTAATTACAGTTTAATTGTAATTATATATTAACAATAATGGCTTAATTATAAAAAGTAAGTGTGAATTAAAACGAACAATAGGGTTATTCACACTGCCTTTTTGGTCAGTACTGGATATGGTACTGACAAAATATTGTTATTATAATTTTGCAAATGAGATACTTTGTGACAATGTTTGCTTGTCTGTAACACAATTACCCGTAAACAACTCAACGGATTTAGGTTTTTAGCACGTTAGAAATTCAGCACAAAGAATGTTTTCTGGATTATGAGCAAGATATTTTATGCTCCATTATAATGCATTCCTACGCAATAGTTCGTAAGGATATCGAAACCGAAAACTACAGCGCGCTTGTAAAAGGAAGGGCGGAGGTTTGAAATAGAGAACAAGAGCAAATCCGAACTAACCGTGATATTGGAACTTAAATTGAAAACAGGATCGAAATAACTTCTAAAAATTTTTATGGATTATGTTTAAGCACTCAGTTGTCTTTTTCTGCTAACAAAACAGCGTCGAAGTCCATAAAGCAGAAAAAAAATCAATTACCTGATCGATAGATATCGTAGTTGAAATTAAAAAAGTTTTTAAATAAATCTAGATTTTAGAACTAGAGGAGCTCAAAATGTATTATTAGTATATTTACAATCTCGAAAAAGCTCTAAAATAGATTTTTTGATTTCTAAGAGTTTAGCAATTTACTGTTAGTATATTATTTGACATTTCGAGCTGGAAAGTAGCGAAAAATTTCAAGAATGGCTTGCAGGGTCAACCGTCTTTCAAATCTTTGTGCTTGAAAAGCTAACAAACTACATATTTGAGTTCAGGGACCGCAAAAACACACCGATAAATATCACAGCGAAAAGTTTTAGGCTTGCAGGGTTTTTAGTTCAGATTCTTTGTTGAGCTCTGTTATACCAATGAAACTATTTGTATTCCCTCGTTTTGGAATTATTCTTGATACAAAAAACTGAAGAGATTGTATGATGAAATGTGCTGTAGTCTGGTGTGATAATATATCATCTTATAAGTAAGCGCGTGGTGTAATATAGATCAAGTATTGTCACGTAGGTCACGTACCAGGTAACCGCTGTGTGCGTGGAATCACGTCTGCCTCTCCGCCGACGCTCGTAGAATCTATTACGAAAATACCGAATGAGTACGGAGCTTCATAAAATCATACGTTTCCTTCTGCCGGTCCATGATTTAGCGAATAATCATGGGCTCATAGGAGAAGAAAGAAGTCGATAAAGATCGTAGAGATCGAAAGGAAAAATCTAATCGTAAGTTGACGTTGTCTCATTCGAAAAATTGACATGTGCGAATCGGTCTCATAGATCGTGGGTGAGCCTGCAATACATTTTTGTATATATTGTGATAGGATTTTATCGACCCACTCCATCCAACTACTACCCCACAATGGTTTTATTTCAGATTAGTGAACTCCGCGGGACCGTAAGCCGTTTACTGGTAGATTGGTGATATTCATTACCGACGCGTTAAAAATGTCTGAAAACGACGGCCGATTGTCATATCAGAAGCACGGAAAGAGCGGAATTAAGTAAGAAACTCGTTGGTAAATTCGTTCATGCTTAGTATTCAAGGACATACCTTCGCAAAATTATTTCAGATCAAGAGCTCCGCCGCTCGTATAAGCTGTTCGTCCTAATCCGATGCGAGTTAGCGCTATTAATGATCTATGCACACAAAGCATTTCGAACGCACGCCTTAAAGTTCTTTTAATTCACGGAGTGAGTAGTTTTATTTAACTTAAAAACTCATAGAACATTTCGCGAGTTCTTTGAGATGGAACCCGTTACCTTCTGATTCTAAAGTAAGAGGTTGACCACGCAGCACGACCCAGTTATTATACTATTTAGTTATAAAACAATGAATATAAATTGTCCAGTTCATAATTAATGCTGTCCCGGTACCCGATGAAACTCTGGCGTGCTACACGCATATTAAAATTGTCTTTGACTTCATCATAAAAGCACAATTTTTTAATTTAAAGAACCGAGTTAAAACTTTAGTAGATACTGATATATATCTACGGTAGCCGTTCTCGATGAATTATTCATGCATTTAAAACTAAATAAAATTTGGCGAGACGAGCGAGAGACGGTGAGGCGAGGAAAAAGCTTAGACACAACAAAGTAGTCCCGACGAACCGTGTGAAAATTATACCGACTGAGTAAATGTAATACGGCTCGAAGACGATTCAATTAAACCGGGCCGGAACACGAACGCTCCGACGATAACAGCGATAGGAAAGTTCTATTAACATTTAATTGGTATATATGGGTCGAATTCACGAACGGCACGCCCGAACGTGCCTAATCTTCTTTGATAGGGTTTCCCGCGCGTAAGTGAGCCGCCGCGGCCCGTCTCATTGCATCGCGAGGCGCGGCGCGGAAAGGACGCGTTCTCCAGCAAGAGGGACTATTTATATAAATATACGAAAGTGTCTGAGAAAATAACTCGAGGGCTGTCGAAGATTGGCGATGCCGGACCACACGGAGAAAGGGCAGCCGCAGGTACCGCGCTTTTGATTTATTTTAGAATGTATCGTTGCATCTTTTTAGATCGGGCGCGTTGTTTACTAACAAACTTCGGAAATGAATTCATCGTACAAGCTTAATAATAATAATAATTTTCCGATCGCTGTATAAGCTCTAATTTTTGTATTGACATTAAATTTGAATAGATACCGATTTTATTTAGTAAAATTGACTCATAGCTAGGTATTTGTTTATAATAATAAGGTAAATACAGAAATCTTCTATTTTAGGTTTGTTGATTAATTCGTATTCCATCGTTATTTTCAGATTTGAAATTAATGATTGAAATATTAAAAATAATTCAACTAAAAAGCTTTTTGTATACTGATTTTTTTGTAACATTTACTCTTTAATTGGTTTTTGTAATGGTATACGTAATTCAAGTGATATTTAGTACTATTTTAATGCGTTTGCATTTTCAATGCACTAAATATATTTTTTCATCACTTTAAGCAAATTAACACGGAGATTTATCTCTTGAAAATGTGTTTTAATAAAATAAGTAAATATCAGTTAATTTTAAGTACATATTACTATTGATTATTTTTGTTACAGGCTCTATTATTAAACAATTAGCCATTGTATATCTTACTTAAACAATTTAGTTAAAGGGATTTTTAAACAATTTTATTTAACTCCATCGTCTCAGTAATATTAACACTGGACGGCGTGGTTGTACGTGCGAATAAAGACGACAAATGTAAAATCTGCGTTGAAAAAAGAAATCCATTTTGTGGTCAATAAAAATATTGTTATTTTCCTTTTAACGCTTAGAAACATAATGCAGTTTGATAAACACGTATTATACACCTACCGACAGAGTTAAATGTTTTCGTAATAATTCTTTTTTCGTTGTTTTTACCTTTATCCTAGTGTGATATATTCGGAGTTGTTTTGTGTTTTGAGGAACAGGCGAATTTCATCCTCGTAACCTTTGACCTTTGATGTCGTCATTCGTTTTCAAACCCGGTGACGAAGCGTTCCGGCTGTTTACAGAGAACATTGGGCGATATTAACTGTCACAATTGAAAGATATGTATTTATTTTGGTGCTTTTTAAGATACTAGCATTTGCCCATGGCATTTAGCAATAGCATTTACCCGCGTAGAGACATTGTTCCTAATTTTCTATAGTGATTAATCTTGCTGTCATTGTTGCCGATCCGATCCTGTTGTCGATATAAGTTCCGATTTCACCATTAGTTGCGATTCGGTTTTGTTCTCCGATACCAATCCTGCGTTTCTATCTTTTCCAATCGCTCTATCGCTCTTGATCCTGTTATAGATTCTGCCTGCGATATCAGTTCCGGTTTCTTATCAATTATTACACCAAGAATGCATTAGCGACAGGTATAAAATATCACGCGTATAATCCAGAAAATATTTTATCTGTGTTTAATTTCATCTAAATCCGTTCAGCCGTTTATGCGTGATCGAGTCACAAACAATCAAACATCGTCACAAAGCATCACATTCGTAATATTACAATAATAAGACATAGTATTGACAAAAGAGGAAGTACATAAATTCTGTCTTTTGTTTTAATTTGCTATGACTTTCTTGTTATTAACTATATAGTTATAATCAGATTGTTAACACTCTTTCTTATTTTTGTTTTCGCTCCACTTCACCCTCTCACACCATGTCATTCTATTCTTCTTTCTTTTAATTCTCATCTTCCACTATAACACCGTTTCTTCTTTAAACAAAGCAAACAATAAGAGAGACATACAAAATAAAATTAAGCAATGACTTTTGAACGTTTCATTAATGAACAGTTATGAAATGATTAATGTACAAAAAATAAACAATAACCTGCATTTTATATGCTGTTATTTCTATCAATTGTTTTTAAATTCAATTTAAATTTTAAGTCCCTTTCGAGTAATAAGCTTACATACAGATAAACAGATGGAAAAATAAACATATACTAGCTGATATATTACAAAATTGTGTACTTTACTAATACAATAAAAAAATATTTTTACTCTTGTTGAGTTATGAAAAAACATAGAATCGAACACTAGCCCATGTCTGTCTTCAAGTGTCAAATTATCTCCGTGCCAAATTCCATCAAAATCGGTACAGTGGCTTGGGCGTGAAGATGTAACGCATAGGCAGACAGCCATACTTTCGCATTCATAATACTAGTTTAGATGCTTTTTTTTATGAAAATTTGAAAAAAGGACCGATTCGTGTAACGATAGGTGACGTTTAATCGTAATTATTTTAATTTTTATTATGTATATTGCGTATCGTACATATGTATTGATATAGTACACGCCACATAAAACTTTGGCTATTTATTTATTTACGGTACGTATAATATATTTATAAAATAAATTAAATTATAATGAGAATCTAATAATTTTAACTGCTGTCAATTTTTTGTATTCAATTATTTATAAGTTCGCTTATAAATATTCAAAAATCTAAAGCTTATATCCCCAGAACGATATGCAGACATCATAAGATACGATTTTTACATACTTCACTTACTTGGTTTAGATACATCAATCGTTTCAAGCTCGTTCATCATTTTCGAGTGACTAAAATTTGACATTTTTCCAGAATGCTACTAAATTGATGTGCATAAAATTTTCTAAGGTGCCTCTTGCCCGCTTTTCTACACACACACGCGCTCTGTAGATTTTTTTCTTCCCTATAGTATTCACATTTAACCATCCCAGATCGTCAAAAACATCCTTAATGTTTGAATTAATGCTTTAATTCCAATAATATGAATATGTACGTGATATGACATATATACATCTTAATAATTATTATTTTATTTAACAACCTTGAAGCGCGCTCATAAAATGCGCAGTATCGAAGAAAGATAGAATTCATAATTCAGGTAGTTCTCAAGTTCATCCATTTTTAAAAGTCTCGTAGCTAGCGTACTTAAAGATGTTTTAGTTTTCTGAAAAAATAAAGTTTCAGTTTTTGGAAGTTCTAAAAGATTATAACAGTCGTACTTAGTGCAACAACGTTTTAATGACAGCTCTAGAAGTTTTGATGAAAATACTTCAATTGATTGAGATAAATATGTCATAATTTAAAATTATTTAATGAAATTGTTTAATAAGTCATACCAATCAACGTTTTATATCGAGATTTTTCTGCAACAGAGCGATTAATTTCAGAAAATAGCTCTATTTTATTTCGGTTCAAGCTCGTTTAAGTACGTGATATTTTAATTATTTTGGAAATTCTTTTCTTAATCATCTTTCATTACTTTGTTTACTGTCAGAATGACAAAGCTGCTTTAAGAGCATTAAGCCTATTAAAATATATTCAAGCTTAAAAGTTCACATACCGTAGTAATAAATTGAACCATTTTATTGAAAACTATTTAGATGATAGAAATTTGGTGAGGATTATTTTATTTTAAAGCTTGATCGTGCTTAAAGCATTTGAATTTTGTTTGGGTAAAGATTTATTCCAACTATGTATAGCTTCTAATTTGTACTAGACTAGCATAGAAATGTATTGATTAAGATAAATACGTTAAAATTTAAAATTACTCAAGGAAATTTGTTAATAAGTCATACCAGTCAATGTTTTCTGCCTAGAGTTTTTGGTAACAGAACGATTTAATTTTGAAATTAGCTCTATCAAATTAAGATCAAACAAATTCAAAAATCATAATAATTCCCATTCATTAAAGAAACGCCTCTAGATTACGAATGAATTTTATTAACATAAATATAAAAAATATTAATATAGCGTTATAAAATATTAGAGTCCTTTTATTATCTAAATATTATATAACACGACAACCACTATTTTTTCGTGTTGTCCATGAGGTAGTGCATGGAGCCCTTTAATTTCGATTCACCATCTACATGTGTCCAACAGCATTATTTGGTGCCAAAACGGTATAGAGGATATGTTATAAACGAAAACAATTACGACTATTCAAATGACTCTGTAACATATAGAGTGAATTGTATTTGTGTAAAAATAATATTAGAATTTCAAATTTATTTAATTGAAATAACTACATCGCAAAGCATTATATTAAATAATTTTTCAAATATTATTTACAGGTATTGGAATTAAAATTTATAATTCTAGACCAATATGCCCTATAGCGTATATTTTGAATTTAAAAAAAAAACAAATATTAGTTACATTCAAGATTGACATTGTTTTTGGTATTAAAATATATTATTCATATACCTAATGATCTGTGTGTAATACAGCAACATAAATTTAAAAAAATACTTTTTTACAGAGAAATCGTATGGAGTTTTCAGTTCTGAGTCGTTCTTCTTTTGAATGATTTTCTTAATTTTTGTTTGTATAAGGTCGTATTGCAAGAGATGTTTGTTGTTAGAACATTTTTTTTTGCACATTAACGTTACGAATAAAATTTACGACTTTACTTATTTGATCCTTATTTATCTTCCTCTCTTCGCCCGAGGGGTACACGCGTGCAATCGAAATATACGCTTCTGGCGCACGGCCATAAAATATGTTCTACGTAAACAGGACTCCGTCCAAATATTTAATGTGCTAGCATAAAACGGGATATTAAAATGTTACTCCATGCATAGTTATTTCGACTGCGATGCGAACTAGGCGGCGAGGCGTGTTCTATGGTTTGTCCCGAAATACGATGTGTGTAGGTTTAGGCCGGCGCAATGCGTGAGCGCACATGTTTATATATCTATATAAATTTTATGTATAGCAGGGTAAAAGTAAATATTTTTTACATTTAAATAATTTGTTATTTAGATATCGTTATGTAGGTTTGTTACTACATATAAAGCGGCGAGCTTCAAACCTTCATTTGGAATAGTTAACTGCTAATTATTAAAGTTGAAACTAAACATATCAAAATATCGGTCATCTTAGAAATTGGTATTGTGCCATTTATTTTGCGTCACAAATGTTAATATCTTTAAACTAACCAAGTCAACTACCAGTTGTGAATTTAAAACAACGGATTTTGACGTTAGTCTAGTCGACAAGCACAAAACCGTGTTGATTCTTGATAAACGTCCTAAATTTGTACGATAGCTCATTGTATTCGAGATGGCGTCTAGAAAACGTATTTGAAGGATTTCTCTGCACAATAAAAATTGCCAAAGTTATTAACAAATGAAATTGACAAAAAAAGGTATTTAGTTTTTTGGTGATTACTTAAAATTTATTAATATTTAAGAAATTTAGAAAAATCATAAACAGAAGAAAATTTCCTAAAAAAGTCTAAACCTCCGGAATTCTACCTCTATTATTTATAATTTTAATTTAGTGCTGAAAATAGACCTCCGTGCGCTCGATACAGCATGGCCGTGCTGCCGCTCTACAGAGCTTATCACATAAAATATTTATTTATAGGATTAAATATCAATATTAAAATTTAAAAAAAATATGGTGTTATCAGAATACTTCAGAGAATGAAGTCACGTTGGAAATTTTTTTTTTGTTGAGTTTCAAAAAGTTATACAATTGTTAACTAAGTAATTTTCCGTAGACATTCATTTTTACAAAAGACGGTATAAAAAGTTTAAATAATTGGCCTGTAAATTTTTGGCTTCTTGGGGTTCTTTATATATATATATATATATATATACATTTAACAAGACCACGTTATAAAAGTATATTAAATTTATGTATTTCATTTATTATAATTTTTTTAAGTTAACAAAAATGAAAATCCTCAATAATCCTGTCAAAAAGTTTTTTTTAATCAAATGTTGAGTTGTAGCTATATTTGCATTTTATAGAGGTATTAACTAACGTTGAAAAAAATTTCTTACGACATTTGTTAATAAATTGTTTATAAAAGATGGACTGGTTTGATATTGTGATTTTTTTTTACTATTTTGTTGTCATAAAAAAATATGAATTAAAAATAATTCTTAAAAAAATTTTTATTATTTAAAATTATTTTTTAATATATTTATTGCTTAAATAATTAGTTAAACAATTATTTTTCTTTAAAATCAAAATTGCATTTCTCAGTTGAGCAACCAAAATATTATTTTTATAAATAATTTAATTGTTTATTAAGTTGACAATTTGTTATAGAAAAATTAATATGACCATTATATTAACTTTTAAAACTAAAAAAAAAATACAAAAACTACCATCTATAACAAGATGGTATAAAAATGTTTTTGTATTTTTTACTTAAAATTAAATATTAGTAAATATTACAAACTAATTTTGTAATACTTACTATAAAAGTACTGCTAAATACAATTACGGTTTTTAAACAAAAAATAACTTCGTAAGTAAATAAATTATTTTTTGTGATAGACTCGGTTGAGCTTGACCGGTAGCTGCTATATTGGCCTCGCGGGGCCCTATATCAGCACTAAATTAAAATTATAAATAAAGGAGGTAGAGTTACGGGAATCAAAACATTTTTTGGGAACTTTTCTCTTTTTTATGAGCCTTTTTTTAATTTTAAATATTTATAGTTGTTGAGTAATTGCCAAAAAACGAAATATTTTTTTCAATTTAATTCGTTAATAACTTTTGCAACTTTTATCGTGCAGTAAAATCCTACGAATTCATTTTTCTAGACGTCATTTCGAATGCAATGAGCTATTACACATATTTTTAGGACCTTTATCAGGAATTAACACGATTTTGAACGTGTCGACTAGACTACGTGTTTAGTTTTTAACTTTTACAGTTAACAGTTAACTATTTCAAATAGGAGTTCGAATCACAACGCCGATAAAGTGTGTGAAAATTCTCAAATCACATTACTTTAGAAATACTCTCATCGATGCGTTATTGGAGCTATGTGCGCCGGTGAAGACGGTAAAACGAATAGTTGTCTACAATTATAGGGAGTACATGCGCTCGGAGTGAAAAATGGAATAATTCGATGAATATGACATCGAATGTGTTGAGCTGGTACAAGGAGAGTTGATGATTTCTAATTCCAGAAAATAAAATCATTAAATCCAGAATTGAGTTAGTGAGTATGGCTGCAGATTCGACAAATCGTAAAATCAAAACATCTGGACAACATTTTCAAATGTCACGCCGGGAGTCGACATCAATCCCTGTATATATCCGAGAAATAATTGACTTTACTAAAAATGGTCTTTTGGTTCCGCACCTAAAGAATGCTCACGGGACTATATCTACGCTCGTGAAGTCCGTATGTCCATCCATTTTGTCAAATCGTCAAAGAGCCATTGTATTTACAATCGTAATAGGCAGCAAATAAAAATTTTCACAAAACGTTTTTCTTTATGGGGTACAACTTGAAAAAATAATAAAAAATACTAAAAGTATAAACCGAGAGGAGTCCTCGTAAAAATAATGTATTGTTTCAACGTTTTTTTTGTTTTTGCTGTGCATACAAACGTTGTCCTTGGTATAATTATAATATAAATTCTAAAGTTAACCAAGAAATAACAAAGATCAGGCAAGCGTGCGTCAAGTTCTCGCTAAAAATCGCGAAATGAACAGAAATAGACACATTGTCTCTGGTAAATATTTGTTGTGTATTTACAAACAAAAATATAGTTAATATATTGGAGCTCATAGAGACTGAAAAAAGAAACTTAAATATTCTTCAGATCTAAAAATTTATTATCAATTTTTAGTCAAAGATATCTTTTGACGAATCAGACAGAGCTTACCGCATTTAAAATTTTTTTTTGATCTAGGAAGACTAAGATATATATTGATACATGACTGATTGGTTTTTATAATGAATATAAAAATCGTTCAACCATGAAATTAAAATGAAAAAAAGGCATTATAAGTTTTTCGACTGCAATATATTTTGTGCGAATTTACAGTTTTTCACGAAGCTTAGTTCATTTCATGCAGTTTTGAACACAAAAAATCATTAGATTTAAAAAATCAATCTATTAAATTATGTATATGTTACAAAAAAAAAAACACATATTTGTTATATTTTGAAATTGATTAGCACAGTAGTAAGAAAAATATTTTTCCAGAAAATTTAAGTTCAGGTAAACCATTATGAAGGATGCAAATCAGATATTAATCTGTGTATTCGTTCAAAAAATTTCAAGATTTATACGCGGCCGTCCGTTTCATAACGGTCAGAAAAGTTTTCACCAAAGGTATCTAAAAACGTCGACGTTTATTGGAGTTTTCTGGAACTGTAGTGGAAGAAATTTCCCCGCGAGATCGACAAAAATTTTCAATATTCTTAGCGGGAAGTTGAAATTGAGTTGTGTGGTACACGGCGTATATTGGGTGGCGGTGTGAAATCTTTCGTGCACGAGTTCGACTCACACGTGTCATTTTATTATTAAAATCAATAATCTATTCAAAATATTTTTATTTAATTATTTAATGCCCCAGAAAATAGTTAAATACACATTGAAAAGTATATTTAAATCCTATAGAGGAAACATGATCTACCCTGTGGATAGGTTCGGGAGAAATGAATAGGCATATATGATTTATTTGTCATATATGCCTATTTAACAAAGACAACTTAATACATATATAACTTAATTACTTATCTCAGCTATTTTAAAGTGAAAAATAATAATAATAAGTAAGTGCTCAAAAGTATAAAGTTCCATGTGAGATGTTACACTCGACTTTATAAAGCAAAGAAAGAAATGGGATAAGACCTTTTATAGAGATAATAATTGCTCTTGATTGAACATTAACCATTTTTTTAATATTATAATTAATTGATTTAGTTAACATAGGTGTATTCTTAAATTCATTAAAAAAAAACATTTATTTATTATTGATTTATATGTAACTTAAAGACTAATACAATTTCAGTTGTTTCAACGCCGTCGTAATTAATCAATTCCAACTTTTTTGATATAATACGTAATTTCTTAGTATACATCAATAAATTTTGTACTGTGACAGAAGTCTATAGTGTCCGGAGACTTTAGGAAATCTCGTATCATATGCAAAGAATACATGGGCCCGTGTTGAAGATTATTTGTGCTATTTGCGACTAGTTTTCATGATCAAATCATCTAGAATGAACTCGTACTAACTCTTTCACAAATATCATTGCCTTATCTGCTTTATGCTAATAACTTTGATTCTATTCAAATTGGTTTGAACGGAGTATTTCAACCCTATTTTTGAAAATATTGACAAACACGTAGAGCCGCACATGTCCTCACATGTCGGTTTTGCAGTAAGTAACTTATCGCCATAAATTATGATTAGTGCTTTTTCTTCCTACAACGAAACAGAATTATGAAAAAAGAAAATGGAGTCTGCAACAAAGCGTTCCGATATTTTCGGGCACAAAATATGTGAATTTAATTGTTTATAAGTTGTTGAGTTCTTAAAATTACTCAGTTCTGAGAAGCCTTTGGGCATAAAATAATTATGAAATTTCTTATGAAGTTGCTGAACTCGTTTTAGGGTTTGGTACACAAAAAGTGTCAAAAAGATCTTATTACTAAGCGTATGTCATCCGTGCGTTTGTCCGTTCCACGTTTGAAAGGTAATATATTTTGTTTTGGCCGTCTGGAAAGGATGAATTAAAGTAGATTGACAACAATAAACTATAGAGCGAAATGCGCATGTAGGAAAGGTCGGCAAGGGTCGCTCTAGAAAATCCCATGTAGACTATATTGGTGGCATATTAAAAAAAGGCCAAATTTAAAGCACCCGAGCCATGGTTCTCCAGAGATTCCATGAAAAGATTGATGAATGTCAGAGAGGTAAGAGAGATATGCAAAGATCGTTCCATGTGGAAAACTATAGTCTCTGCCTACTCTTCTGGGAAATAGGCGTGAGTTTATATTATTATTATTATATTTTGATCTGTAATAAATAGCCCGTTGAAATTTTCACAAGAAATGTGTTATTACAATAAAAATTAACAAAAACAACAAAATTAAACAGGTCTTCTAATAAAAAGAAAGTATTTTTTATTTTTGTATATGAAGTGTAATGTAATGATAGACAAAACTTTGAAGTAAAACAATAAATAGTAAAAAATGATCAACTATGAGTTGCGAACGTGCTAATTGTCCCAAACTGTATTAAAGAAAACACCTTATGAAGGAAAAAAGTCCGTGACCGTCAGACAGATGAACAGAGATCGAGGTGATCTCATCAGTGTTGTCGTTTTGTAATTCGGCCACTGAACAAGAAAAACAAATTAGAACAACTAACCTCGCCGATGGAGGAAAGCGACAAAGGGAAGTTCTCAAGCACATCGTAATAAGGACAGACGACAAAACTTGGGCCTCCCTCAGCATCCTACGAAAGCTCGTTCATGAAGACGGACGGGCCGACCGGCCGGGGGACGCTGTGAATAACCGTCAACAAATTACCCACGAAACATATCCGCACGCCGGTCACGTATTCGATTCGGTACGGCGACAACGCGCCGGAACTCAAATTAATCCGCCTCGATAAATATAATCTTGTTACGCCGCCGCTGAAACAGCCGGCCGCGAAGGACGGCCTCGCCGTGCCTATACTTAATTGTAATGCGTTTTAAGGTTTCGCACGTGATTAACTCAGCTTAACAAACGGACTTTGCTAGTATATCCAAGTTGAGTCTTGTCATGTGTTAATCACCTCATTGTCGAGCATGCCATTCCATTGCTTTTTATTTTCATTCGATGTATTCGAATCTTAAGCTATCCAGTGCCGTAGTTAATCCATACCTAAGTATACTCCATTGCAGATTGGTGACTGTTGACGACAATTGTCACCAATGCGATGAGGAGACGCGAGATTGACGACTTAATGTCTTCTTCTAAGTACGGAGCTGGTGGTTGGATTTCATTGAAGTTGAAATCTCATTCGTCAATTTTTCCATGGTTGCAATCCAACCCGGTGCCGTCTCGTCCACAGACAACGTTGTTAATCACTGGACCACTATTTGCCCTCTTAAAAAATGCAGACCAGAATACCTAGTTATTGTAATATTGATATGAAAAAAAAAAGCACATATCCTTTTCCGTTACGCGTTCCCTTTGTGAAGGTAAAAGTCGAAGAGATCGCACTTCAGATTTCTTTTCTTCCGTCGTTTTTTCCCCACAGGTACGTAAATGTCAAAGTAAGAGTTTTATCTTTGATTTGGACCCTTTCAGTTTTATTGAGGCGAGTAAAAAAATGCAAAAGGTCGAATGACGTTCGAGCCGGCATCTTTTTGTCAAACGAAATGATAGAGAATAATGAAATTTTGGGTTTTTCATTGATTTCACATTGAAATTAGATCAGGTGTTGGCTGTTCACTCCTCAAAAAATGTGTGTCTCGTTTCTTAAAATTTTTTGTCGATATAATTAATTTTTGTAGCACATTATTTATTGTTGTTTAATGTTAGATAATGATAAAATCAATGCTAATATTACAAAGAGGCAAAAGTTGTTTGCTCGTTTATTTACTTGTATGTAAAGTCTCTGGAATTACTGAACCAATTCCATACATTCTTCTATTCATCAAAAGCTACACTAAGTTTGATAAATATGCACTATATTTTATTTTGATATAATTTAGTTTTAATTCAAAATTATGATATTTGTGAATCAAGTCAGCTAAGCTATTTTATCGACGTGTGTTGGCCAAATGGTGGAATATACATGAAAATTATGTGTTTTAGAAATATTGATCATTATTAGAGAAATATAAAAGTTTTGATTGATCGATTTAAAATTAAAACATAAAAAATTTGTTCGATAAACGTTTTTGACGTAACTAAAAATTTGCTAGTCGAAAAATAAGTCAAAGAAAAATGTCCACAGAACGATGTACTCCCTTCGTATTATGTTGCGTCAAAACCATTCGTGGTTTTTTATGGACTATACATTGCCTCTTATGACTCACAGTAGCCATTTGAACATTCATACGCGGGTTTATTTAATAAAGTCGAAGATAACTTAAAGATGAATTTAGTGTTCTTTGCGAAAAATTTTTAAGAGTATTAACGTCCAGAAGATGGCATATTTTGGATTATTAAATATATAAATATAATTATCACACTCTGATGAGTGAAATAAAAACGAAATTGCGTTTTTTCTGTAAAGACAAAAACCTTTAATGACAAAACACTTCGTACAAAGTATTTCACAAGTATCATTCATCAAATAAAGTGGCTCACTCACCTGTAAAGACAAAAAACTACATTTAAAGCTTTTACTTCAGGTTTAGATATTTCTTTTAACTGGAAATCAACTCTGTACGATACACTATTTAACATAAATCACATAACCTAATAGTTATGCCATTTGACACATGACACTCACTGACATCGACGTCTATGAAGCTCTGTGGATAAGGCGGCAAGTTTAAAATGGTTAAGAAAAGCGATAACACTAGTGTAGTGGTTTTCTTTACATAAATTATTATTGTTTAATAGTCATGTAATTAATTAATTAATTACAATTAGTTATACAATTATGAAGCACACTATGTGAGATGTGATCCATAAAATTATGTTCATATTTTAACGAGCACCTTCATAATTTTATTAAACTTTTTGATAATAACTCGTTAAGGTCAAAAAAATTTACTAGCAAACAGAAAATTGTGACGAAAATTAAAAAAAAATCAATTACTTTTGTATAAATACAAGTAACAAATATTTTATTTTTTCCAACAGATACAAAAATTACCAATTTTATTTATTGTCGTAGATATAGTTACTTTTCTCGTGCGTTCGTTACTGAAAGAATTGTGTTCAGCTTGTAAGCTTAAACTTTTATATTACCTGACTGATTGATTATGTGATTTTACAATATTATTTCAGTGAGACTGTCATCCGCCATTTTAAAAAACGTGAATTGAATGACTTTTAATGTATTACATTAAATCTCCGGTTCAAATTTCCCATTTCTTTGGTGATTATTTGATAAAATTGAAGGGAATTATTTTGCATGACATTTTTTGTACCATCTTTTATATATGTATAAATTTGACTTATTTTTTGATATATGTAGTATAATATCTACTATAATTTCAAGAAAGTTCAAAAAATAATGCATAGAGGTTTCTGCTTGTGTCGGCGTACTAACACCGACGTTCTATGGTCGTCGGAACTACCTCAAACCATACGTTACGATACTCCAGCCGACGCGGACTCATGAACTGGTGATCCGACTGCCCTACTTTAAAAATATGTACACGACTAATTAAAATGAAAATTCTAAAATTGGTTCAAAAATGGCAACAAAAAAAAATACAAATATGCAAATATTTGAATTGAGACTCTCTTTCTTATTTGAAGTTGATCCAAAAAATTACATACATATATATCGTCACTCGCACTATGATAAAATACAGTTATATTCATACACTCTGACCTGGGTCAATAGGGAATACCACAAAGAAAGTCATAAAGCAACAGAAAATTGGTTCTGACAGACACGTACACAGAAGCGCTCCCTTAAGGGTTTCATGTCAGTACTGACCTGATGTGTGTTTTACTTTCGTGATTAAAATCTTTGGATATATATAAATATGAATGGTAAGTACCTCTACTTGATCGAAGTATTTAATTTTGTAGCATTCAATTTGATTAAAGCGATGGTTCTCTTAATAATTATACGATGTTTTTAAATTTTGTGCAATTACGTACTAAAAAATTACTTAGTCAGATTAATTCACCAGAGAGCAATTCAGTGTCCGATGCGTAAAAAGGCAGGCAATAGTACTTTATTGTAAAACATTTTTCAAACAAGCAGCCAGGCAGGATATTATTTTTCAATTGAGTTAATTTTTTCCCGCCACGCAAATGATTAATAGGGGCCGGTAGGCCGTTTGTTCAACTTCTCGTTGTTTACAAGCGGAACGTCTGCTCTACGTTTGTCGTGCAAGTGGTTTCACTCAAGACTTGGGCCGACTATAAACAAACACCGGAATGTTATTTTTCTGCTCATAAATCTCCGGTTTTCAACGCAAAGTAACATCTTGTATATCCTTCAAATATTGTACATGGATGAAAATAAAATCGATGTTTTTGGTCAATATGAAATATGAACTCTCATGGAAGATCAGAGGTTATTTTGAAAAAGAAAAAAAGAGCCAAGGAGAAGGATCATTTATTTTTTGTAATTGTCGGGTCCCCATGCAGAGTAAACTCTTTGCCACAATCTCATTTTAGATTGAGGGTTTTCAACTGTGACGACTCGACAACAATCGATGTTACTGACGCGAATATTCGCAAACGATCGCTCAACGTGATCTCCGATTTACGAAACGAATGGTTTTGATTTTAATGTGGTCGCAAAGTTATTGGTCGATTTGCAAGTGGTCAGCTTCGAGATCGGTACCTACGACCACAACTGCATAGTTCATTTTAGTACTGGAAATAATGAGTGCTAGATTTTATGCAAACGTAAAGAGCATGAAAGTAAATTGAACTGTGATAATTTTTTGTACAAAATACCAATTTATGAACACAAATGAACTTTGTTTATTTTCATAACATAATTAATTTAAAACGTTATTCATATGAA
The DNA here is from genome assembly GCA_005406025.1 of Eumeta japonica. NCBI lineage: Eukaryota > Metazoa > Arthropoda > Insecta > Lepidoptera > Psychidae > Eumeta > Eumeta japonica. The sequence continues at coordinate 164,496 of BGZK01000491.1, read as the reverse complement.
AACATTTACCTGGCAAATAAATAATATATAAAATGGTATTTGCATATCAGTATTTCGATTAAACTTTTATGGTACTTGCGCCATTATATGATCTCCTTAAAAAATCTTTCTAGATCAGTCTCCGAGTTTTTGAATGGAATATAACTGAAAGAAAAAAGGAATCAATGAGAAGTTATAAAAAATATATAATACACATCTTCAGTGCGAATTATTAACACGGGTTCACCTATTTGATAATTAATATTGTAATTTACTGCTTTGATTTAAAAGACTGAAATATTTTGTTGGTTCCATCATTTCGTATATGCATTAGAGTTAGTCTTTGACTTTTTTCATGGATATTGTTGAATTAATTTCTCGCTTTATTTTGTCATTTCATGACACTCGGCCTTCATGCTGTGGTAAAAATGCTTTTGTATTTTTTTTCGTGTGGAAGCAACACTTAGAGGATCGTTCCCTATAAAGCATTTTTGAGCATTAAATTTCAATTATTCATTGGTTGTGAACGTAGCCTTATAAAAAACTTCGCGGGTCTTATGCGCGATCATCACACATCCTTATGGCTTCATCGCACGGAAGTAAAAAGCGTGTAACGTGCCCTCTTTATTTCAGTTACGAGACTATTATATTGTCCCATAGACATCCAAACCCTCATATAGTTAGGGTTGTCAGCACGTTTTTGTTATTTTACATTATTTCGATTCATTTATGACGTACTATATATTTTAAAATAATTATTGCACCTAGTAGTATACAGAGACAACCGAGTTTTGCTCGACGTCTTTCCAAATCGGGGTGAAAATGTATTATGTTCCTATGGTAAAAAAAAATATGTCCGTTTCCAACGATAAATATTCAGATACGTGATAAGAGTTGTAGTGCCATATGTAGTCTATATCACGTAATGCCATTTTTTGTTGAGAAGCATTGACATAGCAATAACGTGCTATTGAGAGGGTAGATGTGTGCCATAGTAAACATCGACTCCATAAAATATATTGTTTTAAAAATAGTTAAAAGTGAAATCTCATTATAGAAAAGCGTAATATATACAAATTAAATGTTAACTAATATGTGGAAACAATAAACGAACATCTTCAAGTGCAGTGACTTGTAAAAATAGTGAAAAAAAAAACATTACAACAGCAAAGTGTTCTGCGATCTGCTAGTGCTTGTGACAGACACTTTAGAATAAACCTGAACAGTACATACTTAAAAATAAATAAAGAGGTGTAAAATAAAAGTTATTGAACAAACTTCAGTGAAATTTTAGAATAAAATAACACTTAATAACCCCAAAATATATGCATAATCATTGTCATTGAAAGGTCTATATAGCAACGACATCTAGCGAGCACTGCTTTAAGCACTATAGCAACTGATTGAACTTAATTACTCATGTCATCTAGCGGACTTATAAAGAACTAGATACTTAGCTACCGGCCAAACCATCAACCAGCTAGCTAAAAAATATCATACTAGTAATCGAAAACTATCCGCAAACCAATCAAAGAGGGCGTTGTTACTACAGTCATTGCTATAAAACATGGAAGACATTAAGAAAATACTTATTAGTCTACAAGAAGAAGTAAGACAGCAAAAAGTAGACATGCAAAGCATGAAAGAAGAAATAAAAAACACGATAATTAACACCGTCAATGACAAAATTACACAAATAGAAATAAAAAATGAACAATTGGAAGAAAATTTGGAAAAACAAAAAACTTCTATAAAAAATTTAGAGAGATTCAATAGAAGGAAAAATTTAATATTTTTCGGAGTTGAAGAAAACGAAAAAAGCTACCATAGCCTGGAAGAAATCATTCTAGATATTATAAGGAACTATTTGAAAATACGGTGTGATGACAACTGCATAGAATACGTTAGAAGACTGGGAAAAAAAGGGGAAAAAATAAGGCCAATTGTGGTAACTTTACACACGATGGGTTTAAAAATAAAAATACAGAAAAACAAGAAAAAATTAGAAACAACTTCATATTATATAAAAGAAGATTACCCCCTGGACGTCCTGATAAAACGCAAAGAATTACATGTAAAAGCTGAGAGGGAGAGAGAACAAGGGAGAAAAGCAATCATCAAATATGATAAGCTTATTATAATAAACAACGACAACAAACAAGAAAAACATACAATATCACAAGAAAATAAAAATAAAAAGAGAAATTTATCAGAATCGCCGGAAACTACAACGAAAATATCAGAACACAGAGAACAAAGTATAAACCAGCCAAAAAAAATTAATAAAACTTACAATATGAACAACTATCTAATAAAGGCTCCTACTTTCTCCATCCAAGGAAGAAACTCATCTCTAATACAAAACGACAATCAAGATCAAGATAAGTAGCAATCAACATGCCCCCCTCCCAATCTCCCAACACGGCTAGTCACCGTGGGAGATAAAGACTACAACCCTCCAACAAATCAAAAAATATATATAAGTACCTACAACGTCAGATCTCTACTTAAACCTCAACAAATGGAACTATTAAAACACTCCCTTACTAATATCAAGCATGACATCATAGGTCTTTCTGAAGTAAGACGAAGCGGAAACGATATCATAGAAGATAAAAATTATATATTTTGTTACACGGGCAAAACAAAAGGACAACACGGAGTTGGATTATTAATTAAAAAAGAATACAAAACGAATATAGACAACTATACAGGAATATCCGAGAGAGTCTGCCTTTTAAATCTTAAATTTGAAAACACGAGAATATCCATTATACAAGTGTACGCTCCCACCCAAGACGCAACAGACGAGGAAATAAATAGCTTCTATGACCAAATAAACCGCGCTAGAAGCCTTGCAAACGGAAAACAAATAATAATGGGCGACCTTAATGCCAAAATAGGCCAAAGAAAAAATACAGAAAACTCTATCATCGGCCCCTTTTGCTACGGCACTAGAAACCAAAGAGGCGATAGACTAGTGCAATACGCAATCGAAAATAACCTTACCATAATCAACTCCATATTTAAAAAGAAAACTGAAAACCTATGGACGTGGACCACACCAGACAAGAAGAGTAAAAACCAAATAGACTATATTATGAGTAACTGCCCTAAGCTTTTCCAAAACATAGAAATTTTAAATAACAACAATTTTGCCAGCGACCATCGACTTGTAAAAGCGACTATACAAATTATCAAACATAAGAAATGCAGAGCAAGCTTTGGAAGAGTCATATCTAACCTATCAACCTTACAAAACCAAGCGCAGTACTTATCCAATCTAACGAAAAAATTAGAGAATGTGTTTTGGGAAGATACCGACGATATAGAGACATTTTACTTAAAGTTAGAAACGTCTATACACCAAAGCTACAACAAAATTACTACAGAAAACCAAAAAGGATATAATATCGTATGAAACGAAAGAACTCATTAAAAACGTTCAGAACTAATACATGCACCACTAAAACCCAGGAAGAAAGAAAGGAATTAGCTACACTCTTTAAAACTACAAATAAAAATTAAAGCAAGATTACAAAACTTATAGACTAAAATAATCGAGAATAACCTACTTAAAACAGGAAGCCAAAAGAGAGCGCATAAACAGTTAAACTCGGATAAAAGTGGATACCAAGCTTAAAGTCAAGAAAAACTACAAAAACTCTACAAACACGCGAGGATCTAGTTAAAATAGCTTCAGATTTTTATAAAACCTGTACGATGACGAAAACTACGAACAATGCTACAAAGATAACCTGAACTATAACTGGGAAACAAATAGCCCTATCCAGCTTTTCAATGCCGATGAAATAATAAAAATATTGACAAATTAAAGATCGAGAAGAGTCCGGGACCTGATAATATTCCTAACGAAGCGTTAAAATTGGAAAACCTATATTAATGCAACACCTTATCACATTATTTAACAAAATATTAGAAACACAAAATATCCCCAAAAATGGGGCGAATCAAGAATAACTCTATTATACAAGAAAGGTGATCCACAAGATATTGGCAACTACCGCCCAATCAGTCTACTTCCAACAATGTATAAGTTATTCGCAATGTGTTTAGAAAAAGGTTAGAACCAGATATAGAGAAACACCAAACTAAAGAACAGGCGGGTTTTAGACCAGGTTTCTCAACTATAGACCACACGATAGAGCAAATAGTGGAAAAACATCAAGAATTTAAATCCCCACTCTATCTAGCATATGTAGATTACGCTAAAGCATTCGACTCGATAACGCACGAGAGCATTTGGCAGGCACTGAAACATCAAAATATCCCGGACATATACATAAATATAATTAAAACATATATATAAAAGCACAAGTCGCGTGAAGCTCGATAGACTAGGACCTAAAATAAACATACGCAGAGGTGTGAAACAAGGAGATCCACTCTCACCGAAACTTTTCATTGCTGTCCTACAAAATATAATGAAGGATTTAAAGTGGGAAGGAAAAGGAATAAATATAGATGGCAAGTATCTCAGCAACTTAAGATTTGCTGACGATATAGTCCTCTTCTCGACGTCATCAAAACAACTTGAAGAAATGCTTACAGATTTAAGTGACTCTAGCAACACCATTGGCTTACAACTAAACACCTCTAAGACCAAAGTTACCACAAACAGTAAACAAACCCCTATTATAGTAAACCAAATACCAATCGAATATGTCGATAGTTATATATATCTTGGGAAAACTAATTTCTTTTAAAAGCACAAGACACAAAGACGAACTTGACAGAAGAATTAATATGTCTTGGAAAAAGTTCTGGAGCCTAAAAGAAATATTAAAATCAAATCTCCCATTAAAATTAAAGAAAAAAGTAATGGATTCGTGTGTATTACCATGCCTGACATACGGAGCACAAACCTGGATCTACAATAAATATACAAAAACAAAAATACGGACATGCCAGCGTTCTATGGAGAGAAGCATTCTAGACCTAAAGCTCAAAGATAAACATAGAAGCAGTGATATAAGACACAAGACTGAACTCATAAATGCGGGAAAACATGCACAGCAGTTGAAGTGGAAATGGGCTGGCCACATGATACGAACAACGGGTGAACGCTGGACGAAACTGGTCACAACATGGAAAGGTCCAAAGGGTAAGAGAGGCAGGGGTAGACCTATAGACCGATGGACTGATGACCTACGAAAGGTAGCAGGAGACAACTGGATACAGGCAGCAGGAGACAGAGCACAATGGAGACAGTTGGAGGAGGCCTACACCCGAGAGGGGGCCTTGACTTAATAATACTACTACTAATACTATACTATTACTACAATTTACAAACTTCCTTTTTGTATATAGCTTTAAATTTTATTGTAAGTTGTTAAGTTAAGGAACAATAAAGGTTTATTATTATTATTATTATATATTTTAAAATAACTATTGCACCTAGTAGTATACAGAGACAACCGAGTTTTGCTCGACGTCTTTCCAAATCGGGGTGAAAATGTATTATGTTCCTATGGTAAAAAATATGTCCGCTCTGAACGATAAATATTCAGAGGTGGATATGGGTCTGATATCACGAGCCATTTTGTTGAGAAGCATTGACATAGCAATAACGTAATTACTTCAAAATTCCACGAATTGCTCTAAACGGAAGTAATATTTAAAACAATACTCCATTTTTGTAAGGGGAGACACCTACGTAAATAAAACTGGAAAGTGTCCAAAATAATAAAAACTTTTTAGGAGTTGAAACAACTTTATGTATAAATTTATAGTAATATAACTCATTTGCGTATTAAGATACAATCTCATCAATGAATAATATTTATTGTGTATAATGAAAGCTACAAAATACATATTGAATATTTTGAATTGAAAACATAAAAGAATGGATTATTCTAGATCGAAAAAGTTTCATTTTTTTAAAGTTTTTATTTCTTATTGTGAAATTGTCTACTGTTTATGATGTCAGATTTCTAATTCATTTTGTCTTTGGTTCGAATTCATTAGTTGTAGTTATTGAAATTAAAATCGGAACCAGGATCTGATGGAAGCGCAATAAAATACCGTACACAACCAGTAGGCTAGACTCAGATATGTTGGTGGAAGTGGAATTTGAATTGAGAGCTGGATCGGAAACGACAGTAAAACAGAGATTGGAGCTAAGAGTAAGACCGAAATCTAAGCCGAAAATGGAACAAAGACTTTTAGACTATAACCAGGACTGAAATCAGATCAGAATTGAGAGTAATTTTGAGAGCTGTGGGAATTCATTGAACTCCGATGTCGGAGATGTCACAAGCGGATAATTACATCAGCTAGTCAAACTTTGATCTTGAGACAAATATTTAATGTTGGACAATACATCTTATTTGTATGTGCGTGAGCCGTTTGAATAAGGAAACGAAACATTTTGAGGAGGAGCCGCATGTTTCTCAAACAAACTTTTATCTGCAAGGTGTCCAGAATGGCAATGGATTAAAATATTCAACATTTGTCATTTGACCGACTTGAAAGTGCCGCCCGGAAGGCGCGAGACGCTGTGATGGATCACGGCAACCGACGAGGGTCACGGGTCTCGTGTGATGCTCACGATAATAATCCCGTTACCGGTAACACGCTTTCCGGTGAGCACGCCGTTACTTTTCGAAAGCTCTGGATATTACACGGATTCAATTAGGTTTGCCTTCTGTAGCTTTTAGCTTTTTGAGACTTTCGCGTTTTGGTACGAATGCATTGTTCGTACATTTGGCTTACCATACTCGAACTCCTGATTTATATTTAACCGTCTTCGATTTGATCTCACGCTCAGGACGCCATTTGATTTTAATTTTCGACTCCTGGTTCATTCTTGTTTTTTATGATTACGATTCAGGTATTGTTTTCAATTCTTGTTCCGCCATTAATTCGGATTTAGTTATTGTTCTCGATTTTGATTTTGTCCACTTTCTTGATGATAATTTTAACCCCACACTCGAATTATATCTTTTTTCCAGAATCTTCTGTCAATTCGGCTCCGTCGATCGCCATTTGATCAATTTAAATACTAGTATCAAAATAAAATTGTATAATATTCTACAGCTTATTATAGTCGTGCGATAAGATGACAAAGACACTCTATTACTGAGCAGATTTCAGGTAAAATCGGTTCACTAGTAGGTACAAGTACGCAGGTGCAAATGTTTTTCAGAAACCTTCTCGTTTGTGCGTGCGACATATCACCAGTTTCATAAAAATTAAATGAATTATCTCGGCATGCAAAGAAAATTGACAAAAAAACATACTGAAGATAATTATATCCCATGCAAGCAAACAAACCAAGCAAACCAGCAATTTATCGATCTATTTTTCTATAGTCAGAACAAAAATTTAAGGATGATAAATTTAAATTAGATTTTTCATGCAATAAATATTTATGACAAAGCTTTAGAAAGTATCGTATGTACAGTCTCATGTATTAGTATAGACAGATAAATAAACACAATTGTATTTATTATCTCAGGAGTTAATCTACTTCTATTGAAAAATCTGATTTAAAACATGTTCAGCCGTTTCGAAGATTAGCCTTGACAAGCAAACCCTTTATTGAAGTCATATGCAGCCTATCATTTGCTTAATTACGTGTTTTTAGTATACACAAATTTTTATCAAGATCGGTCAAATCGACAGACAGACACAGACTGACAGACCTTCATAACGGTATTATTAGGGTGTGTCATAAAACGAATGCTTATCTTAAAACTTGACGAAAAATATATGCACAGGCATATGCTACAGATTTTTATAGTACTGTAGATTATTAAATGTGATTAGGTGTCGATTTGTGATAACTCACTTTTATGAAAGCTTTTGTATTGGACAGTGTAATCTTTGCGTTATTTTAATGCCAGTTCATTTTATTTTTATTCATTACGGAACGGAGGTGCAAGTGATTTATTTTACTCTGCGTACGGCCAGTTGACGTCATACGCACATGCTTCTAAAAAACGAAAATTGAATAAAGGGTAAAATTTAAAGAAAATATTTAATAAATAAAATTTTTTTCCATGTGTCAAAAGTGTGTAAAGTAGACATCATTTCACAACCCATTCACAAATAGCCACCCTCTAAAATATCACCGCAGAGGAAATAGTGAACGGTGTGCACAATCTCCATTTTAAAAATATGTATTTATTCTGATAAAATTTTATGAAGATTATGTTAATCTACGATTAAACGGCTGATCCGTTTTTGTTGGTTATGTTTTACGTACTGTTGAGAAAAACACGTCCGCCATTATAATAAATAGTAAAAATAAAAGATATAAATAATAATACCGACAATGTTTAAGATTACATATTTAAAAATATATGTAGTTTTAGTTATTGTACTGTAAATGAACCTGTTCATAAAGTAAATCAGACTCACACTTGACCGGTGTTTTTACCACTGACAGCTTTATAAAATAACTACTGTCTTCATCGCTCCATGAATGTTACACGGTTGGCCTACTTGACAAAAGTTATGAGGTGAAAGCTATGTTTATATGCCGGCTGGAGTATCATTAAAAATACGTACGCGAATTTTGTGAGGGCCCTTTATACATTCGCGGCTAAAATAAACGAATTTCGGTTTAACCTAATTCGCCGTCGCTCAGAGCGATGTTTATCCACTTTGACGCTTTAAGCGCCCCTCAGCCTCTATGTGCAATTCAATTTACAGTGAAAATTCTTGTAACACTAATTCTGCCCTTGTCTCAAAAAGGAATTCGAGAACCCTGGCAAATTCTCTACTAGAGTTTTTAGAGACAATATGGAAAAGTGCGCGAAATTTTGGTATTTCGGTCTACAAGGTTTCTAGGTAAATTCAGTTTATTATTCTATTCAGAGACTTGGAAGCGAGGTATCTTGCATGTCTGAAAGAAACCGTATTTATTATAACAAAATAAAATAATAGGACTCGCTCGTGTCCGACATCCAATTCATCGTTAACAACCAAATCCATTAAAACAATTAAGTTTACCAAATCCATTAGAATAATTAAGTTTATTTGAAATAAATCACATTAATGTGAAGAAGGACACTTCAATAAAATTGATATCACTTTAAATTTGAAATTATTGAGCTAATAAAGTTATAAAAAAAAAATCGAATGAAAAATTACAGTCTTTGTCGTTAATCGATCAGGTCGTCTGGATGCATGTACGTAATTACGATAAATCTTCAAATAGTACTCCGCTGTGATGCGATAAACGAATACCGAAAAGTTATAAATTTGAAAATTTCATATCATGTGTTCAATATGTATACATTTTCAATTTAAAAAAGTTCTTTCTATAACGCAAAAACATAAATTTGATTCTTTTATGTTCATTTCATTTATTGAATATATAATATTATTTTGTGAACAAAGTTAGAAATGAAATGAAATTCGACGCGTATTGCTTCTTTTTATCGTCTAAGATTTCAAACATTGTAGAATTCAAATTTGTTCTCGAATGGTGTACACTGCGACTGCCGCCGCTATATTCAATTTTTATTTATTTAAGTTAATTTGAAATCCGGAACCTTTCAAGAGAATGCTTGGAAAATATATATAGAAACCCATGATTTGTATTAAAGACTAGCAAACCTGTTTCAGATCGGGTTCTAGCGAACGCTTTATCAAATAAATTACTGAACCATTAGACTTAAATTTAATAGTAATATACACTAATGTTTGGATATATATTATTATCAGTAGTAATTCTTGGAAAGACACAATAAAAAAAGATAACTTCGAGTATTTTAACTAAATCCATTAATGCGTAAATAATCCGTGCGAGTTCATTCAATCCATATGCAAACCATGTGAACATAAACAGATGATTTAGTTTATTTGTAATAATAGTCAATATAAAAAAAAGATTGTGACTCGTCTTCTGCACCAAAATAAATAAAACGTTTAAATCCCTTTTCTCGGAAATCTTTCAATTTGAAATTGAAACGAACTCTTGTTAGAATATGTAGTAAGTTTTCAAATGAAATAGACCTAAGATATAAAAGTAATTTATATAACTAGTGGAAATCACCGTGAAAGCCTAAAAAGTGGGCGTACAAAATTTTTTATCTAATGAAATAATTCATATGTTTTATAATATGCTAATGTTCTTTGACCAGAGACGTCGCTGCTATGACGTAAATCCATAATCGTGTTTGTTTCGTGTTGATCTAAGCCTTTAGCTACTTCTGTTAGACGTATATTGGGCGCAAATCATTTTGACCTTTAGTCGATAACAAAGAGAATATTATATCTATAACTACAACTGGAAATTACATGTATATATATATATATATACTTGAAATTACAATTTATATATATACATTATAATATTTTTATACAATGTTGTCCGCCAGCCAAAAGGCATGAGGTATTTCCATTAAATCTGACCTTCCATTAACTGTGTTAGATCGGTCCATAGACGTGATGCTGTAAATAAATGGAAGTACGGTCTGCTAGTTCACGGGTGCGCCATAAAAATATGTATTGACGAATTTAATGTTTTGTTAAATTGCCTACTGTGTTTTGTATGTGTACGGTTTAATTTACAGTTTTAAGTTAATGTCTATAAAAAACGCAATGGTTTGTGATTATCAATCTTAATATGTAGTAATTTCATTTAAAGTCTTAAATACGCTTTTTCATAAATATATTTCGTTCGTTGAAACCGGATCTGTCACTTTTCCACTCGCTGTGCTAACTTAAGTTACAGCTCGGATGGTGATTATGGTGATGACTATCCTTTTCCTTTGGGGGAGCGGTTCTTGTACAACGAAATGGAAACGAGTTTAACGATTTCTATTTAAATTTGTACTAGGATAAATTTTACTTTTTAAGTTTATCTATATAGATGTCTCCTCTGGAGTAACGAGTTCCGGAAAAATGTTCATGTGCATAGGTAAGACACCTACCGCTGCGCTAAAAACTGCTTTATTTAGCGTCATTTCGTAGGATTTTGAGGAAATTGCATTGTTGCTATGTGATTGGTTCTCAACAACAAATGGCACTGCATGACGTAAACTGCAAATAGCAACATGTAAATAAAATATAGTAAATAAAAATTTGCACTAACGTTACATTACGTGTTTAAATATTTAATGTTAGAAATGATACTTTTTCCGCGTTAAGTTATCATATACCCACAACAAACTCTAAAGACGCCGAACAAAGCTCGTTTGTCCATGTACCGACGTATAAATCCGTTAAATATAAATATATCACGAACAGTGGCTTGACACAATAAACATTTATTACTTTTTTATATTTGCTATGTCTTTTACAATTCTCGTTGCTCACTTGAGAAATGGGAGTTTGATTGGTACTTTCAAAATTTGTGCATCTTATAAAGAATTTCAACAGATCTGCTAGCAAACATACTTATTTTATCATGCAATTAAATTAAATAAAAAATGTTTTTAACATTTAAAGATATGAGAAGGCGTATTTAATTTAATTTAACAGGTATTATCTGCAAAAGTTTAAAAAATGTAAAACAAAACAATAACTTGCTGTACACGATTTCTGCGAATCGTAGTTATAAAAGAATTAATAAGCGAAATTGTTGTATTTTTCATAATTATATACATTTAATTTAGTAACGTAGTATGTCTTTTAAATTGAAAATACATAATTATCTTATCAAATTTATACTTTGTTAATTTTATCCGTGATCTTCAAGATCAAATATATTTGTGTGTCTGTGAGTAACGAGCGATGACGTTTATATAAAAATGATTCTAAATTATTTTTTCATTATCTATCAAAAGTTCAATTACAATTTAGCAGTCTCAAGACATTTAAAAATAAACTGCGACAGACAGTCGGTGCTCATGCTCGTCCCTCGAGCCGCGTCCACGCAAACCCCATCAGCCTTCCGGCGTTCGTGCGCGGTCGGGTGTTTTTTCCTGTCGTACTCGACGTCGGGTACTCACAGACTCGGCTGTGGACTATTTCGGTCCGCATTGTAAACAAGCCGGGGGCTAGCGTCCGGGCGCTGTATAATTTATGCACGCACGCGCTTCGGCCCGCACCCGTATTGTTACAACTTCAAGTGCCGATTCGATCGGCGCACCGTCGGTAGCTATTTCCGCATCCAGATAATGTTTGCGCGCAATTATGAAAATGCATTCTTAGCTTGCAATGTTCACTTATACTGAAGTGCTGACTGCAATGCCATGCGTTTTTTGTGCCAGGATTACTTTACATATCTGTGGACGCATACATAACCTTCCAAGATTCATTTGTTTCGGACTGAAGGATGTGGACCTTGAACCTTTCACGCGACTGGTTCAATTTTGATTATGTTTTCTGTCATATGTCAACGTGTATGTCAACGCATCCCGTAGTCGGGATCGGTGCGAAGGCGCCGCTCTCGATCATCGAGTCACCGCCGCCGTTGGAAGTATGCGTAGCTGGGGTAAATGCATTACATGACCTTGAGCGGCAGTGGATGGGTGTAAGAGGCAAAACATGCGACGTTTAATTAGGGTTTACGTGTAAACGTTGTAGGGGTTAAAGAGTGTGTGGATAAGGGACCGCTAAAAGGAAAGCACCAGGACAGTGCGACACTTTTTAGAAAGACCTGCAACATTGTTAAGAACGATTTCGTCGTGAACAGTTTTTGCCATCCACGCACAGACACCATAGTCAAATTTTCTTATTATAAAATCGATCATCATAATTCCTAATCTAAGGCGATGGGTGGTTATACGAGTCATTTTTTTATTTACAACGATCCATACAAACACGTTATAAGTTATTTATTGAAGATAATAAATGATAAACAGTATGTAGAATTGATATGTTCATAAAGTGTAATAATGTAATAATAAAGTGGTGGTTATGACAAGTTTTAAACCGTATCATAATAGTTTCCTTTCTTCATATAATTAATTTTAACATTGTATAAGAATTTATTTATTTTTTTATTCTATTTGGCTGAGATTACAGAGAAATAATGCATGAACGTGCTCTTTCTATTAAAAAAAACAAAAAGAACATTTATTATCTTACAATGAGATGAATAATCTGTTTATATAACATCACGGTGAAGTTTTAAATACGTATCTTTTTCTAAATAAAAAAAGGAAAAATTTATGAAGGCTTTGAACTGTATGTGAATACATTATTTGAAAACATCCACAAAAAAAAACACAAAACTCATATCGAATGCATTGAATTTATAATGTACCGCTTGGAATGTCGCCGTTTGCTTGCGTTTTTGATGAAGGTTGTAAATTAATGAAACTTTATGTACTACCGAAATTACGGTGTAAGTTATTACATGCCGTAGAATTTTTTTATGTGTAGGTACAATTATTACATGTACGACATATGTAGTTATAAAAGTTAGCAGAAATGTGGTATAAAATAAATATTCTGTTATAATAGTGAACCTTGGCAATCTTAGAACTAAATGTAGTTCTATGATTACTATATCCAATAACTTTGAAACGAGCAGAGCGTGTACATACATTGGTAAATATATAAGAAGAATCTCGAAAACAGCTCCAACTAATTTGATGGCATTTAGTATGTAGGGTTTTCGAGGACGATAAATGAGTTAGGTTCAATTTATAGGAATTTTGTTTTTACTGTGTTCAGGCATAAAAAATTGCTACGCAACAGAAAGGTACTTTCGTCTTTGGCAACAATATTTTAGTAGGTCAGTTGGGAAATCCGTCCACTTCAAACTTATTTTATAATACGAGAATTATTTTTCTATTTGTTCGTTTTTTTCACGTTCCTTTTTCTTATTTAGTTTTTCTTTTTTTTAATTATTTAATTTAAATACAATGACAGTGAAATAGAAAATTTCTGTTTTATTTTTTCGTAGCCCGAAACTTCTCCAACTCACAATGGAATCTCGTGAATTATTTTGGTATCAGAGTCACATAAAATAGAAACGACACGGCATTGTTTTGACAATGATAGGGTTTTTTCTTTAGTTTGAAAATGATATATTTTATCGATTTATAATTCTAAAAATATTTAAGAATTAAAAAAAATTAAGTTATCATTCTAACTAATTGTTTTAGTTATTAGCCATTTGAGATCATATCAGCGGCTTACATTCGTTATAGTAGTTATTGCATTTCTTTGCCCAATAATTTCGATGTGGACTAACATTTATTTAAACTGTTTGTAGTCAACATTATAGTTGAGTAAAACATATCAATTTCTGAGAAAGCCACGCTTCAACATGAGGGCTATGCTGAACCCTTTTCGTTTGTGGTGTTACTTCTATACTTATATAGACACTGATAATAAAATGTCGCAATTTTAACTTTACACTATAACCTTATACATTAATGTATAAAACATTTTTTGATAAATTGTTTTCGTAAATACATACGTCATTATTCATTTTATTGTCGATAGATGTCGGGATCAAGACATTTACGTCTTAAATCGTCTATTGCGCGTGGCTATAAAGCGCTACCGAAATAAACTGTGCCGGACGTTCGAGACGGCTCAATTACTGCACAATGCAATTTGTGGCGGTTAAACTGCATCCGAGGTCGGATATATTTAGCGTGCTCACAATGCGAATTGGTAAATCTGAACACGTTTATTGCATCAGTCTAGAAAGACATGTTGCGTGTTTTTTTTTAAATTATGGCTTCAAAAGCTAACGATTGTAATTTGAAAGCTTTTTCACATTAAGTTTTTTTTTGAGAGATAGCTTCCGTATAAATATCTTCAGAATCAGAATTTCTTCCTCATCACATATTTCTTTATCTTCTTTAAGAGAAAAAATGTGTATTTGTTCGTCTTTTATAGATTATTGAGCGTGTTTACTTATTTATTACTTACATAAAAATAAGTATATCACTTATGATCGATGTTGCTTGAGTGGACAGCGTTTATTATTTCATTCAAAATGTTCTAATTCTGAACACGGGATAGTCACGAATGATTTTTTAAAGTACCTTAGAGGCAAATCAAATATATCTTTACTTCGTAGGTAACAGAATTACACTTGAAATACTTCATCATTGTATTCTTTTGGTATTAACATTACCACCCATTCCTAATGCTAATTCATTATTTGGTTTCGCTCAAAGATACATGACAGACAATAAATAAAATTAGCACCACATTTGAAAATGACATGAAGCAGTCTGATAGTCGAGCAGTTCAGTCCCACTGATTTTGGTTTTTAATATATTCAGATACGGCATAATAGCTCTTGCCACATATATATTTTTTAATAAATTTTTTTTAAATTTATGGAATGTTAAATTTTGAGTTTCAACTGGGATCTTATTATAAAAGCACACACATTGCCCCTTAAATGGTTTGCTAACTTTGCCGAGTTTGGTTTTATGAGCAGCAAGGTCATTCTTACGTCTAGTGTTGATATTATGAATGTCGTTAATTTTTTGGTACTATTTTATATTTCTTTTGATATATACCAGGTTTCATATATGTATAGTGACGGTAAAGTTAAAATATTGATTTTTTTAAATTTTTCTCTAAGAGATGCTGTCGGTCTCAAGTTATATATAACACGAAAAACCCGCTTCAGCAGCACAAAAATTGTGTTTATATGAGTTGCATGACCCCATAATAAAATTCCATAGGCTATGAGACTATTAAAAGAACTAAAATAAACTAATCTCGCGGTGCTTTCACTTGTAAGCCACCGAATTCTTTTGACTGCGTATGCCGCAGAACTAAGCTTTTTCGCCAATTTCTTATATGGAAATTCCACCGTAACTTGGTATCTAAACTCAGACCAAGAAATAGGGTCATGTCCATAATATTCAGTATTTCGTCCCTAATTACTGCTTTTGTGTCGACTAATTTAGTATTAGAGAATGAAAATTTAATTATTTTTGTTTTCTTCTTATTGAGTAAAAGATCGTTAATTTTAAACCACTTGACTACTTTTAATATAGTACTATTTACTTCATCAGAATCTGGTTCTTGTCTATTAACCTTGAAAAGCAAGGAAGTATCATCAGCAAATAGTACAACCCCGTGCTCGTCCTTCACAAGGTGCAGTAGATCATTAATATAAATTAGAAATAGCAATGGTCCAAGAACTGAATCCTGTGGCACATTCAAACTGACTGCAGATTCCGAAGACCTCTCACCATTAATATCAACCGTTTGAACTCTGCCACTCAAATATGACTCCAGAAGTCCCAGCGAGAGACTCGCGACGCCGTAGTGACGTAGTTTCCTGATCAATATATCATAATGAAAGTTATCAAATACCTTGGATAAATCACAGAAAACACTAATTACTTCTCCTGACTCTCCTTCCAGACTCCAAAAATCTGCTCAATGAGCTCAACACTGGCTTCGGTGGTTGAGCGACCCTTTGTAAATCCAAACTGTTTAACGTTCGTCAAATTATTGTTATAAAAATACCGCGTTAGTTGATTCACGATCAATTTTTCTTCATCTACACAAATGAACAAAAACCTTTTTTTTTTTATAGTTGAACAAATCCTTGGTTTATTTGTAATTTCTTGTTTTGTTTTTATTTATTTATGGATATTCATACTTTACAAAATGTATCCAGTGTGACGTACATATAGTCTCAATCTCGGTATGAATTATATACATCTTTAAATTGCATTATGTGAATATGATATACGAAAATTGTTTTAAATTGCCTACAGAGAATTGGGTTTTATTTTTCCAATATTTGATCGTTAGCCAAAAGGAAATCGAGTTTGTTTTTTTTTTTCAATTATCAATTAAGCTTATGGAATGTTCCTTTAATTCTTTGAAGCCAATTTTATTTTGCAGCGTCGTTTGTTAGGCTTAGCTTCGTGGCTTTGAAATAAAACCAGCACCGCGTATTCATTTGAATTGAATTTCCGCTTTGTCTCACTAGTTATTTTTTTTATTAATCGTATTTTATTGTTTTTACGGTATCAATTGATATAACACGTACTTTCAGATTCAATTATAAATCAATTGTTTCATTTATATTATGATCTTATCCGTTTCAATATATGTATCGGAATTGATAAGTCATAAATCTAACGATATAAATACGATATTTTGAACTTCTATTAAAATTTTGAGAGTAATATTAGAGAACATATTGAGAAATTTTATATGTTTGTACTAACTATAGCCTTATAGAATCATTATACGGTTCGAATACAACCGATCTATCAACCGAATACATTAAAGTAAGAGGCAGCCCTTACTTAGATGTAATATTGTATTTATGGTAATAATAGTGTAATTGGAGAAATCAAATATTTAAAAAATACAATTTTAGAGATACATTGACAAGGAAAACGTTTTAACTTAAAATATTGACACATTACCTCAACAATTTTAGCAAAAAGTCGGAAGCGGTTGGATCATGGTCACGTGACGGAAACGAAAGTCTTGATTATTTTTTTCGTAACAAATGATTTATAAAAAACGACGTAATAATTACGAAACTATTCACTTGCGCTGTATTGAACATAAAAAAATATTGAATTAAATTTCTAATAAAAATAAAAGCCGAGAGAGAGAGAGAGAGAAAGTGTGAAGGGGGCGGGGAGAGGGGTAAAAGAGCAAAAGGATAGGGCCTCTGGGACGTTTGTTCTGTTAGTCGCAAGACAATTCATAAGGTATACAAACAAACAAAAAAGCCGTGTAATGATGATTAAGTACGTATTATAATAGTCATACTGACGTGGTGTTAGTAAACAATTTGAACGTCAACGACGCAAATTACATTATTATAGGAGAAGAAAAACCGGACAAACGCTCACACTCAATACGGAACCCATCCTAACATAAGTATGTAAATAAGAAAAAAAAACGATTTTTTAAAAACATTCGAATTTTTGAAAATCTTAGCTAAACGGAATACTGAAAAAAAATAACGGAAAATTAAAAAGTGATCTCCCATATATTGATCTACGGTACGGTCCGTACTCTAACTGCAAGTGTAAATATGTAATCATAAAAGACATTTTTTAAAATGATATAATTAACGACTTTCAGATTTTTTCTTTTACTTGTGCTGTGAGATGTTTCGCCTTGGCGTATGAGACTGTGGTACTATTCACATGGCATATAAACGGGATTTTTTGAAACTTGTAAAATATAAAGTATGAGTGGCCTTATTTTGGCTATATCTTTTGATTACGTCGACTGAGAATCTTGGTTTTTTTACAACTTCAAGGGATCTAAGACCTAAGTATTTGGTATACATTTTAACTTGCTACCTCCTTGTGCCCCTGAGAAAAAGAGTTTTGCCATTCAAATAGGCGGACAACGGAATGTTTTTCTAAGGTTTTTTTCCTTTTGAGGTATAGGTACTACAATAATAACTGAATGATATTTTTTTGTAAATAGTTTCTAGTATTTTTTTAGCAAATCAGTATTATTGCAAGCGAATGTACTTAAAAAAACATATAATATTTCAAATTCGACACTTCGACTTTTATTGATTGGTTTCTAAATTGAAGATAACGTAGAACTTAAGGAAGTCGTGTTAAAAAATGAATATTTTATCTCTTATGTGAAAATGATGCTTTTAAATAGAAACATAATTAATATTACTTTGTTGACGTTTTGTTGTTTTCATTCATTCTACGACCAAAGCCATTAGTCGACCGCGCGCCGCTATGGCTGAGGCCTTCCAACGATTTAGTGGTCAGGCGTAATTTGCTAACATGCTTCTATTACAAATGCTTATGGCCCGTTTGTTACCTATTTCGGCTCGTGCGGTCGTAATAAAAACGTTAATGTATTAATCTGTACAAAATTTTTTGATTTGCATAAAGCAGGTTAAATTATTATTCAAACTTTTTGTAAGTCCAAACAGTGATCGTCCGTTGACAGATTTCATAGAAAGTCATTCATTAAACCATATCGTTTTAAATATATGAGATTACAGAAAAGTATTTTGCATTCAGAGATTCATTTTCACGAAACGTCAAAGGATAATTAGAATTTGAATTAAGACCGGAGGCGCAAAATGATATGCGCGACAAAACAAAAAGATGCCAATGTGCATAAATATGTTTTACAAAAAAATAATTAAACCTCTCAAAAATCCTCACCTCCGTAGTCTTTCATGATTTTTTACACACTTTATCTATTCCTGTTCTAACTACATAATAATTTTATTGCAATTTTAGTATCCAATTTGAGGTTTCTGATTTGTTCCACAAACAAAGAGCTTCACAAAGCCGCCCATTTCCGGTGAGCCTCGACATGTTCTTCACTTACTGGTGACGTACCGTTTGACTTGTAGCATAATATGTTGGCGTCTTATTATAAAACGTTTAAATGTACCGTGAAAATAGATCTCTTTTCTTATATAAAGGAACTAGTTTTCAGCTGCTGTTGAGAATTATGAAAATATCTCGTTCACATTCCCTTCCCCGTCCCGCCTGCAACTATACACCTCCATGCGAGCGAGGCCGCGAATAAAACTAGTATCATTTTAAATTATGGCCCATGTCACGTATAAGCTAGTGTGAAGTCGCGTTAATATTTGTGTACTAGTTTTTAGGTGAAAACGTAACAAATATAAATCCGTATATTCTCACAAATTTTCGGGTTTATAATATCAGTAGGATGTAATTCTTGTGAGGCAATATATTATGTTATGAAGATTAAGGATATTCAATTCCTTTAGTATCACAAATCAAGTAAAAGCGATTTTTTTGAAAATAAAAACATTGGAGGGGTGAATAGTAATATCCTTCAAAGGAAAATAGAGAAATAAACCAAATAAACTGTTATGTAGTACCTAAGATGTAATCATGTTTGAATGAGAATTTTAAAAAAATTAGCTTAATGATCTGAAGCGATTTTTTTTTTAATGTATATAGAAAGTCTTTTACCATCCAAGTTGTGTAGTTCTGTATTGAATAATATGTCTGATATATTTATATTTGACAGGATTTCTAGAAATGAAATTTATTTCAAAGACACTTTTGTTTATTAAATTAAACGCCCTTTTGTTTCATTCCAGAAATACGTGGTCAGCACAGACCGCAGCGGCGACATACATGTTCATGTCCAGGTGAGTTTTTATTTAATAAATATTATTGAAAAAATAACGATAAATAAATATTACTATTGCTGTTTAATAATTAAATAATATCTAGTAAGATATTCAATCATCTTGTTATTTAAATTTTTTATAATGTACATTATTATAAAGTACAGCCATTCATTGTCAATATATAACAGCATTTTCTGTGTATAAGAAGTAGTGTATAATTGGAAATTAAAAATGTTGTTATAAAATACGATTTTATTGTAAATAACTACATGTGTAATTAATTACAAGTATGAGTAATGACTGATTTCTTAGATTGACTTCTTTTTTTTTAATGTTCACTAGCTTTAGGATACTGGTTATTGCAGCCTTTCACAATGCCTATAAACCGAAATGTTGCCACTCTATCATACAAATTTATTTATGATATTGAATTTTGTGCGCCGTGAGTCGAATCCCTAAAAGCCTTATTTTCCAGCAAAGCGATTCATTTGAGCCGGTTTGATGGTCCGCGGCAATACCTCGTATTCCGTTTCCACTTTGGTTGTTACTCTTTATGGCTGTGGTATTTTCCGCGCTGTTTGCGTCTATGGTACTCCATGGCGCGGGAAATGGAACAATGGGGTTTGTTAGAATGTTCTCGATTTTGCCGTAGGGAGATGTTTCGGTCGATTCCTTTTTCAAGCAGCTGAAAAAAGTCTCGTGGAATATTCCTATAATATCGAGCTATTAAAAAAAATAGTTAAACTTTCTAAATATATGTATTATAAGGTGATATCTCATATCATTTGAGATGAGATATCAACTTATAGTGCATATAATCGTCAGATATCCACTTATAGCCAATCACGATAATAAATCAAATCTAATGAGAATCAGATTTGATTTATTAGTGTAATTGGCAAAAAGAAAATAATATACCTATTTAATTTTTATAAATTTCCGAAGACACAGAGAAAATTTTATACTGTATTTATATGCATCTGTATGCGCTAGTTGCTGATCGGAGTTGTCCTATTTACTCTATCCCTGAAACTTTATACAGAGGCAAATCAAAAGGACAGAAGAGAGAGGAACTCGCCCTTCTGTGTGATGTTGTCTTCACCCTCGGCGGCCGCCGTAGTTTCGAGCACACCTGCGTGTCTGTGCTGGTTTTATGCATAACACGTAGAATATACTTACTGTTCACGATATTGAAAATTAATAATTATAATACAGTATAATGAGCGATTTGAGGTTGCGTTTGATATACAGAAGAAAGCGAGTGCGGGTAGGAACAAATCGGATTGCGGGCGTAAAGGAGGGGGCTATCTGCTACCGTGTTTAATTTCGAGAATACGGCGTAAGCAGTATCCGTAGACAGATGGTATTAGTAGAAAGTAAAATCCTCCTTTATTTTCTGCCCATAACATTTCGTTGGCGCACAAAAGAAATAATGAATGAAAACATTAGTGTGACAGAACCGAATGATAAATATCACCTCGTGGACACACGCCGCGGCGCGAATAAAAGGCGGGGAGTGTTTGCCCTTTAATTGAATTTTCCGTGTGCGCTCTAATTTGAGCGAACGTCGCCAGGCCGGTCTAGGCTCGCTATACTTACACATGCTACATAAAGCAGTGTATTTGCGGGCATGTGGGTGGCTGTGTGTTTATGTCTGTGCGTAAAGCACACATACACAAAGACACATGTAAGTTTTCTTTTGCAACAGAAAAACTGCTAAGAGGTTTAACTAAAAAAATCTTATAATATTGTGAGGTAAATTAGGCAAAATTTTTGTAATCACCTACATGTCCTACAAAATTCATAGTTTTTATTATTTATGGACATATAATAACATATATACATACAATATATACACAACTATAAAAATGAATATGAAAAATGCTATCAGCACTAGTTTGTGAATTTAAAGTAATAATTGAAAAATCAGTCCTTCCAAATAAATATTTATTTATGTGCTCGTCATGTCATGTCATTGTAAAAAAAAAAGCAATCCATGTATTGAAAACACTTATTTTAAAATAATTTCTATTCAATTCGTAAAATCTTTATCTTTGTGCAGAATTTCACTGTCATAACATAATAATAACTGTATTTTCATATCAAAAACTACAATTACAGGAAATAAAGTTAATCGTTTTAACATTATCAACATTGCATTAGAAGTATTATGTTACGCATTCGTAAAAGTAGCAAAATAATTTTAAATTATGATAATGATCGATCGTTAAACTAACTTCGTGTCTGTTCATTTTGTTAACAGCTTCGTTTGTTTGTTTCGTGAACTTTGGCCAAGTATCAATCACCTTATTGATCAAGGCGTACTGAAGTTGTGTCCCACCGACTGTAAAATAGGATCGCGATTGATAACCGGATACGACCGATTCTCGTCTGGGTTTTAATTGCGATAAGAAACTGTTCAACAGGCGTCCAGTACAATCGTAGAGAAAATGTCACGAAAACGTCGCCTATAGTACGAATAATATTTTCAATGTAAAAACAATGTAACTCAGTTCATGTGATGTTTATCAAAAGTGGCGTAAATTCATCATTTATGACATCAATACCCAGCATGTAATAATAAATTATAGATGATAATTATTTTACATTTATTTACATATATTTCCAGAGGAAAAATAAAAAAAAAATTATAACATTCTCTGAACTTGTATCGTTACCTACCATGATATTGGTGATTCCTTAAATTAATTTAGGCGCGGATAGACGAAATGAAAATTCTGCATTAAATCCAATAAAATCCTTTGTTATTTTCATAAACTTCATAAACCAATTAAATAAAGAATATTTCATAAGCCGATGCTAAAAACTGGTAGGGCATCAAGAAATGTTTTGTACGAAGAATAATTCTAAATTTAAATTAATGGCCTGTCAATTTTTAACATTGAAAATTGTTAGTGAAATTAAAAAAAGTGAAGTTAGAAAATAGTGAAACTACGTCTCAGAACAGTAAGTTAGTCTACTTTGATATATGCAATAATATGCATATCATATCTAATATCTATGTATATTCATAACATCACTTGGCCCAAAAAAGAAAGCCGAAACGTCACATTCAATATTACAAAATGAATAATATTCATTCCTCTACAGTATGTTTTATTAATTACCCCATTTGCTAACTCAGCCCCCCTTTTATAATACTGAACGAAAACCCTATTAAAGGGATTAACGCTGGGAAAGCAAATAGGAGAGGCTCGCGCGTCGGGAAAACGGACGAGACGAGTAACACGACTTAATTTCGTACACGTCGGGAATTTAATTTGGTACGGTTTATGGACTCTCAGTATTACACCGATTCGATGACGTATTATTTTAATCACAGACCAATTAGTTTTTTTCACACACACAAATCGATCAATACTTTTGACGCACACAAACACATCAATTCTTTTCACACACTAAAATTAGTCAACTTTTTTCTTATGAATCTTATAAAAAAAATGGATTATTTGATCAGAAAATGCATAGAAAGTTCAGTGTAGCGTGAAAGTAAACGAGTTATACGCAATGCCTTGACAGTTATTTAACAAATATTTACAAACACATACATAAGCTTATGTCTGCTTCCTAGAGAGGTATGCAGAGACCATAAATTTGTACCAGATAAGATTTTACGTATCACTTATAAACGTTGCGTCCCATTTATAAAAAATAAACTTCAGTATATAAGGACACAATAATTTTCGTAACAAATCGTTGGGTGATAAATAGAGTAGAGGATTTTTTTAAATATGTTTTTACTTTTAGAATAAAGGAAAGTTTAGTAAGAAAAATGACGGTTATAAAATATTCATGAAGTTAATTATTTAAATACTTGTAAATAGATAAGGATTTTTGATTTACAATGAAACGAAATTATTTATCTTTTCTTTCATTAAAGATTTAGTCACTTAATTTCATTTAAATAAAATTTTTTGATAAACTTCTTTTGCTGTAAACCTAAAAATAATAATAAAAAGATTAAAATTAAAGAAAGTGCTATATAATGTCAATAATGTTAAGAACATACTTCATATGCTTTCGCTGAGTTTTTAGACTTACAAGGTTGTTTGATTTAGCTCCAAATAAACTAAGTGTCCGATATAGTAATAGTCGTAAAATAATAGACGAAATAAATAACTCGACATGATCGTATTTTGCATACATAATGTTTTACATAAAATTAAAAACTTTGTAAAGGAAGATACTGATCAAACAATTTATTTGTAAATAATGATGCATTGATTCGCAGTAAAATTCCTTAATAAGTAAATTAGAGATCATTGTGAAGAATGGCTTTTGACGTCTTTTTAGATTAGGGATTATAGGGAATCCTGTATAAAATAGGACTAAAAAGACTTTTTTTTTCACCTACCAGCCATTCGGGGTGACACTATAGTACCGGAACCCCCGAAAACGGGTGTGTCACCCCGACCGGGCGCGGTTATCGATTTCGCTGGTACCGCGCGCGACGGTACAACCGCCGGGTCCGGATGTTTCTGGATAGAACCGGCCCGATCGGTGAGCGCCGTCCGGCCTTCAATTCGCGTTATTTGCGTACGCGATTCGCTGCTACCCGGCGACTCCGCACAGCCGTCGGCCCGCCCGCGCGTCCGCGTCGGCCGCGAGCAGCGACAGCAGCGGCCGGAATGTAAAAAAAATTGTAAAATAATTCTTTGTTTTTCCTCCACAATAGTTTAAGAACATAAGATTACAAAAAAATGTGTAACACTATTATTGTGGGGGGCTGGAACCTAAGCTAAGATAAATTTGTGTTAAAGGTCTCCAGGCACCCACCCTTGAGTATGTATGTATGCTAGAGGAATATATGTATGGTTTGGACGTGTGGTTTACGTGGGTAAGATTTTCGTTAATTGTTGTAAGGCGGAGGTATGGGTGATGTTGCTATGATATAGGTAAAGCTTGAGTGCGATGTTGATATACATTGTAATAGCTTATGTTTGTAACAAACAGTTCAGCCTATTTTCATTCGGTTGAGGGGTGAGAAAATTGAAGGCCGTTGGCGGCTACTAAAATATATACAAGGGTCGAAATGATAAACCCATTTTTTTGAAGTTAGTTAAAAATTGCAACATCTCTGGGGTAGCATGTTTATAATTTAGGTACTAGATATTACTGTAAAGGGCGGCAAATATTATTTCTATCCGGAGCGGCTAAATAGCTATATCGCGCCCTGATTATAAGAATGAGATAGGATATTTTGTTGATCTTGTTGATATTGGAGGTTAAGTAGGCTTACCATGATTGGATTGCGACGTTTAGGGGGATACTAAGGATATAGAGGGACGAGAATGACGACGTATAAACTATGTCGAAGTCGACATGATCGAGATAGTGTTGTAGTTTTTCTAGATCAAAAATTATAAACGATATTATATAAGAAGTGGATTGATAAGTTTCTATGTATGATGGGTACGTAAAACTTTATAATTTCGTTAACAATTATTACCTAGTGCCTCATAGATTGATAGAATGAACCTTTAAAATAATATGATTGTGGGTAAAGCTGTGGTCAAAAACTAGTTTGTTTCTACGATTTATTTCATAGATTTATTTGTTACCTCATTAATAACCAGTATTCTTCGAATTTCACGCTGCTCAAAAGGGAGTGGTTCCTCGACATAATCAGGTATGAATATGTTATTTCATACAAAATTAAGTAGTATTTATTTTGCACGTGTTAATTTTTGTAGTTTTTTAATAGTCATTAGCACGAAATGTTTTTAATATTAACGTAGATGTAAATCGCTCCCTATTTTTATAGTAGAAGAGGTAAGTGGCCGTTTAGTCAACCGTAGTTTAAGTGATTGCCGCTTTCCATAAAAGTTTTTACAGCGAAGGAGTTGCGGACATGTAATCTTAATCTACAGCTAAATGGGTTGCTCGAAATTCATGAAATGCCACGGCTTTCGTCCAACGAGCGTTGATCGCTGTGTTTGCTCCGTCGATTATAACAGCGATGCCTCTTACTAAGTTAATGTATTATGCAAGACTTGCATATAATAGTTTAAAGTCGATAAATTCAAATAATATCATTTTTATAATAAAATGATTTTATTAAAATATGTAAATATAGATAGATATGTAAAGTATTTGAAATAATATATTATAATCTTTTTTTTAAATATCTTTTATTAGTTAGGTATATTACCTTTCTGTTTCTTTGTTCCAGTAGTCTAGTCGCCTTAAATCATCGCCACTACCGCGATTTATTATCGTCAAACATATGTAATTTATATAAAAAATGAATATGAAAAATGCTGTCAGCACTAGTTTGTGAATCTAAAGTAATAATTGAAAAATCAGTCCTCCTTCCAAATAAGTATTTATTTATGTGCTCGTCATGTCATTTAAAAAATAAAAATTTCTCAATATGTTCTCTAATATTACTCTCAAAATTTTAATAGAAACTCAAAATTTATCGTATTTACATCATTAGATTTATGACCTATCAATTCCGAAACACATATTGAAACCGATAAGATCGTATTATAAATGAAAAAAAAGTGTGTGTGTATTTCACTTCTTAGTGTACACACGTAAGAAGTGAAACTTCTTTATGACATCATTTTTCGAAAAATGATTTACTATTTACAACTTCACAGAAATTGGTTGAATAAAGCTAAATTAGATAAAGTTTATGCAAAAGGCTTTTATTATCATAGACATGGATACAAAAATAATACAATTATTTCACCTTTCTGCTACTAAGATTATAGCATTTCATTTATTATAATAGAATTATTACTATTATTGTTATCGTTATTATATATTTTTGTAATTAATGGCTTAACTCACTGATATTTACAATCAAAAACTAAGGTTAACCTGAAATAACCTTATAAAAAATAAATACCGTAATCACACCCACGTGTTGAATGTATTAGAAAAAAGGTTTAATTACTTACTTCTGTTAGAAATCCACTGGAATTAGAATAAATATCTTTTATTCTTTTTGCCAATAACTTTATAAGACTTTTTTCGCTAATCACTTAATTGAAATATTATTTTCACGTCACTACTGAGTTTCAAAAATAGAAATGTTCAGAGTTTCATGTAGGAGACTTGGTAATGGTATATGTACCTAGAAGGGTGATAGGTAAAACTTTTCAATTAATGCGATGTTATAAAGGGCCATATAGAATTGTAGGAAAATTATCGAATGCTACATATAAAATCGAGTCACTCAATGAAAGAATGTGAGATATAGTTCATGTATGTCGGTTGAAAAGGTTTCAACTTAGATAATAGGAAAATGTAATATATACAAACTGTAAATAGATCTAGGGTGTTGACAGAAAGTATATGTGACAGGGGGCCTTAGTAACAATTATGTTTATGCCACGATGACATTAATAACATTGAATAAATATGGCGTGTAACGGAAAAATGTTACCCAGAAATAAAGATGGCGCGTAACAGATAAAGATGGCGCGTAACAGAAAAACGTTACATTGCTATAAAATTTCTCCCATACGCCGATAAAGAAGTTTCACTTCAATTATTTAAGGAAAATCAATATTGTTTATTTCACAGAATTTCTTTCTTTCCTTTTATACAATTATAATCAATCAATCAAAAATAGCTCTATTTCGTAAACAATAAAAATTACACTTGAAATAAGTCATTAGCGAATTGCTTTCGACATTACCATTACCACTCATACTGATCCTGAACAGATGATACGGATATGCATTTAAAAGGATTTTAACGCTTGTTAAACGCCTACTACCTACGCGGTGTCAAATACCGGGCCTACGTTAAACGTATTGGTATTTACCTAATTATAAATAAATCATCATTTTTGTGCGAAGCTTAATGTATTAAAATACACGAAGCGATCGTTCGTGATTATTTGAAATGCGTTATTTAACTTTAAGTAATAGGTCGGTTTAAAGTTCCATGATAATGTAATTTAATGGTAACATCAAATAAAACAATATCGTTGTGAAGTAGAAATGGACGCGATGTCGCTTTCTGTGATACCGTGATATTATATAAAATCAATGTGGATTCTAAGTTGACTCCATAACGTTAATTTTTGTCAAGGATCATAATTGGGCAGCTGTCCATACGCACGTCTGCTTGTACTTCGGTTTTCGGTGGTCGTAGCGTCAATTTTAGCCTTCATTAGTAAGTTATGAATAATTTTTTTAAAAGATTTTTGTCTGTATTGGTGACTCTCGTAATGCTAAAGGAATTTCTTTTTTTTTATTTTACGGTGCGCATTGTACAACATCAAGAACAATTTTAAGTATACAATTGCTGTATATTAGACACAATTCTAAATGAAGGAATGCATTCCTCTGACTGCAGGGGTGTCGGTTTCCGGAGTACTGTTAATACTTTTTTTTATTAAATAACGCCAAGCATTAACTTAGCAAATTGAAGAACTCAATATGATACCTCGTATAGTTTTAAATATAATTATCAATCAACAGTTAATATCTGTACAAGATTTTCGGCAACATTGTCACCTATACGCAAACAACTGTACGAAATGTCCCATAATAATGCAGACAATACAATTGAAAACTAAATTTGAGGAACGTTTTAAACATTCTACATATATTTCTATATTCCAGTTCACGTATAATTTTCGTTCTCTATCGATCCAGACAATAAATCGAGGAGATCCATGTCATAGTAGATAGCCAATCGATCGCTCAAGCCGTTTAGGCCTTTAGGTTATAGAACATTCTTGATGAAAAACGGTATCAAAAGGTATACAAATTCCAACAGTAATTGGATAATAATTTCCCAAAAATTTAATTTTTGGGAAATTGGGAAAATTTCCCAAAATAAATTAAATTTTTTATTTCAGCTCGCGAAGTTTAGGCACTAAATCCTCCCGGACGGATTTTTGTCACCAAATATAACGACAAAACTCGTTACCGATAGCGTGAAGTGCTTTCCGAGGCACGAAGTGAATCAATTTGTTTTGAGTCGAAAACTCACTTGTTAATTCGCCCGAGGTCTTGATCGAGCTCTCAATATCTTTTTGGTTTGAAGGAAATTTTCTTAATACCTGAGCTACCGATTCGTTCCCGTTATAAAATAATCTTATTCTGTTAAACGAGCAATTCTTGTGTAAGTCTCGAAGACATCGCAAACGGCTCCAACGATTTCGATAAAAATTTTTCTTACTTTGAAAAACGATAGAAAAAAAATTACACGTTGTCTATTTAGCGTCATCCGTGAAATTTTGAGGTAATTATATTATTATTATATTATTGGTGCTCAACAACAAATTCCACTGCATGATATGAATGATAGATGGTATTATTGCAATAAAATACTTAGGTGAATTTTAAACGTATCTATTTATTGTTGAAAATGGACATAGAAAAGTTTTCTCACAGCAAGTTATCACATTCTAACGGCAATCTTGTAAGACGCCGAGCGAAGCTCGATTGCCCAGGTACTTGTGTTTTAACATAAATAGCATACGTACAGGGTAATTAACATTACACATTATATTAATAGACAGTGGCATTGCGAGCGGGATATGAGGTCGTAAACAATCGTGTTATTATTAATTTACTAATTACTTCTAGACTGAAATAATGCATAATCAGTTAGATAGAACTGATTATGCATTATTCAGTTCTATCATTCCTCAAGGTAACAAATTAAGTGATGGTTAGAAGAATACGTCATCTCGCAAACTTTGATCTCAAGAGGGCTATTAATGGTCAAAAGGTGGTCGATACGAACAGTTCCACATGAAACGATATCGAATGAACAGGTATCGTGCCTTTATCAGCTAAGTCGTGGGACCCATTGTTAGACTAGTCAGAGGACGACGACGGTGCCAATTTTAACTCGACACTATGGAATTTGACAACTTCGCTTTAAATTTATAGATCGTGTTCAGTTTTGATCGAGTATTGTACTACCTTGTATAGTTCGTGTTTTATCTACAAGCCAAAGTATTTCCGTCTCGTTATTGGTATAATACACCATGTGTTTTTACACGGTATTGCGTTAGGTTAAGATCGGTAATAAGGTCAGCGAATACCCGGAATCGTCGTTTTGTCGAGACACCTGTATAGATAAACTGAAAAGAAATATTTTACTAAAGTAAAAACTGACATAGAAATCGTTAGGGCTGTTTTCGAGATAGCCATTTTGAACCAAGAATTACACACTTAAAGTAATAAGATCAACACGTCGACGCTGTCGAAGACAAAGGCGGACGCCATTGTCAATGGTCGTGCTTGTAACATATAATTGTGAGCTTAACGGGCGCTATGACAAAGTCAAGAAGGTCTAAAGACAGTGTTTTGATCAGCATAGCAATAACATGTAGTACCTACTAAGCTTATACGATACGTTACGATGTTAGTTACGATGCCCAGTTCGCTCTGCTTATATATCAAGCTCTGGGGAAACAAAACCAACGTGCTTGCTACGCAACAAAATAAGGAAAGCGGCGAAGTACGTGCTATCGATTAGGTTGCGAGGTGAAAATGACTGGGTACGCGGGCTTTTGTGTTACGTCGGGGGTGATATACTTTGAATGTAAATTACCGATGGTACATATCAAACATGCTTATATAACACCCTGAAGAGTTCATGGATATTGTGACCTCTCTTAGATTTTTTAATACACTTGTGAGAAAAGCAACGCGTTGAATTTGTGAATTTTGTAAACTAAGATAAATAGATGTCGGTTTCCCATTTATTAGGCGTAATACTTATACGTTGAGGAGCCTGAAATATGAAAAAGGCAGATTATAAAAGAATTACACGACTTTACAGTGCGATGGTACAAACTTTACACAATAAAGCATATAGTATTTTGCATATTTAAAAAAAAAAGGAATAGAGCGCGCGGCGCAAGAGTTCCTAAGTTCACGACAGTAGTCTCCACTTTTATTTCAATAAAATGCATTATTTGTACAAATTAATAAAATAAAACTACATGAATTGTTTATAAAAGAACTTGTATATGCTTAAGGTTGATTATAGATTATGATTATTCTTAATAAGTGACTGTGGCATTAATCTATATTCTTTTCTTTAGAAACACGTAATTTTGTTTAAGCTTGTTATGATGTACAAATACTTTAGACTATCATACTATGTCTTATAAATGCATTTAATTCTGTACACGATAAATGCGTTATATCAAGTTGACATGTTACAAAAATTTAAATTTCTTCTATTCGATTTGTTATCTATAAAAATATTGCGTTTTAACTAAGGAGGCCGTTGGATATTGTTGTTAGTAATTTGTAGTTACAGATATTTTAGATTTAAGCCACGTTCATTACTACTCACGCTTCAACAGAAACTATTTCAGCATTAAACACTAACTTCAATGTATTCGTAATTCACTTTAGAAAATATCTACATTTTGTAGTACTTCAAAGCTATGATCTTCATTGATGTTCTTTACGACGACGTTAACTTGTGCTAGACATCTTTGTGTTTAATGCAAATTTGTATACATCGCTATCCATTTATATCAAAGTATTAATCAGAAAATTTAAGCAATATTATTTCGATTTATTTTATTTCTAACGACTTGTTCGCGAGGATCTTATTTTAAATCTAATACTGTTTTTGGTATCGAGTCCGACCACGCTCTCGATTATAATTCCAGTCTCATACTCGGTTTGGAGCCCGATCTCGTTCTCAATTTCTGCCCATTTTTTTAATATATCAAACGTTTTATGATCTGAAGAAGATCAGGTGTAGGCTTTTTTTATGGATATTGTGACGTCTATCGACGCTAGATATGATTATTTGGCGAGTAATTTCTCAAGCTTCATTAGAATACAACGACTTTTTTTTCTTGGAATCCGATTTAAATGAAGTGAAGCTTACATTCTGCTCCAAGTCGAGCTCTATCTGTCCGTGGAAACCACATTAAAATTCGTTGAGTAATTTAAGAGATGTATGCCAACAGACAAACAGTTGTAAAAAAAAAAATCGAAATTTTGTCTTACATTGCCTTTATCTTATTGCTACATTCCATTTTTCACGCATACATTTAATCGACAGTGCAGCGGGTTTCACTGTTTTATTATAGTACAAACACGCATATAGCATCGATTTTAAAGTAGTGTTCTGTGTAATCAGTATTGGAGAAACAACACTAGCAAATATATTCTACTTAATATAATATAAAAAAAAACATTGAAGAAAAATATTGAAGAAAAAAGAAAGAAAAACAAAGTTGGTTTTACGAAAAAGTATTGGAATTGGCTTTTCGGTCTGAAAATGGATCCCGCGCTTCTCCTGGGAAAGGAGAGATTTTTATTCCTTACTTTACGGAAATCCTCTCATACGTTATCTAGGTATATGTTATTTACATCGTTTTGGTAGAAACGTAGCGACATCTTTGGGACTTTTAGAAATATTTACATCTATTTTGAAGATATATTTATCTGATAACTTTTTGGAACACATATATGTCTGCGTGTGTTCACTTTTAAAAAGTTATAAATACGCATTGTTTTGAATTTTTGAAATTCAGTTAGCCAAAGCCAAGATTAGGGGGCTTGCAAGATGCAGTAATAAGCCGCTGCTTCTCTAATCTGCCCTTCCACTGCGAATCCTTATCCGATGAATTGAATATTGAATGTAGAGGCATGACAGACATCAAACAACTAAGTAAGTTATTTTGTTTATGTTAAAATAACATGTTATTACGACGTATGTCGCATGTTCTTCGGTGGTTGGGTGCCTATCTGTTATTTAATACTCGTTGTACACTGGTGGATGTTATTTGACGGTGTATGATACTGCTTGTTGCAGCCAAGTGTCTTATTATGAATTTCCACGAAGTAACACTTTAAACAATAAAAAAGTCAAGACTCTAAGTTTTATGATTTTGTTGACTTTTGTAATATACTATACGTTATTCTAGAACTTAATACGATCCTTGAATTCGACGACTGCCTGATGACACATTTGGTTTATGTGATGTTAAAAATAATAATTATTATTTAGACACCGTCAAGTGTTTAACGTTAGCGATAGAATTAGATATGAATTGTAAGTGAACATCTGGTCCAATTATATTATTTATTCTCCTATTATTAATCTGCATAGAGTGACAATAAACAAAAAAAATAAATAAAATAAAAGCGCGTTTTATTTGTGAATTTATTTTAGAAATTCAGCTATTCGGCACATATCCGCAATAGAGATGTCTCTCCAATTGTCAGTACCTGGAATCGGAGTGACGTAACAAAAGGACTACGTCACCGCCTATCTCGTCGGGGCGTGACGTAACGGCCGGCGTGGAGCCCGCGGGGCGGATATCGACCCGTTGTACTACGTCGTAGCCGCCGCGCTACAGCTTCCGGCGTCTTCGGCTGTCGCGCGCCGTTCGTGATAAAACTTTGTCAGCATTGGCCCATCGGAGTCTCAGAACGACAACTTGGAGTTTGACATAGCCTAGAGTGGAGTTACGTAATTCTTACGATTTTGGCTCAAATGCCTTTTACGTATTTTTCTTTTTTTAATTTTTTTTTATTTGAATTGTATAAATATTACAAACACATTTATTTTAAGATTTTTTTTTGTATGTAAAAAACGACAGAACATTATGTATGTAGGCTAAAACTTTTTCTCTGACTTCGCTCACGTGGATAAAGTGTGAATTTCTTTATCTTTCAAAACTCTCTCACCGTTGTCCGAGTTCCGCTTTCATTTTCAATTCCGGTCTCGTCCTTAGTTTCTCTTATATCGGCTCCGCTGTCAATACCGATGTACTCTCTCCATTCCGGTTGCGATGCCCAAACCAATGCTCGTTCTCGATCGCACAAAACTGCTAGCAATGAGCATTTGACATAAAAAAAAGGAATTTCGTTTTATATTCACGATGCGAAGTCGTGAGCAAATGCCAAATTAATATAAGTCTAAAGTGTAATCAGAAGTATAATTAATTATTAGTAATAAAGCAAATATAATAGAGACTACATAGTTACGTACCTGTTAAATATAATTTTTAAATATCCTCCTTTAATTCTCCCTATTAGATATTTTAGTATAGATGTGCAAGTTATAAAAAAAAATCCTATCATGGTCACTTTTTTCATATATTTTTCAAATTTTTCATGGTGATATAAACGACATCGAACGAATATTAATGTATTAATGTATAACTTTATTTCAAAACATTAACAAATGCAAATTTTGTGATGTAAGCCAAATTTTAAAAACATACATTGAGGTAGATATATGAATGTTGAACACTACCCACCATGTAAATGTACTATTTTACAAACAAAATATGCTAATAGATATACATATTTAATAGCGAATAACACAAATAATACCGCATACATAATATGTGATATGTTCTATTAACTAAGACACAAGTGTGTATATTTATATAACTTAATTAATTTTGTTGCGCAAACTTCTTTGCTTCACCTAAGAATATAAAATATCTTCTATTGAATTGTGTGAGATTTTTTTTTATGTTATGTGGTTGATCACAAGTGGTATGTATTTATGGAAAAAGTTTCTTAATATCTTTTACGATATCGTTCATCATTATCTTTATTACACATTAGTGCGAGCTTCGAAACATAGAAAAGTTTTAGTCTGAAAACTTTAGAATCATTAATTTAAGGTTGCGGCTGAACCCTTCCTTGGTATTTCCTCAGAATCATATTGCCTTCATAGCAATAAGAATATGACACCTCGCCTTTTATATCCTTTCTCGATTGTCAAGGATTTACGCTCAAATTTTATAATTCAAAGGTTCCCAAGTAAATGTCCTCCCTCTTGAAAGGGCTCCGGTTAAAAAAGAGACGAAATGAGATCGTGAATAAGAGCGAAAGAGAGGGCACGAGGATACACCGCGCCGGTGGGCTGCCGTAAGGAAAATTGCGAAAGCAAAGGAAATACGCGTACCCCCGGAAACGAGTGCCGTTGGCATTTCTGTACTTTTCGTTTTGCGTCGCATTACTGGACCCGTGGGCGTAATTTTTTGATAATATATCAGATTTCAATGTTACTGGCTGTATATAATTCAGTTTTTTTTGGTAATAATTTAACTGTTCAAAAAAATAGTAAAAGTCGCCTTTAAAACCTATTGAAAGCCAGTTACAGACATGCGATTTAACTGGCGATTACACTCACTATGTCTTAGTTTTGATAAATCTGCCGTTGCTTAGACTAATTGGATATTAATAGATTTCAATGGCAGTTTTATATATATTTTTGGAAATGTTACATTATTTATCATTTCTTAGTCATAAGGTAATTATAATTAATAGTTAATATAGTTTTTACTCGTAGCTTAACATAATACGTTATTCACGGCATTTAATATAATTGGCCAGGCACTCGCCCCTACTTACATATGGAATAAGTGGAAAAACAGTTTGAATCCTTAATTTTCTGGCGGTGCTGGTAACACTTCCAGGGTCTCTAGATTTATAGTTAGAGTGCAACTACTCTTAGATTCTGCATTTCGCCAGGCTGTCGATTGATAACCAAGGTCGGTTGATTATCAAAGCTTTCAGATTTTCCCTAAGTAAAGAACGTAAGCAGCAGTAATGGAAACTGTATTTAAATAAACATAAGTTGCTTGATTTATCAAATGAATGCAAGTACATATATCTATAATATATGAGGAGGCATCAAGGTTTAGCTGGAAAATTGTTAGAATTATGTCTATAATATTTGAGAACTTGGACCAAATGGGAAAAATACAGAAACTTAAAGGCAATATCTTATGAAAACGAAACATTACAATCTAGTCGAATCTTACTATTATCTGTCATTTGAATAAATATAAGAGTTATTCCGTGAAATATTTTTACAAATATTTGCATTTCTTAGTACCTGGGGTAAAATCAGACATTTGCGGGAGTAAATTTAAAATGTGATTCTCCATTACCTTTTTTCCAGCTCTATTAAAAATAGGCTTAGTGTGGATCTAAGAACATCATCTTTCGTAACTAGATCAAAAAGAACTCAGGAATCGAGTATTTTTCTGAGGTAGATTTGGGAGTTTCTAGAAGTTTCTATAGATCTTAATATGTCACGTTTTTCTCGTAATGAGTTGAAATCTGAAACAAATATCATTTTGGACTAACTAAAAGACTATAATTCGTAATTGTCACAGTTTCTCTCTTACTAATTATACCACGACGAAATAAAGGAAAAAAAATAAAGTTTCGGCTGAAGTTATATGAATTCAAAAACACAGTTTATCATTTTGTAACAGCATGATTTAAAACAATACAACATAATAAGATTTTAGGCCTTAAACAATCAAAAGCCATTGAAGTAATATGTACTAAATCGTATATATTACTTCAATGTTAACAGCACATAAAATAAATGTACAGGAATCGTTATTTAATACGAATAATAAAGTATTTTGCGTGATTGACGATGACAAGTGTACGCGGCCCCATCAAAATGAACACTTGGCCTCAATCGATGCTGAGGTGCATACAGAGAGAAGTGTCATCTGAACTATGAAATCAGACCATATTTACCCCACGTCCGTATTTGTCATACTATTTTTTTGTCCATTTTTGATAGAGCCCATACTGAAATCTAAGTTCTAAGAAAAATAGGATCAACCTGGGAAGACAGTCTTTCATAAAAAAATCAAAATATATTAAAAAATTACAGTATTCCAGGGCAACATTTAAAAAATAAAGTAAAATTGAGCCGCTCGTCTTATTTTTGAAACTTAAGTAATAAATTCATTCCGGTCACAAAGGGATGTGTGAATGATCATCTATTACAAAGATTGTTTGACCAGTGATTCGCATTTGCGTGACAGGATTGGTTTTGGAATCATCGATTAAATCACTCGCCTAACAGCGATTAACGGTTAAACAATCCGTTTTGTGATAGGCCTAAAGGCTAGCAGCAGATAGTCGTGTTCTGTCGTTCACGTTTAAAGTTTAATAAATTTTCGTTGTTTAATGCAGAAAAAGTTACAGTATCAATTTTGGACAATCAAAAAGTACCAAAGCTTTATTTATTTGCACAGAAACATAAAAAAATTACTAACACGCATCTAAATGTCCAACATGACAAGAGCGATGGCATTATTTCTGTGGATTTCTTTTGTTTAAGTGTAAGGTTCTAAAAATAAGCTATTTCTAAATAAAAATTATACTAACTTCATAAAGATGATGTTTGTGCGAACAAAACTTGAAAACTTACTCGGAAGCTCTTGGACCGATATCAAACATTCGAGATAGGCTAAAGATCGAGATCCTAATCTGTATTGCGATAATTGAGTCGAGATCGGAACTAATTTGTTTACGACCGCACGTACGTAGACTTTATTTGAAATCAAAGACGTTTCTTCATTCTTAATTAATTTCTTATTAGATAAAACCACCAACGATTTAGTTCACAACGTATTTTTAATACTATAAAGTTTTTAAAAATAAGACTATTTTCGATGGCTTTGCTCCACCCGTACGTGGTTGCTTTGCGATGGCAAGACAGATCCTGAAGGAAGGCAAGTCGCATACCTTCTCAAGTGATTAGTAACACTTGATGTTGTGAATGTTAATATTTCTATTTAAAAATGTTAAACCTGTGATATGTAAGTAGAGATGAAAAATGTACATGTTACTCGTGAGTGTTAAACATTTCGATCGTTGTACACATTCTGGAAGCCGGTCGTGAATTGAGGGAATGAATTAAGTACCGCTGACGATGTCTTCTCTGCCAAAATAATTTTTAAACTTTTTCATAAATTGTGTTCAAAATTGTTTATGTACGAAATTAAAATTTTTCTTTTAAAATGAATTTAAATCAATTTCAATACCTAATCAATGTAAATAAACTTTATAGATGATTTTTGAACCAGTCAAAACAATCGCTGTTGACAATAAGGAAATGGGTTAGCAGCTCTAATAACAACGACAAGGATCGACATACATGAAATAACGTAACATGGTTAAATCATGAGGGATGTAGATAACGTATGATTATATAACACACTTTTTATACAATTCATTACTAAAAGTGAAAGAAATGTGTGTGGAGGGCGGGGGTAATCTTTATCATATAAAAAATTGCTAATAAATATTGAATACATGACAAGGGTGTCACAGTTCAGATTTTATAAAAATAAGTGTTCCTTTTAATAATATTCGTAGCAATTTTAATTATATTCGTTATAATATTCATAACAATCTTTAGTTTGCCTACATTAACAGTCTACATCAAAAATCGTTGAGGTGTTGCGGTATTTCATTAAAAATAATCAAATAATTCTTTTTACAAATACGTACGTGAACATGAATATAAATGGTATATTAAATAAATCTGGTTACGTACTCGTAAATATATATAATTTACTTATAAACAACTCTTACTTTAAGTAACTCTTCAAAGTTATTTGTAAAATTGCTTGTAAAATTAAAGTTATAAAAAAATGGAATTAAATTTTTTATTTATTGGTTCTCTATGCTAAATTTATTGATTAGTTCTCCATGGTAAATTTATTGACTAGTTTTCGCAAAAAATGTTTGCAGGAATGTGATAATTGTTATAAACTAGAAAAACACAATTTTAAACTGATTTGAGATGAGATGAAAAAATATTAATATGTTAGCTTGTCTAGTAGAGTATAAAGTTAGGGAGCGTCCATAAACTACGTAGCTCGACCAAGGGGAGGGATAAGCTTAAGCGCTACGTTGAGGCACGTAATAGGAGGGAGGGAGTCGAGAGCAAAGCTACGTGGTTTTCTTCAGATGAAAATTTTGTTGAATAAGATAATTTGAGTGACCCGATGTTAATTTAACAAGAGGAATCAAATAATTAAATACATTATTTGAAAAAATAAACTGTTAATAAATTAACTTATTATTAATTATTTTATTTTATAAATAAATTAATGTATCGTGAAAACCACGTTCCATTGGGTTGGGGGTCATAGAAAAGGCTACGTGAGGCCACATGGGGGGAGGGAGGAGTCCTAGAGAGACTAAAATATGACCACGTGGTTTATGGACGTTCCCTTAAAAATAATTGCTACGGAACTGTATGCAACATACATTATTTTACAAATTAATATTGCTTTGGGATCTAATATATATATGCGGGCAATACGCATTTAACAAATATATTTTCTCGTACGTTTTTCCTTACAACAGCAATAGGAACAATGGAAATAAATAATAAAAATCTTCCAATTTTAGGTTTTATAAAATATAGAAATAGATAAATATTTATGATTTAACCGTACGTGAAACATACTGATGGATATGTCACTTTCTTTTCAGGGTGACCTGAGTCAACAGGATAAGAGATGCGTATTCCTCACCGTCCACGACTTGGGCACCAACCGTAAGTGAAAGCTATTTGGGAATATTTCTCTTCATTTGAATTGTGTTTCAGTGTGAATTGCACAAAAAGAGAATGCTTCTGAATCTCGAATTAATTCCATGTATCGGTATTTAGGTAATATATCTGTTCATGTGTTAAGAACGAAAAATTATGATTTTTTAAATATAAAAACATTTAGAGATTGTTTTTAACTACAAAAGGGTTTCAAAATTTGTAAAAGAAAACGACTGACGTATATGTTGACAATTGATAAACGTAAATCACGAAGCACGATAAAATGTGGCATAAGCGCTATTTCATCCATCTGTTCATCCTAAATTTTTTTCCAACTTCACAGCTTTGATGCTAGTGGTCTTATATCGTTATATTCATATCGGAGTGTTGTAACTGCTGAATTTAAAATAATATCTCAGTTATTATTCCGATTTAGCCACGAATAAACGCCGAATGTTACGAAATACGAAGCGCAAACTCCGTTCACATACAACAAATGTCAGCGCCTATAATATAACGCAGTAGTGGTTGCTACGGGACACCGGCAGCTACTGCGTCTGAAAAAGGCTTTTCTTTTTCAATGGGTTACGGATTTCTAGCAATGCTTCTTAATGTCCTATGCGAAGTCACATACTTAATTCGTTTGTATGCAATTTTGATTATTAAGTACAATCGACTTTTATTGTTTGGGCGTTGCGAGAGACAAGGTTTATTTTGCAATGTGGTACTGCAGGACGCTTAAAAAAAAGAAAGTATAATTTACAATAATCTATAAATACTAATAAACATCCAGTAAATGTAAATATTAAGTTATGGTTTTTTATAATACTTCGCCGCTAATTTTAATAAGGTAAAAGTCAAAGCCACATATCGCAATCGGTGTGATAACTACAAACTGAGTCGTTATCTAAAGCTAAATCCTTGAATTTTTGAAATATTAGCGTGGTATACGAAAGACGGCATAATCATTTAAACTAAAAAAAATATATATTATACATAAACTCAAATCTAAATGAAATTTATAGATATTATTCAAAGTTGACAGAAGAAACTTATAAGCCGGACAACAAAACCGAGACCGAGATCGTTATGCAGAGAAAGTTTGCTTAATGTAAAAGAGGATGAAATTTATTCTATGTCCGCGGGGCAGTCTTCGCATATGAATCCGGGCAATAGTAGCTGCAAATAAAATTAATATCGGTTCATTAATGCATATTACAGTATAGTCTTACAAATAACAGGTACAGGTAATAGTTTTGAATGCAAAATCACAATTATTTAAAAATAAGAAAAATTTTGAGAAAAATTTCTTTGAAAAAAAAATGACATATATTGTATTAATAAAAATGACTTATATTATATTTTAAAATTGCATTGTAATTACTAGGTTCTGATTAATTCAATTATTTACTTCTTGAGAAGAAATGACTTCTCAATAAGAAAATAATTTGATTATAAATGTCGCAAAAGTGCGAACATCATACGAGCTTGCTTACTATCGCTTGTAAAGTATTTCTAAGTCACAAAAAATGACACACACATAAACAAATTATATCACATCAATGGAAATAAACGTACACGAAATTAATTATAATCTTACACTCATGTTTGTTTGTGTTATAATGCATAACGACCGAACGATGGCTTCATAAAATATTTCGATGTGTTATTAACATATTTTAAAATTATTTTTTTTTAATCTTTTTAATCCAATAACACTACATAATTTGTAAGCGAAACCATTAAAAATCAAATTGAATAAAGGAGCATGGATAGTGGTTGACCCCGCAAGCCAGTCTTTCAGCTATTTTATGGTTTTAAAGCATAAACAAAATATACGTACATGACATTTTCAAATATCGTCGACTCAATCTTATTAAATCGATTCCTTTACAATATGTTTGTAAAAAAAAAAAATACTTTTTTGAATTTCTCTTTAACATTTTTATATGATTTTAATGGACTGTATCCAACGAAATTTCTTGAGGATTGGAAATAATTAAATCTTGATAATGATCGATTTATAATTTTTATAGTTATGAAAAGAAATTGATAAAAGAATTTTCGAGATTAACCAAAATTTCGTTCACCGTCAACTTTAAATATTCAGAAAACCTTAAGTGAAGCAACGCACCTTCCATTGCTTCGTCTTACAAATATATTGAATTATAATTTGTAACATACCGATGAAAGCGAAATGTTCATGAATTTTTCAAAAATGCTTCATTTCTCTTAACAGTACCTAACAAATAAAATATAAA
This sequence comes from Eumeta japonica, assembly GCA_005406025.1. NCBI lineage: Eukaryota > Metazoa > Arthropoda > Insecta > Lepidoptera > Psychidae > Eumeta > Eumeta japonica. The sequence continues at coordinate 122,955 of BGZK01000491.1, read as the reverse complement.
ATAATATCAAACACTGGTATTTGAGGCAACTGTATTTTGTCGCATGTGTATGATTTATAGACGGTCTAACCATAACTACCAAATAATGTTTAAAATCGTGTCTGAGTGTATATACACAATAGTATTTTTTCCTATATCCGGTACACATATCAAACCAAGTCGTGCTTTCGGTCATGCGCACGCGTTCCCGAAGACCGAATCAGCCGTAACCGAGAAAACTTTCAGGACTTTCTTATCCCGCTGAAGAAGTTTCTCTCCTCTTCCTCGATTTCGGGGACGATCGGAACGAGGTTTTATTAAAGTTTATGTCATTAATGTGGCCCGTAACGAGTGTTTTGTTTTACGACGCGAAGTCTATTCGAGCGCGTCGCCTTCGAACTTCACCAACTTTAGATTTGATTAAGCGGCAGGCGTGGATTTATGAAACGCAACGGTATAAGCTCGATTTGTTTGCATTGAAAATGTTTAAGATAAGTTTATGCATGCCATCTTAATAATATTGACGGACTTGGAAAAAAATATTTTTCATGTTTCTTCTTTGTGCGTTTGCACGAATAATCGTGTAATATGAATAAATCAACTTGTATTTTTTTGTTTATTTGTTCGAGCATCATGTAAACATTCTGAATGGATTATTAGAAAGTTTTGTACATCAAAGGTTTATGCTCTAATACAAAATAGAATAATTTATCATTTTTATAGTTAATTTTATATTCATTATAATCTTATATTTTTCAAGTTGATATAGTCCAAATAAAGAAATTTTCATCACTTTTCCTTATATTTCTGCATGTAATAAGACTCGAAATCAATAAACGGGGTAAAGGTCCTTCTCTATGCTGAGTTTTCATTTGAAACATGAAATGGTGCGTTTGAAAGAACGTTCTGTTGGTACGTCGCGACGTGCCATTCGGGTGGCGTCGGGATTCGTCGGATCCTTCCGGCTCAGCGCTACCATTTCATCATTTATATTTAATGATTCCCTGTAGAAATACACTACACACTCACTATTTTAGGTGTGTTTTAGTGTATCAAAGTGGTTACCTATATAAGAGCTTAAAGCTTTATGCGTAAATATCGATTTAAGTGAACGTGTGTTTAAATTTTGAAAGTGTTCATTAATTTTAAACATTAGAGACAATGCTAGTGACAATGAGAGCGAGAATATAACAGTTTCAAACTGATTACAGCACGACCTGCATTTTAATTTTTTAAATATTTTTTCATTTAAAAATACTTAATTTTCTCTTTCTATGACCTAGGTCTATATTATTACAATCATGATCAACGAGATAATAAAATTATAATTTACTGAGTCCTTATACGATCACTCTTGTGCTTGTCTTTCTGTCTGTTTATCTGAAAAGGAACCGAACTAGTCATACTCGCGTTTGCCGTTTGTTTACAATATTAAGCAGTTCATAGGATTTTTGCAATACCGTTGTAATATTTATTATACATTCGACAAATTATTAAAAGAACGTCCACAGAGTATTGAGACATTTCATATGGACAGTGTATATCCATGAATTGAACATCACTAACGTCTCGGTGTTTTATTTCAAAGCCTAGTTAATAAGTTCCAGCGTCACGTTAACAAGTGATACTGAATGAATTCCTTGAATAAATGGATCCGTTGCACTAATCTTAATTAAGAAAACGACAACAAACATATTCCAGTTCCAACGGACTCAAGGAAATGCACTCTGCACCAATTAGTTATAAGTGGCCTATGTATTTTTTTTACTGTGAAGATGTTCGTTATCTGTCGTTAGATACGTCCCTGGTGGACTTCGTGAACTGTCCGGCGATGTCCGAGATAAAGGAGCGCTCTTGCTTCATCCACGTGGACGTGCCCGGCCACGAGGAGGGCTCTCCCGACCTGCCGGACTCGTTAGTATCAAATGTCGACTCTGGACTCGCTACACAAATTGGTTTTGTAACGTTTTTATTTTGAGGCAAGGAGTAGGGATACGTATGCGTCCAATTCTACAGTACATTTCATTTAGGAATTACAAAGTTTCTCCAGATTAAGAACAGATGCATATAGAAGGTATACAGACAAGATTGTTTACAGAACGCTGCCAAATTTCGTTCTTTAGAATGCTGTTTTTGAAAGCACTCATGCATGCATTATTAGCCGTATTAAAAGTGCTCTTAAATGTTGAAAAATAAACAATTTCAGAAGCGTTGAAAATAACTTTTATTACGATCTATTGTTCTGAAGAGCTATTAACTACCTAAATTAAAGGAGATCGACTTGCATCCCGATTCTCAGTCATGACAATTAAAAAAAAAGAGGTAATTATGAACGGCCAATATGTTGTGATTTTTCTGATATATATTCCAATACATGGGAGTGTAGTATACAAACGCAATTGACGCTGTTTCCTTGAGATATTTTGGTCTTACCACCTACTGGTATATGTTGTTCGGGTTATTCTTTGGAACATTGTAAGCCGCTTTATAAAATTGTTTGGGGGGAATAGTTAGTGTCACAAAGTGGTGACTGGGATTTTTATTTTAGACGATGCATTTCAATACATATTAAGTTCTCTTAATTTTTAACATTTCAAAAAAGGGGAGTTTCCTCGTTAAATGACAGTCTTTGGTGCAGTGTTAGTATATGATGAAAATCATATTTTGTTACTAAATTTGAACGTGTATATTAAGTTTCGTCTTTGTGCTAACAATCGTCGAGGAATTTATTTGTGGTGAGGCACTCCTGGTTGCAACTTCGGTTCATCATGAAAGTCATTTTTGTAATAAAGTTTCAAGGCCGTAACTATTAACCATTGTAGAGTTCTTTCGTAAGAAGACTTTCTTGACTGCAGCATCAGGTCAAGCTTATACATAATTGTGTAGACATCAGAATTGATAAAAATGTTCGAAATATTAACTTGTAAGTTCAGACTAAGTAGATTCAAATGTACATGTAAAATTTGAAGGAATCCCATTCTTCATACGAACTTTGGGAGTAAAATAAAAGCTTGCAAAATATATATAACATCATACGTGTAAACATAATTTAGTACAAACATCAAAGTTGACGCTAAGTTAGTGACCGTACCTAAAAATCAATATGACTTGTATGAAATGAAATTTATATATTATATTCCTCATTGTCAATGGCGTCGTTAAATGTATTACTTATGACAACTGGCTCACATCGAGATAAGTTTATAATTTATTGCTATCTCTTGATTGCAACGTAAATTACGTCCATTAGCCTTAACGTGATCTGTATCATGAAATAAAATTTGAGTCGTAAACTTTTCAGGCGATCGGAATCGAATTAAAACCTTTTTATTTCAAAACCAAGCGTCATACTAACCCACGCTTTTGTAAACCAATCAAGACGATTAATAAACCATATTTCTTATTTACATTTTATTTTACGCACACTGCAGGTATCAATTCCCGTCACTACAAACGCTGGGAGAAGACCTGATTACAGTGTTGGACTTCCTGCAAATCCGTTACGCGGTGGGGCTGGGCGAAGGTGCCGGAGCAAACGTCTTGGCTCGCTGCGGCTTGGCTCATCCCCGAAGACTTCTCGGCCTGATCCTGGTGAACTGCACAGGCTCCACGGCGTCGGTCACTGACGCCTTCCGGACTAGATTTTCTAGATGGCGCGGGGCTGATATTTCCCAATCCGAAGAGGACTTCTTGGTGTATCATAAATTCGGTCATGTATGTCTAAAGCATTTTTTTTTAACAAAATGATCATGCCTAGTTATAATGTTACTGTAGTTAAGTTTTAACATAAATTGCAATAAATTCAATAATATTAAATGCAATGTTGTGTTATCTGAATATTAACGAAATAAAATAGAATATTTGGAAAAAAAACCCAAAAGAAAATGTGATTTTTAATAAAGACACATAGATTTTTTTTAAACGATTGCAAGTATTGAATAAATCTATATGACTAGTCAAACTGAATCGACGAAGATGGTTTGTGAAATCACATAAAATTTAAAACACATTTTAATAAGAATGTTCAACATTATTTTCGTAGAATTCCCTTTGAAGTAATTAAAAGATGTTAATTAAGTTATAGAAATATATTTCATTATTATGTTCCTAGCAAATATCGGATGGCAGCGACTTCGGCGAACGCGAGCGCACCCTCAACGACTACCGCTCGCGTCTGCGTGGAAACCTCAACACGCACAACATCAAGCAATACGTCAAAGCCTTCCTGTCGTGAGTCCTTTGCTGTTACTAGCGGCCTCCAGAGGCGTTGTCGCGTGTTCGTGATCTATTTTTGACGAACATCCAAATCTAATTTTTCATCTACCTCCAATTCCGATATGAATTTTCGTAAACAATTTAAGTTTTAAGTTGACCCCATTTCATTACTTTTACTCTAAAATGCGATTGACAAAGAAGCAATTATTTATCAATAATGTATTTATTGGAAAAAGAAAGAGGAATAGCAATTGATATATGATAAATGATATTTTATCTTCTCCAGCCGTAAGGATCTCGTCCTCAAAGGATGCCAGTCGGATATCCTATTGGTCACGGGGATGCTGAGTCCCTATTCTTCAGTTGTTGAGAAGCTGTATAAAGAACTAGATAAGGACAAAGTCACTATACTGAAAGTCGACAAAGTTGGCGATGTGCTGAGCGAAGCTGTAAGTAATCTTAGATTTTTATCGGACTTGCAGAAGCAATATTAAGAAGCAGTTACAATATATTACCATAATAATAAAGATTTTGACTGTATTTTATATATTTTTCTCACCAATTATTATTCATGATTACAAGGAAAAAAGTTATTCAAAGTAATCAAGAATTTTATTCAATATGGACGTTATTATGTTTTTGTTCATATAATATGATAAGTTTATGGAGATACGATTTTTGGGCATAAAATCCACTGCGCTTGTTAATCTTACTGAGTGGGATTTATTGTTATTTAACGATAACTTTAGACGTTTTGCACGAATTTTACATCTACTATAAACTACAGCAGCAAAACTACCAATCTCTATAAAACGTTTCACCTATTTATACACTTCTACTCAAAAATCACTGTACAATAATACTTTTGTTCGTTTAATACTTACAATTTAATTACTTTTAATTTACAGCCCGCGAAAGTGGCGCAATCTCTGCTGCTGTTCTGTCAAGGGCAGGGCCTGCTGACGTCCCTGCCGCCGCCGGGCGTCGAGCGCCGGATGTCCCGCGCCATGTCCATGGAAGAGTACGACAAGCCCAACATAAGGCGGCTCTCGCTGACGCCGGCCACCTCCGAGTCGCCGCCGCCGCGCAAGCTCTAGGCCTCCGCCCTCGCCGCGAGCACTTTGCCGGAGTGACGCGGCGTCTCGTAGGCGACGGCTGACTTGGGGACAGTTCGATGAGCGTCTCCCTTTGAATCCAGAAGCCCCTTCTCGTTTAAGATGAATTATTATAAAATCTTACAACCCTAAAACGCTTAAGAATAATGCTGCGTTATTCGCTGCACCTATATATCGCGAGTGTTAGAACAAGAATTTCATAATATATCAATTCTCTCATATAAAATTATCGTTACAAAACGGCAGTAAAATCTAGAACCTAACCGATAAACGTGGTTATGTTATTATATGAACGATCACTCGCCGAGTTAAAACCTGTTATAGTGTTCGATTAAATATTTTGCTACTTTTGTAATGTTATTTAGGTCATGGGTGTAAGACTTGACAGATGGTCAACTTATTATAAACATTTATAAGTTCTTGTGTTGAAATGTAAAGTTTCCTTTAATGGAATTGCCTTCAACGTAATAAATAAAGATACCGATAAATTCGTAATAGCCCAAGAACCCACGAAGACCATACCTTTGTTATTTTATAAAATCTGAAAATTTTTTGTGTACGTCTCCATAAGAACGATCCCAGAATATGAACTTCAGATCATTGTGGCTTTCGTAGGTAGCAAAAGTGTATACAGTTGCACCTTAAATTCGTTAAAGTATAAAGTTCAGTTTTATATCTTTTACTAGGTTTTGCCCGCGGTTCCGCCCGCGTAGACATTTTTTTTAGATAGGATTTTCGTAAAATCCGTTCTCAGTGAGCGTTTACGTCCCCAAGTCAGTCAGACAGTGGTACTTCGCTTATATATGTATAGATTCGGAATAATTTTAAAAATCATGTCGTCCATTGTCAACCGCTTATTGTTAGACAATGCACCCTCGGGCAGTACGGTTGCAACCTTCTGTCCAAGAGTGAATCTAGCCTATAGGGGACACACGTACAAGGTTCAATCAGGACTGGCTCTAATTCGATTACAATAGTAGAACCCAGCCCAAGGGTTATGACCTTCACGACCCCCCTGGATCCCTGCCAGACGCCCCTAAACCACAATAAATTGTAATTATACTTGAGTTATAATGTAAAAACTTAATTTTATGTATGTTACTTGGGGAACTATCAAAAGATGTTGCGTCAGTATCCACAGTTTCGATAGTTTGTACATTTCGTCCGACGTGATGAAACTCTGTTGTTTGCGGTGGTGTCGTATAAGTGGCGAGCTCGCGGCAATATATTCAAGCAAGTGCGAATAAATACAGCGTTCGGTCTATTACGTTATGTCACTGCGCATTTTTCATTTACTCATTAGGTGTTATGTGTTGAATTGTTTTTTTTTTTGGATTTATCGGAAAATTTCATTATATATAATTATTTACGACGACTTTTCAATAAATCATTTAGAGTAATTTTCATGTCAAAAAAACTAAAAAAATAATCTATAATGTTTTGGAGTTTTACGAAATTTTTTTAAAAATTTAATTCAATTAAAATCCGATTTCTTACAATAAAATATTATTTACTATAGGAGGGGTCAATTATTTTGATAGTAAGAATCCAATGAAAAAATAATTTTATCATGTTCATAGCCATTGTATACAAAATAAAAATATATGATTTAAAATGTGTATTATTGGGTTTAAAGAAATATTAAGTTATTTTCATAATTTGTATCGTTGTCTCGATATTTTAGTTATCTTTATTATATTACTCAGTTCTTGGCTTTATTGTTGTCAATATCGTCTTTGCCGTAAGTTTATGTAATAATTTAACCGACTTAATACAGTTGCTATCTAGTCACAAAAGTACGTGTAATAATTTTATATAATAATTATATACCTGATAGTTTTTAAAGGATTACTATCATAATTTCATAGCTGATCTCCTAATATTATTTGGCCATTACTTTTTCTTTACAAACAGCACATTAATAAATCTTCCATGACAGTATGCTGTTAAATTGGATCAGATTTATTTCATAAACTGCACAAATATAAAATAAAACGTATACTGTACGTGCCAGTTTCCCACACAATACAGAATAAACTATAGAAGATGCGCAATGCAAATAGACCGAATGCATTATGCAACTCGTCCCTACTTGGATATGATTGCCTCGTGCTCGCAGCTATGGCAGACTTTAAATGTGTCTGACGTATGTAAGAGCTATTGAAACTGTCAGACTACTTAAGAAACACCTTTCTATAGTTCCCTAAGTAACGTGTATAAAATTGAGCTTTTCTATCATAATGTAGGTATAATTAAAAAAAAAATATTATAGTGTAAGGGTGTCTGCCAGAGACTCGCAACCATAATAAATGCGTGGACGACGTAATTTCTAATATTGTTCCGAATGAAATATATAAAAACTGAGATTTATACTTTAACGAATTTGAGGTGCAATTTTATACACCTTTTTTGCCTGTTACCTGCCAAAGTCGCTGTGAATCCAATTTTATAGTTGGAAATTGTTCTCAACTGTATAGGGGACATACATACATAAACTTTTAGCTTTCATAAAATAATAAAGATCTGGCCGTCACTGGTTCTTTCCTATAAGACCATCTGAGACTTTCGCTATAAACATATCGATAGGAAAGATATTATTTGTCTGTTTTTAAAATTCTAGATTAGTTAAGCCGCCATTGAAAATTGAAGAGTTTTATTCTTCTTTTATTGCTTTTGAAAATTGTATTCTTTCCAAAAAGATATATTAATTAGTTACTTGTGTATTACCAAGACACTTGAGAGGACAATTTGTATAAGCTGCTTGACGAGTACAATTATATCACTAGTATATAAGAAAACCTGTCATCGTAAAACGTAATTCAAAATAATGTGAATCTTTTCCAAAAGAAAAAATATTTACAGATAAATATTGTGGTATATGTGCGAATGTAGAAAATAGACATATCCGTATATTTTAGAGAACTTTATAATATAAAAATATTGTAATCGCTTGCTTCAGCCCATAGTAGAAATGTGAAAAAAATGAAGGTTAGAAACATGCCAAAGAATAGTAACTGTCGACTTCGTAAGTTATACAAGTGCAAGGGAGAAGTCTTAAGATTGGCATTTAGGAAAAAGCAAAAGGTAAAGCTTAAAAGGTAGCTTTTGATGGGGCTTTACGTCGTAGTAAGATATAGATATTTTAGAGATCGTTTAAAAGCAGACTTTGAGCTGTCGTATTTATCGTTGCCATTCTGAAACACTTATATCATCTTAATTTTGGTGATATTCCTAAGTAGTATTTACAGCATCTGAATAAAACATTGTACACTGGTATTTAATTATACAAAATCTTTTTAATATTTTATTTAAGAGATATATAGATATTTTAATGTTTCGTATATTGTACTTCATACGATGTATGTCATTATATTTTGTAGCTATACAATTAATAAATTCATGTTTTAACTCACGCTTTATTATTGCAAAACGCACAAAAATTGTATCTTATTCTTTCGATCTTGTAAAGAGTTGGACGGATAATACAAGTACCGGAAATTTCCCCACAACCTAGTCCTTATGCCAGCATTTCAAAGCGTAGTTTTTATACGGGTGTTTATCTCATTTTATATTTAGAAGCTATATCATTTTTATGCCAATTTTACATCTGAAACATATTTCAAATGGAACCAGCTGGTGATACGCTCGAACTTTACGAAATAACGCTAGTCGTATCTACTGCTATTACAAATCACGGGAAAATGAAATCATGCAAATATAATAGTGCAAAATGAAAGTGATTTTTCGATACTAATTTCACTTTTGAATTTTTGACAATAATAAATTGGCATTGTTCCTGACGACATTTCACTTGTCAGTATTTGTACTCCTCTTGATGTTTGAGGTGCTTGAATTGTTTAAATACGTAGGATTTTTTTACAGACAGTTTAGACGTCAGAGCTTGAAATACGATTTATAAAACTTTAAATAAACAGACACATGAATAAACAACGAAATGAGTTAGTTAAATAAAAGCTGTATAAGAAAAGGAAAGTACTTTTTGTAGAGCAATATTTAATTTAAGGTCTGTGAAAATAAATGAGATAGTAAGTATCAGAAAAAACTAATCCCCCGTATCTCTAAAAGGCTATATATCTGGTCTCGATCTATATTTTAGTTCTGTTGAAAACATGCACAATAAAATGAAAAAAAAACGCAGTGAAACGGGACAAAATCTATTTTATGGTATAAACTATTGCCATACTAAATTTCATTCAATTCCATCTCTTCAAGTTCGCGAACAAATTTACAGACATGAAAATGCTAAAAACTAATGAAATGTATCACCAATGTTTTTTTATAAGGAGTAGATTTTCGTAAAAAATATTTTTAAAGTACATTTTTTTTACTCCACTGTTTTATTATAAGTATAGAATTCTATATAATTGTCTTTTCATTTGACGAAAAGCATTAATAATAAGTACCAGCGTTGCGTTTGATTTGATTTGGTTAATCACGGCGACATTGTGGAGGTATCTTTGATTATATACATATATTATAATAAAAGTTATTAAATCATGTAACAGCAACTGACAAAGTCGATAGCACGAAGAATCGGGTTAACGGAAATCAAGCTTTGTATTTTATGAGAAAAATTGAGATCCCTTCACCGACATTTCGAAATCATCATCTTAAAATATTATGCCTATTACATTCCAAATGTCTGGAAGGACATATTCTATTATTTTAAATATTTAATTACAGGATGTCTACCATTATGATATTGACGGAAGTGTTGCAAATGTGAGGCTGTTAAAAAGCTATGAATGACGCTACACGAAAGGAAATTGTCGCTAATATTAATATAATGGATGCGCGGGCGATCACACAAGTTTGGACTATGACATGACAATCATTTCGATATCCTACTTTGACGCAGTAACAAAAATCTTATGAATACTGTATTCTAATAAGTTTCTACTTTAAAAAAGACATGAGCCTTTGTGAAATGTTTTCTTACTTCGTAAATTTGAGTTAAATTCATATTTTCCCGCTAACTGGTTGAAAGCCTCATACGTCACGGTCACTAAAGTATTGTAAAAAATTAAACCACTGCGGACTGAACTCTCGTAGAAAGGGTTCCACATGATGAATATGTAATCATACTTTTCTTAATTGTGATCTAGATTTTATAATGGCAACTAGAATTATTACGAATGTAAGTTTGTGCACACTGCATCGAGCGATTTACCATGTTATTTTTTTGATCCTAACTTCTTTTACCTACATTTTCCCCTAATCTATAAGTAAAGAATTAATTTCAGTATTTCTTTTAAAATTATGACTCAGTAGTATCGTAAGTAAGAGGAGTATGGTCAATATTCTCGTGTTTTCTTAAATAAGACCATTTATTTAAAATTGTAAAATAAATAAAAATACATATTTAACATCGTAACAATAAACCCTGTCATTTGCTATTTCACTCTGTAAAGATTGCAAAACTTTTTTTTAAGTAAAAGCCTAATAGTGATCCTTATTTTAAAAATTCGTGTATTTAAGTTATACGTCTGTGTCTGGATCACATAAATTCATATGTGAACCAACTTTTTTACTTAATCGATCCAATAAATTCAGAGGTAATTTGGCTGTGACATATGGACAAACTAGTATTCCTATAAGGGTTTGTTTCGGACGTATGGAACCCTAAAAATGCTTTTGATAAAAAAGAATATTACCAAACAATAAGTTGATAGAAACACACAGTTCCAAACATAAAAAGATCGGCGAAGGAATTCAACAACTTCACGACTTTTTCTGTGACAGCTCTAATGAAGTCATTGGTTTTTTAGTAAATATTTTATCATTCTCAGGGGCTGGTATTGTGTACGGAAAGGGGTACATTTTTTTAAAAGACAAAAATTATTTTATTCGCGCTGTGCATTGTCCTCATGCAAGGTGATGTAACGTCTTGGTCGTCTTTCCTGAAATTTTTCTGACAATAGACAAGGATATGGCGCCACTTACGATTTTTTAAACGGCACAGACTTGAGAAATATCCTCCTGAACGTATCTTCCTTTCTCCCTTCCTCTAAGTCTCGGAAATCTAAAGTTTTAGATTCGTATAAATATAAACAAGAGTTAAAAATTAGTTTGCCAAAGAAGTTTCACTTCTGACATGTGTACTTTATACGCACGCACTTTTTTTGTAGCGAAAAACACGAGAAATCCGGCGAAAACGGTTTCTTAACTTTTAAACTGCAAAATGTAAAATACTACTTGTTTAGCTTGCACTCGTGTCAAACTCCAAATGATATTTCTTGATAGGTGATACTTCGGTTCTCTTCCTTCGGCGCATTTTCATGAATTTCAACCTATATGGAAATATGAATATAATGGAATTCAGTGTACCGGGGTATCACTACGCTCAGATGAGGTTATTTCCCTACCAATAGATTTTTTTTTTTTAAGACGGGCAGTGCAGTATCGAGGCAATGGAAACTTTAGAAATAATAAAAAATTTTAGACCTAAAACTTTATCGACTTGATTTAATTTTTGTCACTGACGATATGTAATTATTTGGAATAAAGAAGAATTATCAATAGACTTCGAATAACAAATATTTTTAATATTAAATCGAAGCTATTGTTTTTAAACATATATAATTCTTTAAAATTCCAACGTTTATTATCAGTTGAGAACGTAATAGTTTTAGTGTGTTCAACATACCAGCGACCAGTGATAAATATAAATATTTAATTTAATATGCATATTAATATTTATTGCTAATTTACAGCTTTACTTATGACTTATAGCAATGTATACGGCGGTACGAACATTCATTTAGGGACCTATTTGTTGAAAGTCAAATAAAAAAAAAAACGTAACAAAATATTGCAAAAGCGTATTTCTAGTAGTAAAATTTAGCCTTACAACATATTGCTAAATTTTATATTTATGTCTTATACTTCTGCCTACTTCAATTATGCGATTAAATGAAGCAATTATATCCTGATTGCAATCATACATTAATTGTGCTCAATCTCGAAGAATAATTTATGAATTGAGGACGAACTGCTATTGATTGTACATTGAATGACTGGTCGTGGTTTTGTGTAATACACTTCTAATACAGTTTAGTATTAGGTACTGATGATATACCAGCGGTGGCATGCTAATTTGTTGTTACGATTAATTAATAAACTAAATAGAATTATGTAGTGTAAATCAATATTGTAGGCATGCTTAATTTTGGTCTATATTTTTACAAAAAGTAGACCATGTATGAGTCAAATCTAAATATACCAAACAATTAATCTAACTACAGATTCATCTGCTGACTACGTTTCCGTAATATGGCAACAATTTGAGTACTTAAAACCGAGTAAAAACGAGTGAACACAGTATTTTAATCGAATATCAATCCCTTTTTACGAAGAATGTTTTCATAGATAATACTAAACCTACTTGCTTTACGTTACTACTACTTGTTTTACGTCAAAGTAAACATTTCTTGAACTTTGATTTATCTGTTCCGCTGTGACTACAATGAACATATTATTATGTCATGCATTTACTACGCAATGAGATTGCATAGAGGTCGATGCCATGTACCAGACAGAGTAAAGTGCAAATGTTTTTACAGACTCATGTTACAACATACATGGAAAATAAACATATTGATGAAAGTATACATAATAGAAGTTGTTTTTTATGCAATTTTGTAAATTTATCGAATAAAAAATGACGGTGCCGAATATAAATTGTATCGAATACAGTATTCATTTTCAGAGTTTGTAATAAAAAAAAAATGTTCCTTTTTTCATTACATTAGGAACTAGATAATAGTTAATAAAAAAGCAGTAATTAGTTTTAATAATATACGGATATTTTAATATCAGTAATGCATCAAATAAAGAACATTTTATTAATAATGAACAAAAAGTTTTAATATCTTCTTTTCATTTGTGGTTTTTTATAGTTTATATAAAATGTAAATATCTAACTAGGCAACCTCACCTCCTTTGTTAGCCTAGACCCAGTAGTCACCTTAACCGTCATTTATCTACGTCCGCAATTCCACATCGACGATGTTGAAGGTAAAGTCAAGTCTCATAATGAATATTCAGTATCATTACTGAAGTATTATTTTATTTAAAAATACTTAAAAGTAATTGTAGTAAATATGGTATATTTTTACACTTGAATTTCATAATCTTGAAGCTGTACTAGTTTTATAGTCTCTTCCCACAGCTTGGTACATAGCTCCTCGTTGAACGCTTGCCTGTTACAAATTCTAGTCAATCGGCAGTCTCTGAACACCTCGCCACTTACGTCGGCGCCTGCATCCACAGCTACGTGTATTGCAGTTTGAGCACCATCTCTAGGTGTTTTGTAAACTATGTATATACAGTGTCGTAAAAAATTTACCCAGAATTTTGTAATTTAACCCGCTTTCAAATATCTTCGTCCCAACAGCTCCCGGATCTGAGCAGTTGACTCTCACTCCGCTACCCTTCATCCTCTTCGATAATTCTTTGGCAAAAAGTATCAAACACAGTTTGCTGTTGGAGTACAATTGTAGGGTGTTCCAACATCCTTTGGCATTCAAGAATTTTATATTTACCGAACCGATCACATTAAGCACAGAAGTTTGGTTCACTATTCTGCTGAATGCGGTCTTCTTTAGCAAGGGCAGGAGCAATAACGTCAATAAGAAATGACCAAAGTAATTGACTTGCATAATAAAGTTGAGGCCGTCCTTTGTCATGAAGTCCCCGACTAGGCCGACGCCGGCGTTGTTGACCAGGATGTCGAGTCTCGGCTCCGTCTTCAGGATGTTGTTAGCAAATTCACGTGTCGATTTTAAGGAGCTCAAATCCAAGAATTCATAAATCACATCCCTATTACCACTCATTTTGATTATCTCTTGTCTAGCGGCCTCTCCTTCGTCACGGAAAGGACAGGCGATAATTACCTTCGCATGACGTTTGGCAAAATCTAACGCAATTTCTCGCCCAATTCCGGTTGTTCCGCCGGTCACAATTGCCACTTTCCCGTCCAAGCGAGTCGTGGATGTACATACACCTTTAGTTTTCTTTTGATAAACAACAAATGCGACGAGAATCAAAATTATAATCGCTAGTAACATCTTTTTCGCATTTAATAATTTTTACGGAATATTTCTTTTTCACGACAATTTTTTAGTAAGAACGATAAATCTCACGTTTCTAATGCGACTGACTGAATCCAGTCTAGCTAACGGCGTTTCAACCTGCAGACCTCGTTACAAACGCTCATTCCGACATGAGAAGGATTTAATCATCACGGCCAGTATCGTCGCGCACACACCGACCGGCCGCACACCCGCGGCGGGCGCGCTGCTCGCCCTTTTCGCCGTGGCCCTCAAACTGACGGCACGAGAAGATGCACTCGGATATTTATTTTCGAGCCCTGCCCCGGTGGCGCCGTCTGGTGACGCGTCCAACACGAGACTGGGGTCAGCGCGCCGCCGCGAGAGGTCTGCTATCTCGCTTTATTTTCTAAAACCTTATAAACTATATACCTATTTATATGTTTTCGGCCGTTCCGCTTACTTGCTTTATTGTTGTGGTTATTAAATTTTCAAGATTGGATTTGGTATCCGTACGTTAGCCGTCTTTTCGTATGCTAGGTCACGATTTGATATTTCAAGGTTTTGGTTTCAAAAACAGATTTTCCTATTGGAAGTCGGATATATTTAATTGATTTTTATAATTTGGTTAGTGTGGCGATATGTGCGAGCATCTTAATTGATTACATTCGAAAATGTGACTGCGCCTCAAAATAATTTCTAACAACGGTGTATACAGTATTTTAACGCTGTCGGTATAGCTTATCTTCTACTTGGATAAATTTATATCAAAACGAATTAAAAAAAGACAGTATAAGACGTAAAGGTCTCTTAGTAAATAATGACACCCAAAAATAAACACATAAGCTTCTATTACGGTTCATATTATTTAGTAAATAAAAAAATAAATGGTCAGTAATTAGTAAGCCTTTTATAAGGTTTAATAATTAACTTATTTAAATAGTTTGAAATAAACTTTTTTTTGTCGGAGTAAACGATGTCCTTGACAAATTTCAATGTGAAATTAATAAGAACGTTACATAATAGAACGATACTAGAAATTATCCCAAAAGTTAGGATAATTATAGTGTAACTCAAACAATCCTCTGGGATAAGGAAAATTGAATAGTAAAGACATCACATTCTCATCATCCCTATTAAAATGTTTTTGATAAAAAAAATATTTTTTATGTACCTCAGCTAATTACTTGAGTTATACATGTGAACTGACGTTTGTTATATAATCCAAAGATAGCTGTTTAATAGTTTAAAAATGTTTCATCAACGAGTATATCATTTAATATGACATATTGAGGTAAATTCTTGCAATTTCTTTCGTGTTAAAGTGGATACCGAGTCAATTGAATTTTACTTCGAGAATGAAAAAAAAAGTACGTGTAAATCACAAATGTGTGTAGTTCTACGCTACGTAGGGCGCACTAAAAGTTTCTGAAATTAATGAGAAAAAATACTACGAGTGGTCAAAAATGAATTTTTTGTCTCTCAAAATATTCTCCATTAGCATAAATACATTTTTTTCATACGAACAAGCCAATATTGAAAATATTTATCCGACTTCTCTCTAGTGACCTCAGAAACATACTATTTATACTCTCCGTCAGCCACTTCAAGAGATGAAAATCGTTGACCGCGTAGTTGGTTCTTAATTTTTGCAAAAAAAAAAGTCACAGGGTGCAAGGTCGAGATTGTATGTAGGATTGATCATAGGTTCTAGAATTTTCTTCTTCAAAATTTATTTCTCTGTTTGGCCGTATGAGAACAGGCATTGTCGTGATGCAAGATTATACGACGTTTACGGTTATTATACGGAGTTCGTCATTAACTTCCGGCCAACAAATTTTCGTATACTAATCACTTCACTGTAAAATGCTCCAAAGCAACAGTAGCCATATGTCCAGTTTTATTAAAAAAAAGAAGCAATCATCCGCTTAAACACTTCACGCACACGTCACTTTAGTTGGTTTGGGCTCATTTCCATAGTCCCATATGATCCATTGCTGCTTTGTTTTGGGGTCTTAGCAATAAATCCATATTTCGTCACCTATCACTACGTCTCACACCAAATTTAACGCCCCTTCCTTAGATGACATTGCATTGAGACGCGGAGCTTTTTTTTGAGCCTCAGTCAATTCGTGCGGGACACGCCGTAAGCACAGCTTTTCCATACCCAAATGTTTTTGTAAAATTGATTATAATTGACTAATGCCTATGCCTATGGATGCCTAAATCTCATGGTAGTTCACACACCTGTCTGTTTCGATCATACGGCGCACATATGATCGAACAATAAAACTGTGAACAACAAAAACATCGATGTTTTTGTTGTTCACAGCGGTGGACGAGTGACTATCACGAAATTCGTCACTGAGGTTGACACGATTGCATTTGAATAATGTAAACTAGTTATAAATAGTTGCCTTGCATGGTTCTTGTTCACGAAAAGCAGTTCAAAGCCAGGGGAGGGTCTACTGAGCTGTAAAATTACACTTAAAATCTTAAAACATCGTACTACAAAAATTTTCACGACGTAAATCCATAATGATGAACTAAGTAGATTAGTATCTACTATTAGTAGATACTAATCTACTTAGTATCGTCTTAATTAGTATATACTAATCTACTGGATTTACTAGTGTAAACCCTCGAGTTTGGGAGCATTCGTCTTGTTTTGGAGAGCTTTAAACATTACATTTCCTAATGAGGGTTTGATGACGAAGCTTGAAATTGGATAGTGGAACTCTTTATGGGCTTCTTGTTAACCCTTCCGAGTGTGGGTCATTTGTTTTGTTTTGAAGAGTCTTTTACATTATATTTTGTAACGAGGGTTTGATGATGGAGCTAAAATGTGGATAGTGGAACTATTCAGTACTTACTAGAAAACAATAAAATCCGAGATTAGGTTCATGCGTTTTGGTTTGACGAGTGTTATACATCACATTTTGTAACATGCTCTAATGATAGAATCAGGAAGTAGATATTTATAATTATTCACAAAAAAAAATAACACTTTCTACCGAAAAGTTAAATATAAATCGTTTTACACAAAAAAGAAATAAATAAGAACGGACTTCAAAAAATCCTTGGGCTAAAATGTTAGTAATAATAAGTTTTAAGGCCTATAAAATAATATTTAATACGTAAAATTGTTATTAATAAAATAGTTACCACCCACTATACAATTTTTTTGGAGTCGGTGCCAGCCATACAAGTTTAATTTCCTGTTTAGCATAGCTAATTGAATTACATAATACATATGCACCTACTTAAATGTTGAACGCAAAAGCTCGTAGACCGCAACGCATGAAATTTTGCTGCTGTGAAATTCGTCACGAAAGCGGCGCAATGGCGTAAAATAGGAACGCGGCGAACAATAAGGAATGGTCGGGGAGCGTAATATCTGCGCTGTACGTCATTTGCAGCCAATTCAGAGCGGCAACGTTTCGTGCGTTGTACTGTACTCCAAAACCGACGGAAGGAAACAGCGCATGAGGCGGTAGGGCGCCGCGCACAAGCAAACTTGCGTTGGCTGGCGTAGACTCCAAAAAAAAAGTGATCAAGTAAGTGTGAGGATTATTGGATTTATAACAAGTTCGTATGCTTAAATTTCTTTTCAAAGCCTTTTTAGGTTAACGTTATGTTGAAGTGGGTATTTTTTCATTAAAATTAATATTGAGGTTATTAAATGAATAATAATATTATTTATTATAAATCTATAAAATTCTGAGCTTAAAAAACTGTATAATATGCCATAAGTTCTTTCAATTTGGTCGCTACGTGCAAAAGATATCCTTAATAAAATATTTTAAAAGCAATAATTAGGTCATTTTTACAATTATGACAATTTGTTGGAAAGTGTTGATAATTTTGAGCTCAAAAGCGTGAGCAATAACATTTTCACACTCTTCGAGTTCGAAAACATTATTGCTCAAAACATTGCAGGAATTTTTGAGGCTGGCTCATAAGGTCAAGCGTGCCCAGATTATTGCAGTATTACAGCTACACAAGTACCTGAAGAAAGCTATGTGTTTTTTCGTTTTAGAGTGGAACCATAACTTTCTAAAATTGCAAGAAAAAGCTAGAGAGTAGAACTGTCAATAGGAAATAATTACAAGTAGAAGCTTGATTCAAGATGGTCGCGAAAGAAAAAGAAAAGCACTGAAATTATATTAGGACACAAAACGACAAGGAGCCTATGTTGGCGCCATCTTTGTTTAGTATTCACCGGCCGACCCCATTCATAAAACTTGAAGAAGCGGGATCGATATAAAACGCGAAATAATTATTAGTCTGATGTTATCATTTCTTATAATAAAATATGCAGTTAAACTTGTACGGTACATTTATGAAAAATGTTGAAAAGAAATTACTTAAAACACTTTGCATATTTTGTGAATGAGCACTGAACATTATATTTGATAATTTTTTGTCCAATATGTGCGTAATATCGATGAAAAGAAAAAGGTCGAAAATAAAAAGACTTTTTTTCAATTCAAATCATTCTCATCCATGACTAAAATGTATATTTCATTAACGGTTGATCATACAGAACACCACAAAAGACAATCACAAAGTCAAGCCGATGCAAAGCTTCTCAATAAACAGTCGCAAATAATTTTCCATGAAAAATCGGGTGTGCATTGAAAATGTTTGTCTTTTCATTATTATCTGAATAAATTTATGTATATAAAAAAATATAGCTTCAAAATTTTCTCGACTGAGAAATCGTTAAATACAGAATTAGGTCATAAACAAGAGTAGGCAGACGCGCCGACAGACGTTAGCGAACCTTTTCTGAACCTTTAAAATTTCACCGAGCTGCCATAAAAAATTAACCATAAACCGGTCCGCTTTTTATGGTGTTCGCTTACATGTGCCGACAGTCAGGAGGCAAATCGAAACCAGCTCGCTGCCCTTTCACTGCTATTATTCGAGACACTGTTAGGTTTATCGTTCAAGAGAGCTCGCCCATCGGCGCGCGACAGTCTCTCGGAGCCGGCGTCAGAGCTCGTCCTCGTCGGCGGCCGCGTCCGACGTCTCCAGCGCCACCTCGTCGTAATCGCGCTCCAAAGCCGCGAGGTCTTCGCGAGCTTCTGTGAACTCCCCTTCTTCCATGCCCTCACCGACGTACCTGTTGGAAAGAGTTCCTTGAAAACTTGAAGTTTTGAATCGATTTTCAAATATGATTTCTGAGAACAACAAGTTTCTGAAACTGGTCACTTACATAAACAATATTTGAAAAGTAATTACTACATTTTGAAAATGAAACTCTTTGGCTGTTACAGTTTGTTTCATCTAACTCTCAATTGTTTCTAAATTAAATACAGGGTATTTTCATCATTGTACATTTAAATCATGAAAATTTTCATAGTATAATTTTCTAAGATTTTAAGTGTAATTTGGCAGCTCAGCAGAGCTTCGCTCGTCTTCGAACTGCTTTTGGCGATGATGCACTATACAAGCGACTATTTATAACTGGTTTGTAGAATTCAAGCACGGTCGTGTCAATTTCAATGACGAATTTCATGGTGGTCATCTGTCCACCGCTGTGAACAACAAAAACATCCATGCTGTGCGCTTTATGATCGAAACAGACAAGTACATGACCTACCATGAGATTCGGGCATCTTTAGGCACAGGCATAAGTCAAATAAAATCAATCCTGCACAAATATTTGGGTATGAAAAATTTGTGCTCGCGGTGAATCCCACACAATTTGACTGAGGCTCAAAACACGGTCCGCGTCACTTAGTATAATTCCAGTCTTACCAGTTTCAAAGAAGAGGCGTCAAATTTGGTGTGAACAGATGACAAACATGCATTTATTACTGCGACCCCAAAACAAAGCAGAAATCGACCATATGGGTCTATCGAGATGAGCTGAAACTAACCAAAATGACGCTCGAGTGAAGTGACTCTAAGCGGATGATTATTTCTTTTTCTAACCGACTTCAAAAAAGGAGAAGGTTTTCAATTCGACTCTATTTTTTTATGTTTGTTACCCCAGAACTTTCGACTGAATTAACCAATTTTGATGATTCTGTTTTTATTTGAAAGCTAGTGCTATCCGTGTGATCTCATTTTAATTTGATCCAGTTCTGACAATGGCATCTCTTAGAAAACCATATAAGTCTTAAATTTGCATTAAGTATTTGAGACAAATGAACGAATAACTGAATATCACGCCAATCGATTTTGTTGATTTTTTTTTAATAAAAAAACATATATGGCTACTGTTACTTTAGGGAATTGTCGTAACGTGAATTTATACTCGACTATTTGGCAGCCTTACGTGGACACCCTTAGAGTATGGAATTTTAAAAACATTTTCTATCACTCGAGAGAAAGTACAATTCCCTTAGGGTATGGAATTTTAAAAATCATTTTGTATCACTCAAGAGAAAGTACAATCCCGAACTGTCTACGAATTAAAATTAAAACGTAGACCGAAGATTTTTATAATGAATGAAATGAAATGAAAATGATCGTGGACATGGCATTAATTGTAACATTGCGATGTATAAAGTGCAAATCAGGGTGCTAATACAAAGTAACTTCGCAAAGAGTTGAGCCAATCGTTTTTGAAGTATATTTTGTGTTGAGATTGCCATTTGTAATTTTACGACTTGTAAGTAAATAATTAAACGCATCAAATGTACAAAAATCAAAGATAGTTTAATAAAAAAATGTGTTGAAAGCTATATAAATGTATTCAACTGACCAATGAACAAATGCCCTCTTCGAATACATGAGGTCAAATTTTCTGTCGAGTTTGCCCCAAGCTTCCGCCACGGCTGTCGTGTTGGACAACATGCAGGCGGCGCGCTTGACGGGCGCCAGGTCCCCGCCCGCGACCGCGGACGGCGGCTGGTAGTTGATGCCCACCTACACATTACAGTAGATAAGTATAAAATCTATCTGCACATATAAAATAACATGCCCGACTGACTCATCAAAGCCCAGACTAAACTGCTGGATCTAGAAATTTTAATCATAGAGCAAGTATTCCTAGAGTTCCTCAAGGCCGCACAGAGGATGGTATATTTTCAAGTTGTGACGATTGCATTTCGTAAATTCATTCTTAAGAGAAAAATACTAAACATGTGTTTTGTTATTTTTGAAAATTGCGAAATTCGAGGCAAACTGCATAGAGAGAAGCATTACTAATTTTTTCATGTTACGATTTCAAAACTTCTTGTGAACTATTCGAATAGCTATCCAAAAACAAGCATTGAATAATTTAAGTTTTGGTTTATCAAAAGTATATCTAATTATGTCGAAGTATATCTAGTTGCCAGAGATCTATGTGAAAAAAAAGGCGAGACCCATAGAGAAACTGACGGAATTTTTATGTAAAGATAATGATAGACTGACTTTGCTTGCTGTTCTGATCACGTGGACTTCCTTTTTTCCTTCTTTTTTTTTATTCCTTTATTTTTTATGATCCTATTTTTATTACATTATATCGCGATATGTGTAATCGACCTAATGAATGAACGAGATCAAGAGCGGACCGGAATTTATTTCGAAAGTCGAATGGAGACCAGAATCGACGTAAGATCAAAATCAAGAACATAACTGCAATCGAGATGATGATTGAAGGAGAGATTGGTTGATATAAAAGGCCAAGGAATTTATTTTATGTCATGCGTTCACGCCGGCGCAGCCGCGAGCGAAACTTAGATCGAAATAATGGTGCATTAGTATTTAATTATAAGCAGAATGTAAATTGGGGAATACTTATTAATGAAGAAAGTAATCTCTATATAAAAAAAATATGCAGGTTGTCTTTTAATCTTTCTTCTATTTCAGATAAATAGAACATTTATTGCTTGATCTTTAACTTCAATGGAGGAAGTGACTTCACTTGCCTTGAAACCCGTCGGACACCAGTCCACAAATCGGATGTTGGCTCGGCCCTTCATCGCGGCGATGGCGGCGTTCACGTCCTTGGGTACCACGTCGCCGCGGTACAACAAGCAGCACGCCATGTATTTACCGTCCCTCGGGTCGCACTTCACCATTTGGTTCTGCGGTTCGAACAGTTCGGCTGTGATTTCGGAAACTGACATGCCTTCGTGGTACGCCTGCGGGAGAAAGAAGCGTCAATAGAGATTCCGAAAAACATTTTTCACTTTGAACAATTTACTGGTTGCCAAAAAAGGTATCTCAACCACGTTAATTAACTGTAAATGAGACAACAAATTGATTTATATTTTTTTTATTTGTATAATCTCGCTACCTGATTACTTTTGTTAGTGTCGTTTCTAGTCCGTTTAGAATACAACTTTCAAGTCTAGATAGCTTTTTGTTTCGATTTGTGCTTGCTAAGCACAAAGAGTAATAAGTAGTACATTGTTTAAGTTCGTAACGTCATATGTAACTTTTGAACCAGATTAAACATTCTTGGTGTGTTATTCCATAAAATAAAAATATCGGATGAAGTTCAATTATTATGGATTTTGTATTGGAACTATAAAGACAACATAAAACAGTTTAATGATTTATGCAACAAGCTTTAAAACAAAATAAACTTGATTTAAGCCAATCAGTAATTCGATTGTATTAACTATATTTGAGGACAGTTTAAATGAAGGCATAAATAAACTCACAAAATCTAAAAGCCTCATTCAGTATATTGAATATAATATTGAAAGTGCTGTCATCATTGCCTAATGGATATTTTCTTGCGCGGTTCTGTAATATGAGACCATGGACAATCGTATAATGACTTAGGGCAAAAGTTTGAGAGAAGAAATTAAGGCCACATTTATCTACTGTAGGCTTCACTGTCTACAGTTTACAGAAGAGCCTCGTACAAAGCTAAATAATACCTCCGCTGACCTTCATGTCGACGTGGGAATGCGATAATCACAAATGAAAGCCTTATTATATTGTACCGTTATCAAAGTCGTCAAAAAGCCATTGGATGTCTTGGAGAATGAGGTGCATAGCATTACATTGAAAACAAAGTGTCTTACGATGGAGGCTCAGTTACGTTTTCATTCTTTGTACAAAATTGAAGTCCTCATGGACGTCATGATTATTTCTCTCTCTCTTTCTCTCTCTCTCTCTCTCTCTAGAACTCCGTCAGGAGCCTCTCCATATAGAAGTGATTAGATTCAGGGTTTACATTTGAAAAAAAGGCTGTATTAATATCAAGTGCTTGTACGAGTTTGCGTTGCTTATATTAAACTATATGAGGCTTAGGCTTATGGCGTTGTTTATATTAAACTATATAATTAGATGAAACGTAGTGTATAAGCTATACTGTATTATAATATTAGATGGTAAGCAACCTTGTCGGCGGAGACGACCGGCGCGTACGCGACCAGGGGGAAGTGTATCCTAGGATATGGCACCAGATTCGTTTGAAATTCCGTCAGGTCTACGTTCAGCGCACCGTCGAACCGCAGGGAGGCCGTTATCGATGAAACCACCTGGTGAACGAAACTCATGTTTATTGTTAAGAACAAAAAATTAAAACGTGTAAACAAAACAAAATTGAGTTTTTAACTATGTTGAGTAAGCACTTTAATAAAATTAAGGGAAAAAATTAAAGTTAACCGTTTTATTATAATTAGATGCTGTACTAAAAACTTGAAAATAATGTAGACACGAATCTGGGTCCCCTAAATATTCCGTTTTCTAGTAAGGAATCGTGCAAGACAGATATAATAGGATAGTATCCATGAAGAAGTATAAATATATAGATTAGTCTTCTCGAGTCGGTTGCTAGGGAGCCACTTTCTGCCGGTATACATTAAATAACAATCTTCTACGAAAGGATTTTTCTGGCAAGTTATTATTTGAATCTGACAATAAAAGCTTCACATTATTCCTCATACCGTGCACCCCTAAAATGTAGCGACAGAAACTGGCCTTTTGCTCGAAACTCGAAAAGACAGCTCTGCTCTTTTTTTTAATTGCATATTCTAGAGGTAAACAAGCTTGCGAGCTACCACACAGGATTTTTTACGGCAATTGTAAAATATATACCCCGCTTTACTAATTTTGTGGTTTAAACACCAGTTTATTTAGGAATATTGTTTGCATTAAGATTATTGCACCAGCTGAGCCGTATCGAAAAGTAATAACAACAATGCCGTTTTGGTAATTGCAGAAACTAGTAAATCATATAAATATTGACAATGCAGTAGTATGATGTACAAAGTTATCTAAAAATGTAGTATTCGTTTTCGTAGTATCAAGAAAAGTTATTATTTAATTCTAAGTGTTTAATAATTTTTCTAGTTCAAACAAATCGTAATCATTGCGTAGATGTAAGAAACTTATGCTAAGAGAGGACAAACGCATTTTATTACAAGTTTTTACTCAACTTGCAATGTATGAACATGTTTATTCGGGTGGGATTTTGCAATTAGATTTTGAAGCAGACATCTTGTACCGATTGAGCTGTTTTTTTGTATACACGTTTAGTTTGGATGACAATACATGGTCAGCTATAAGGCGTTAAAATTCAACATGGCGGAACAACCAAGATGGCGGTCTAGTAATTTTTAATGCTGTTGTATACTTGGGCTCGAAGTTCTTCGCTGCTGGTCAAGCATACGTGGCCTAAAGTAGGATAAAATCATTGTCTTACGTCGCGACAAGCTTTTATATCACATGAATTTTGTAATGACGTTATAAGTTGTTAATAAAATTGTCAAAAGTTTATTTTGTTCTTTTTATCGCATTTAAATAAAAGCTTGTTTTTAAAAAAATGTTTTTACTTTCCATTTTTTAATGTCATATTGTTAATTCCAAATTTTATTTCTTCAGTTAGTAGATTAACAAATTTGTTATATTTTCCAAAAAAGCGATGTAAAACTAGTTATGTATCTTTGTAATACAAAATTATTATTGATTAATATTCGATTTTCTCTACATCCAGTAACTTCATAGCTTAAGATCAGTTAATTTCTTAACATTCATGTCAGGTACTGTATTGGTCTTGTAAAGAGGTTTCCTAGGATTAATGTTTATTGAGTACAATACTAAAGAACAGCATATAAATTAGTTGGTTAGTAACATTTTTTATGTTCGCTATCGGTACGTCTTGGAAGTCCTTAATATATTAATTTTGTAGGACAATAGTTCTTTTAGAGTAGTTCAGAAAATTACCCGAAGATGGAAGAAAAAAATTGCCTGTTAGTAACAAAGTTTAGGCAAGAACTTTTCATGGATGCAGAGTTGGGCGTCTCGTCAAAAACGAAGCAACTCATGAAGATTCAGTCTAATAGTAATTATTTTCAAAAAAGGGCTTTGGAGCGCGGTCTATATGCAATTGGCGGGTATCCCTTCAGCAACAGGATTGAGGAGTTGGAAGGAAACGTTAAAGTCTTTGAATGCCTTATATCCAAGATATTAAATTATAATCAGCAAATTCTAAGTCCACGGTTAAAGTAAGCTGCATCCTTGCAGCGTCAGAACTGACGTTGCAACTGACTAATTTCCTTGATAATATAGCTGTGCCATTTGTTTATCAGGACTAAGAGAACGCAGTCTTTGTTTGACGCCTTTACTATTTTAAAAAATCAGCAGTTTCTCAAGTTTCACGCATAAACTAGGCAGTACTCTGCATTATCAGGATATAAATATCGGAAAAGACTATCACAATATCAAATTGTGAAGGGGACTAAGAGCTTCTTCTATCGTCTTCTTTTAAACTGATATTATACAAAAAGCAACTTTTAAAATAAAATCTACATTCCACGTCCTCCTTCTCATAGTTCTTTGTGCTAAAATCCGTTGAATGGAAGACATGGAACACAAATTTTATTTCGAAAGTGACTTTGTTAAACATCAGTTTAAAGGCGGAAAAGGCCCGTAAGTATGCATGTCAAATTGTTTTGAAAATAATTTTGGAATATTTCGTAAACAGATCCCTGTTTCGAAAAATGGTTTCCACACATTTGCAATATTTTTCAACGATTTTATCAACGACACCCACGCCACGCCACGGGATAGAGTAGAAAGAAATAAAGTATCTAAAAAAATTTTTTTCATGAATTTATTTCCACTATTAACTACTTTGTCGGCGTGATTAATATATAGGTATACGCATGCCAAGTTACAGATTTCTAGTCCTAACAGTTCTTTTGAGCTAAGTTGCAGACAGAGAGTCGGAGTTAAAGCATAGAGTGTTGTTGACTACAACTAAAAAATGGGATATTTCATAGAGCTTTCACAGGGCGTTTTTATGTAATTATGTACTTAATTATTAAATTAAAAGCTTCTTCCACCATCTTCTTTTCACCACCAACCCAATTTTAGTTAAGAGTCAGTTTTTAAATTAATTTTGCGTTCCATGTATTCCATTTAACGCTTGAACAATCGTTAAAACGAGGACGTGGAGCGCAAATTTTATTTTAAAAAAGTGATTTTTTTTTGTTAAATGTCAGTTTAAAAGGAGATAGTGGAAGAGGCTTTATAATTTTAAATTTGTTTCAACACATACATTGTTTTTTTATATAATAAAAATGATTGTTATAAAATTTACTATATACAATAATAAATTCTGAAATATTCTCCACTAGACTGTTAATTTGTAAATTAATATACATAAAATATAGATATAAAAAAGCGCCATCTATCGTTATCGTACCGACCTGTGAAATGAGTCTGTTAAGGCTGGCGTAAGTCGGCCGCTCGATGGACAGTCTCCGCCGGCAGATGTCGTAGATGGCCTCATTGTCGACCATGAAGGCGCAGTCCGAGTGCGCGATAGTTGAATGTGTGGTCAGCACTGCATTGTAGGGTTCCACCACAGCCGTTGATACCTAAATAATGACTTAAGTTATATTTCGGTGTTTAGGTATTATGGAATGGATTTTAGAGTATCGTTCCATCTATAACATCTGTATCTATTGTCCATCGATGCACAAGCATCAAAAAATTATCGTTAATTATTTATTAATGAATATATATATCGCGATCTCGACATTATGCTCGGAGACCTCAGTAGAGCTTTTCAAGAAATGGCTTTAAAATTAAGACGAATAAAACAAAAATTATATCAAATACGCATGTTCTACCTACAGTTGAGGATTCTTCAATCGAAGTTGTTGACTAATACGTCTATTTGGGACCGACCATCAGATTTAATAGATCCAAATAAGCAGTGGCGTAGCGTAGATTAATATAGACGTGGACGAAGATGCATCTTTTTTCTTTCGTTCCCAAGATCTACACCCAAAAAATCTATTTTACCAAACATGTTTTGACACGACATACCCACTCATGATAGTGAAAAAATATAAATGGGCGGTGAAAAGCATATATAAATATATATAGGTTTGAAAAAAAGGTTTTATTTTGTAACTCGAGTGATCTAATTTTTTGCAAAAGTAATGTTCTTCGGCTTTTTGCTTTACTCAAGTTCTCTAGCAAGGATTTGCAATTGACTTTTGCAGCTAAATCTGCTTTTATTGAGAGTATTGCTAAATCGGACATCAGTCCTGCTTCATACTGTATCTTAAGTAGTTTCTAATAATTTTTAACTTAAAAAAAACTTGTTTCTGTGGAAGCTGTCAACATAATTATAATAACAATGTAAATATTAGAATACATGTCTTCCAATTAATTGGCAATAATGTATTCAATTATCTGATTGGCGTTTCTAATGGAGTTTGGTAGATTAGGCACTAAAAGTTGTAGTTCTTCGTAAAGCTCATAAGATTCTATGTGTTTTATTTCTCCATCTTGAAGTACTACACCTAAATCATTACAAAAGCTTGTTATTTGGCAAAGATTTTAAATTATTTATATCGTACAAAAATCCAAAAATGTAATATTCAGTGAATGCAGTAAATCTTGTGTCAATGTCTTGCATCACGGCGTCAATCGTTGTAATAAAAAAGTCGATTCTGAATGTACTTTCAGCGGAATCATCTACAGCTTCATAATTTAAAAAGTTCCTTTTTCTTGTGAACTCATTTCTTTTTAAAATCATTGGAGTCTCACAACTGTTATTTTCTATGAATTCTTAGGCTTTTGCATATATATTAATTAAAACCTGTTTCCTGAAATTTGTGGATTCAGTTACGAGAATTGCGCATAATTAATAGCGACTTCTAATTTATATCATTATTTGTAAATAATTACTACAGGTAAAAAAAAACTCAGTTTTAAAGGAGACAAAATTTTTCGTACTTTGGTCTAAAAAAATACTACAAGTTTCATTGATATACCATATGAAACTGACGAATAAACTATCTTATTTTGAACTACCCATTTATAGAATTTTCGATATCCTCCATTTTTTCCAAAATTTTTACCACCTTTACTGTTTTTTATGAAGAATTCGTGTAAAGAAATGTTTTATTAACATAGCGCTAAGTTATGTTCTGTTTGTGACGAATGTTGCCAACATTTTTTGGCAATTTAAAAATAAACGGGAATTTTAATTCTAATGGCATTGCATTTAAAAAGTCTGTGTGAGGCCCCTTTAAGTGCGAAGCCGTGGGCAAGGGTCCACTTCGCTCACGTTTAGCTACGCCACTGTAAATAAAATGCAGAGGAATTCAGGCCGACTGAACAGAGTTCAAGAAATTACATGGTTTCTGCAAGTTGAATATTCTTTAGTGCCTAAAAACTCTGATCAGTGGGTGTTGCCACTGATGACATACGAATGCCAGACGCGGAACCTAACGCTTAATCTTAAATTAAAAATCACTCCACGTGTGATGGAGAGCGTTATTGTTCGTGTTTTCTTTGCGCAATTAAGTCAGAAACGAGGAAATCCGCAAAAAAATCAGCGTGATCGACATAGGTCACAGAATCCTCAATTTGAGATGGCAATGGGCAGTCCACATCGTTAGTAGGACTGATAGCAGTTGGGGAAGAAAGGATTCCGAGTGGCGACCACGAACTGGATGTCACAGCTGGACGTGGAATTATCTTCCGCTAGGTGGACTGACAACCTGGTAGAGGTCGCAAACCACAGTCGATTGCAGGTTGCTCGTATCGTAGGTAATATAAGATCGTACGTCACGGAAATCTATAGGGGAGACCTATCTTCAATGACTGAAATGAACGAGTTAACGAACCAACGACTATGTCGTCATCAAAGCGAAGACGAGTTGCATTTGACATTAATAGTATATTCCACGAAATTTAAAGTTTGAAATATTTTTCAGTGATGTGTTGCTGAAATTTCAAAGGTTTGGGATCTTCTCGTCTCATACCACTCTGCTGTTGGGTCGCTTTTGTATTTTGGTTCATGTGCGAACGTCTTAACATTTTATATAGGTATAGTCGATGTGACTACTAAAGAAACTATATATGAAAGCTTTTTCGTATTTCACGCACACTAGTCAATAGTAACCGACTGTATATGTACATCTTATCGTTTATTATACTAAAATTACGTCAATCACTTAAGCACATACCTCTCTTTATTAAAGTTCTTAATCGTCGTCACAAAAACAATAGTTGTAACCGTAAATACATCGGTTTCTACATATTATTAGGGGCATGTAACACTGACATAAGAATATTTTATACAATTTCAGCGAAAGTTCTTAATATCCCATTGTATAGATCCATATTAATTTAAATATATTTCGGTGATTTAGACAATTTTCTTAAAAAACTCAATACAAATAATATAGTAACAACTATAAAATCAATAGGTACCTATGCTCATATTTTTATTCCAAACTATTTTCCTACCGTCGAGTCAGAACCCTAGTTACATTGCACTATTTTTATAATCAGGGCCGTCTTAAGTTATGCAGGGGCCCTTGGACACACAAAATAGGAGTTTTTAAGCGCAGAGCCAGGGTCTATAGGCACCGAGCTGGAGTCCTTAGACGCACAAAATTTTGGCTTTTGGTATATAAAGTTTAGAACCCTTTTAAAAAGCCAAATATTATTTGAATGAAAATAAAATGTAATTTTACGTGTATATTTGTCTTATAAAAATCTAATGAGGCTTGTAGGTATACTCAATACCTGTGGTGCGGGGTATATGGCGAACTCGAGCTTGCTCCTCTTGCCGAATTCATCAGAGAGCATCTCCATAAGCAGGGACGTGAACCCTGAGCCGGTGCCGCCGCCGAATGAATGGAACACGAAGAAACCCTGTGGTTAAAACGTTTTGAGTCAATAATCTCATTTTAAACTTTCAGTTCGAACTCCCGTATTTTTAAAATATTAATCGATTTCACGGTATAATGTTATGTAGCTTTATTTATCAACAATGTGATTAATTATATTTTTCATAAAAAAATACTGTGCATTCGAAGTCTATCTTATTGATCCAAGTCCATAAAGTTTTTGTTTTAATATTCTAGTTTCAACCTGAAAATCGTTATTACTTTTCGTATGTATCTGAAGAAATCGTCTGCATATCAGAGATTTAAGAATAGAAAGCCCATTATTTGCTGTTATAGAGAAACTAAGACGTGGATCAAATTTTATTTGAAATCGTTGATTTAAAACTTATTCACTTGTATATAATATAAATATATCATTATGAATCCTTAGCTCATCTTTGAGATAAATATGACAAACTAATTTCATTTGACATAAACTGCAGACACTCGCCTGCAAGCCCGTGCATTGGTCGGCCAACTTGCGCACGCGCTCCATGACCGGGTTTAGGATTTCTCTGCCCGTGGTGTAATGCCCGCGGGCGTAGTTGTTGGCTGCGTCCTCCTTGCCGGTGATCAGCTGTTCGGGATGATACAGTTGCCGGTACTCTCCCGTTCGGACCTCGTCTGTAAATAATATTTTTTGTTGTATTCGTCACATTTTTTTCACTAATCAAGTTTTTCATGTATTGTAAAAGACAGTGTAGAAAATTATAACAGAAAAGTAAACAGTTAGCAAGACTTGTTAAATATCAATTTTATGGAATTTTAACTGTCTAAGAGGGTCATCAAAATCTAGTTTACTGTAGAAAGATGTTCAGGTTTGTAGGGTTGAGTTTGTCGAGGACTTACGAATCCTAAATGGAATAAGTGTTAAATTTTGTCTATATAAAAATCGAAGGCAGAATATTGTATTACAGCATTCACGCCTAATATGTGCAATTGAAAAGTTACTTCGACGTTTGGGCGATTATCAAAAAAAAAACCTCACCGACGACGCTTTCTTCGAGATCGACCATCACCACCCTGGGGACCATCTTGCCGCCGTCCGCCTCCGAGAAGAAAGTGTTGAAGCACGAGTCCGACTGCGCTTGTTTTTCTCTGAGCGGCAGCGTCCCGTCGGGCAGGATGCCGTGCTCCATGCAGTACAGCTGCCAGCAGGCCACGCCCATCTGCACGCCCGCCTGGCCCACGTGTATCGAGATGCATTCCCTCTGTAACGAATTACGAAGGCTAGCGCGAATAGCGACGGATTTGTGGCCGTCTATGGATTACGTATCTCGAAAAGTATAAAAATAGATCTACGTTCTTTGACGCAAATACTGAAAATTGTTTTAAATATGCTGCCAATACACTAATATACCAAAATAAGCGAAATTTCTTTTTTCTTCAAACGGGTGAAACAGGTCCGACAGCGATACGATTCAAGCTTGAAAACCTATTTTCGAGAAAAGGTTTTTGCTTTTTTAAAAGTTTATTGGAACATATTTTGGGAATGTTTGAATTACTTTTTGTTTACGATCTTATGCCTTCTCCCTCCATTTCCGATAGGAATCAAAAAAAAATTTTATATTATTCCAAAACATACATGGTCATGTACAATAGGCGTATTTTCACATTTATTACGGAAATTCCTGAAAAATTGTACTAAGAGAACAATATCTCTCATTAAATAATTAAATAAATAATTTTGGTGTATCTTCCATCAATTTATTAATGATCTACGAAGCAGAATTGCAAATTTAACGTTAAGTTAAAACGTGATTCATCGTTAAAACGATGAATTGATTCTGAAAGTAATGATTGGTCCGAAATACCTATACCAAAGGGTTCCGTACCTAAAACAACAAATACTTTTATTACATTTTAAAAAGTTGCGGCCGTTTACTTTCGGAAATAGAGGGACAACATCTAATTTTTTATAAAATATCTTAATGAATTCAAAATCATTTTTGCTATGGTTAGATGCGAGTGAGATGTAAATCTTTTCGAAATCCTTGTTCATCCATGTGAAGAAAATAATAAGTCATAAAATTTATATAGAAATTTTATAGCCTGTTTTGCCCGTTTGGGTCTAAAATTTTAAACTTTTCGAGGTACGGAACCCTAGTTACTGTTGTTTGTGTTCGTATTTGGCCTTTGACCAGTTATTGATTTACAAACAATAATTTCGTCTTTGTGTTGTGGAGGGGTTTTACATCTGGAGAGTACAATATAAAAATGGGCATTTTTCAAATCATTCTTTGATTGGAGGCATATGCCTAAAATAAAGCCTTTGTAATAACAATTTTATACGACTAATGTGGCTTTTTTGCAATGTATTCGTTATTGGATGACGTCGGAATGAAACAGCCGTCGATTTAGCGTCGAGGGAGGTGTTTTTCTGGAAGAATTGTTTTGTCAAGTTTTTGCCACTTAATTGCTAATGGTACACTCAACGATTCATCATCCATGGTTACGAGCCTGTATTTGAGAACAAGAGGCTGAAGCCAAAGGTAGAAGTAGAAGAGCCGGCGGATATAAATTTCGCAAAATAAAACTATTCGACGGATCCAGTGATCAATGGAATGCTTTACATGTTTACTCACAATTTTATGCGAAATGAGTTCAGACAATTGGGAAATTTATGGAGAATCTTCTATGATTCTGGCGTCAGTCTACACCATAAATAACAATGACCAGGGTGAATGTTATGGTAAAGTGTAAGATTCTGATTATGATCTGTGAACTGTTTCTGACCTGTGAACTATTTCTGACCTGTGAACTGTTTGCGATGTGGCCGTGTGAAACTTACATGTTTAACGTAATTTGTTTGGATAGGGTTTCTCTGTGATACGGAGCCCGAGGCGCGGGCGGGCGCGCTGTGTTGCGACTGAAAATATTAAACGAAAACACTCAACCTTGGCCGATCGCGATGTTAATTCAACGGACGTTTTGTAAAAGGAGACCTTATCGAAAGTTAATTTCGAAAAACTATTGATTTGACCACACATTCAAATCTTCAATTGATAATGAAATAACGGTTGACAAAATTAAGAGAAATGTTTTTATCCCTTCATAATAACTCATTATATTATTATATGCTTACTGTTCGATAAATGAATCTTAGTGTAAACCATATGATTTTAAAATGTTTGTCGTACAATTTATAGCTATCTACAAAATTATGTTGAAGAAAACTATGTTGAATATTATTATCTCTGTATAAAATGTGACTCAACCTATTGTACATAATCAAAATTTGGAATGGACATTCAATCGAATTCGATATGTTCTAAAAATTTTGGAACATATCGAATTCGAAAACTGTGAATTTTGTCCCAAATTTTCTTTGGGACAAAATTCACAGGCCTAGCGAAATTTATACGTTTTATTCACATACAGAATGCAGCTCGTGAACAAGGCTTTTCATGTTTCTCACAATTATTATTAATAAATTATATATATATGTATAGACCCGGATTTAACCAAGACTTATTAATGTAAACCTCGTATCGCTCCAATGCTACGTAAACTTTAAAAAAAGTATACAAATCGTTGTTTAAGTATTTTGATAAGTCTTTTGAATCGCATCAGTACAGCGTAAATACAGACATCAAGTCAACTTACCAGAATACAAACGGCGGACGTCGTGAACTTAGCGAAAAGTAAATGCGCTAACTTATAAACAATTAACACTTACCATCGTAACAACAGATAATTTTGACGAGTCCGGGCAAAACGATTATAAAAAAAATAAAAAAAAAATAGGCTTAAGAAGCCTTCTATACGAAAATTTTGGCCGAACTGGACATTAGAAAAAAGTGAAAATCAGCCGTTCGGGTGACAGCGCCCTGAAGTGATCCACATTTGAATTTACACCAGTCGTATCGACCAGTATTTTTATATCCGTATTTGCTAAAAATGCAAATAGCATAAAAGTATATTTTTATACTTCTATTTACACATAACCACTTGCCATTGAATTAATTGTTGAAAACATCAAAAAATTAAGCACCTAACGAATTTTAGTTAATTAATATTGGGTAAATGTACTTATTAAAGATTAGATTTTGCTCCACGACTCCATCCGCTTGGACATAAAACGAATTCCTTCAATTTTTGTGTCGACAGATCACGTTGTTGGACGTGATCGCGATCGAGAGTGGACCATTCCAATCTTCAATGTTGAATATCGTCGTTACCACTAACCGGTCGGTGTGAAGGATTAAGCAATACGTTCTCTGTTCACGCGAGCAAGGCCGCATTTATACATTAAAAAATAAAAGATCCTATAAATAGGACTAGTGGTTCTCAAGTTACAAGCGCGCAACACATAGACAGGCAGACAGAGAGATTTAGTATATGTCAGGATGATATCAAATCGGTACCTAAATGTGTGAACTTCAGTGCAGCACCCAAAACTTGAAAGATGATTTTAACATATGTGTGATGTATAATTGCGTAGGCCGAGCTCATCCGGTTGCAACAGAGTTACTAAAAAAATAAATACAAGTTAGTAACTTTGCGGTCCTAATCGTATGCCGTTCTATAAGTAAATTAGGGTGGATTAAATAAAAGAAAACTTAAATTAAGACGGCTGGTAAGTCCCTCACTCTTCCAATACCTCTTGTTACAACTTCTGTAAGATTAAAATAAAATAGACGCAATTTTTTTTTGTTCTGTTTTATAAAGTTGTCTATCATTGTTCTATTCGACGGTTTGGTTATAATTTTAAAACGCTATACCCATGTAGTACACGAAAATGGAAAAATTTGCATACCACTACATACAATTTAAAGGCGATTAATTCTGCCAACTTCAAAAATAGTTTAATGTCACAGAAACAAAAAAAAAGAATAACAAAAAAAAAACAACATCAATATAGTTTCTAAAATCATCTCCGTCAATAAGCTCTGAAAAACTAAAAAATATAATAATTTATGAAAAAATCCTTTAATTAATTTAGACTTTTTTATTATCTTTAAAATTAAAGCAAGTAGTTCTTTATTGAAAGTGGCTTTCTAATTCGGTGTCGTTAAATTATAATTAATCAAAAATATAATTTAAGACCAAAAGAGCTTTCACAAATAAATAGGTGATTTCTAAAACCCCTAGATTTACATTTTATTCAAAATTGAGTTAGCACTGCTATTATAGTTTATAGACGTCAACCTAAGATGAAAAATAAGCGTCCCAAAACTCAGTCATTTCAAAATTACCACAAGTGCGATAAGATGTAGGGTTTCTGAACGCACCTTTCATTTTTTTTGTCTTTTTTTTGTTATAATTCTAGTAGTTGTAATGTTAATGCTCTTTTTTCTTATGTCTCAGAATAATTCAAAAACTATTGCTTAGTTGGACTATATTATAAATAATTATGGTGAAAAGTGACTTAACTTGTGACTATAATTATTTATAGAATTTTATTTATGAAATTCCTCGTATTTTGCGAATGTATTGCGTGACATATAATAAAAAAAAGGTTAGTGGTGTAAAGGCACAAACGAAAGGAAAAACGGATAAAGAGCTCCAGCAGAGCCTAAATTTTGTCAAATAAACAAATATGTATTTGGATGAACTGACAAAATAGAACTATTTTTTTTAATACAAATAGGAATTTTTATATTTGTTTGTTCTACAAAATGTGCCGCTAACAACATGTAGAAAACAAAAATTTAAGGTGACCTATCCTCAAACAAGATGTGGTTCATGTATCTAATCGTGTTGTATGTGGTTTATTGCTTCACTGATGGTTACATAGACAAGATAATAATTACATAGACAAAAGCAATCATAAAAATAACCTCTAATTTTAATTGTATAAACATTAAATGTACATAAACCTTACGTAAAAATGGTATTTGTAGCCAAATGTGGACATAATCAAATTTGAAACAACAAGAATTGGATATCATAGACACAATATCAATTACTAGAAATTTTAAGTTTTGTTCCAAAATTTTACTAGACATAATACAATTTGATACAAATGAGTTATATATGACTAAAAATCAAATTAATCTCTTGTATAAGTATTTGCTTCCAATTTCATAAATTAAATTCTATAAGTAATTATGGTGAAAAGTTTTTGACCATTATTATTAATAGAATTCTATCTACTTACACCGAAGTTGTTCATATGTTTCATTTAAGTCCTAAAATTATTTTTATGTTTCTTTTTAGGATTCCGAGCCAAAATAGCAAAAACGGAACTTATAGTTTCGTCATTCGACAGACACCGTCCGTCCGTCCGTATGTCACAAGCATTTTATATAAAAACTACAAGACCTATATTGATGAAATTTATAGTGTTAGTGTCTTGTATAAGCCGCTACTTAGTTTGGTGGTTAAATAACAAAAATAAATATTACTAGGGAGGCACTCCATACATGTAATAGAAGCTGAAATTTTTTTTCAGCAAAAATCGACAAGTAGTACATATTTCGACACTTCTTTTAAAAACATGTTACGGTTACTAAGCAATTTTTCTGATTACCTGAATAATTTCGTAAATAATCGCTCTAGAAGTAGCAGAAATTGTGTTTCACCCCTCTATTTTCTAAAATGTATGTTCAAAAAATATGAAAATATGAAAAAAATAAATACTTTCAGCTAAAATTATTAACAACATGGTCGTATATACTGTTTATGAGTTACTGTCGAAAAACTGCGCTGCAAAGAACGTTAGTGCTATGAAGATGCGCCCTTTTACTAACGCACTTTAATTTACACTCGTTTAATACTAATAGTTGACATACCTACTTGTTTTTCTAGTTATTGTTCATCTGTAGTGCATTTCTTATTAATAATGGCTTTGGAACCCTATAACGAGCATGGTCCGACATGCTCTTGGCCAGTTTTTATTATTTATTGTAGGGCATTTATTTATTCCCAATAGTATAGATGTGCTAATACAAAAGTTTCCTTGTGTATTTAGTGTTCTGATGTATTGATAAACCTCAGTTACGGAACTGATGGTGGTTGTACTATTTTATATATTTTGTGGTGTTTTCTATATTTTTTTAATTCAGGAATAACTAATAATTTTAAACTTAAAAAGAATTTGACGTAAGATTTTTGTTAGTAATTAATACTTTTAAATTTATATAACTATATGATTCAGATATGTTCCCTTTGGGTACGACGTTCGAGTTTTTCTTTCTCAGCGTTATTTCAATATTCTAGAGACATGTGAAAATATGTACACAAAAAACTAAATCTCGAAAATATATACTGATGCATTTCGTTATTTAACTAAACGAAACAGAATCTATAAATTAGTCTAGAGCCGTTTTCACATATTTTTACAGTTATTGAATCCAATGGCTCATTATGACATTTTTTAGGTACATATACAGGAAATTTCACACAATTTAAAATAACGTTATTCGTAGTGATTATGTAAACAAACCAATATCGTGTGAGTTCAATTTTAAAATAGTAATTGATTTCGTTAATCATAATAGATTTTTTTAAATTATATATCTTTATACCATAGATTTTTTGTTGTTTTAATTTTAAAACCCCTTAGATTTTATGTAATAAATAATTCTCAAAAGTATCCATCGCCTTCATAGGACATCGAGATATACATAGTCGTATTTGGAATACGGGAAGCAATTTTTCATGACTGTTGGTTCTCAAGCGAATAACGTACGTGACCAAAATGACGTTTTTTGACTTCCTCGTTAACATTTGCAAACACATAAATTATACTGCGCGTACCTCTATTGTAACTTATTAAAATTCAAGATCAATACGTCGAAGAAGCACTAATTTTGTGTTACGAGCATTACTAAAGAAAACGATGATATTTCGTTTGCAATGCTTTTTATTACAAACCTAATATGTATTGTCCTAATATGTATTGATCAATAGTAATAGTAGAATGAACGAAAATTCTTTGAAAAAAAAAACATTTGTCTAAAATATTCTTTTAGCCATGAAACCGGCCGTGGCGTTCTTGTCATCTTCATGCTCACCACCGCAAAAGCGATTTTCGATACGTCATCCGGTGGACGGGCCCGCAGTCAGCTAACGAGCACACGGGCCGGCTTAGTTTATAACAGTCGAGGTCCCCCGAGCTCTAGCTCAGCAAACGAAACGCCGTCCGTGCTTGTGCGCCGGCGGTCGCCTTTGGAAATTTTGATCGATACCTCCGCTCTGTGGCTCACGGCCGTCGGCGCGGAGGGAATTTTAGGGCGGCGCCCCTTCGCAGTAAACTATTAGGGTACAATGGTCGATCGATGGCCGCTATTGTAGTGTCGCGAATCGGCATTGACTACTCAACCCCCGTGCTGCATCGCTCGAGGGTAGCGGCAGGTTCATTTGCATTTTCAACTTTATAGGTTTTAGGATTGACGCGGAGGATCTGTTTAAGGAGGCCAGTCGAGTGCGAACCGAATTCTTAAATTGTACTTCTATGTAAAAATATAGAATGTAATGTGTTTTCCATAGTTTTTCTTCACAGACTTTATTTTGGAGTTATGTTTCTTTTAGCGCATTACGAAAAAATGAGAGTAAATTTTTAACGGGGTGCCGCAAAAACTACAGTATGAAGATATCGCAAGCGGTTTAGCGAGCAACTTCAGACCACTATTACCTGATCTGTCAAACGTTCGAACTGGAGTAGTTGTTTTCCTATGTATCTATTACACTTTGTATAAGAATATAAATATTAATTAATTTATATTTTCAAATTTTAGTTAAACTTTATTGTTTTGTTACACCAAAGAAGTATAATTTCTTATGTGTGTACATGAACACCCACATTCTAATTTAATAATATTTTATAGATTGTGAAACTTCTTTCCCAGTAAATTAACTTAATGGAAAAAAAAAAAAATAGAAAAGAAGAATTCCACTGCGTAAAAGTGTACTAAAAAGATGATCCCATCTTTTAAGTTCACTTTGAAAATGATATGCAATATTATTCAAGCAAATACGTCAAATATTTGAAATATTGATATTAATTAATTACTAATAAATATTAATTCAGAACACAAGGTTGTTGCTGTAAATTAGTCAAGGAAACAAATTTTGATTTTAAAACACCTGTTTAACGATATGTTACTTAATGTGGAATGAAATTATATTTTTCTTATTTACCGTCATATTTTATTTTACGGCCCTCAGGCCGGTTTATAAAAACAAAAATTAGCACGTACCCATCTCATGCTTTATACAAATAGATAGTGATCAAAATTCATTCAGACTTATGGATATTTAGAGTGTGTAAAGAATTTTATACACATAGATATGAGTAAAAAACACATTCCTATCTTTGCTGTCATAGATGTGGGTAAATAGACGCAGTGGGCGGTCAAAGATGTTGGAAAAATGATTAGAACAATGTAATTCCTTATGGCCGTTGTAGAAAATGTAATAATTTCAACTTATAGCTATTTTTCATTTTAAATCCCTTCCAAGCACATACATTGTATAAACCAATATTTCAGATTGCTTCTAAAACACTTCATCTTGATAACCCTCCTCGATATATTGAAAGAGTAAAATTTGAATACTAAACAGTTAAATGGGTATGCGTTTGTTATTTGTTGTAACAAATAATAATTGTCTTTACTCACAGTTTTCATTTTATAAATAACTTTACCTAATAGTTACGCGTCATGGATGAAATATTTCAGAAAGGTCAGTCGGATAATCCACTGACAGTGGATAGCGTGATGGTGGTGCAATATTTTATAAAAAATAAGGATTTTACGCTTGCCAAAATTCGCGGAATAAAAATGAATGAACAAATATCTTATAAGCACTCTTTGTTCTAACACTTATAGTTTACTATTAAGTGCCTACATGATACCTATTTCGAACTTTGAACTGAATGCGGCATTATTTTCAGTTTAAAGAAAAATATCCATACCTGCTGTAATAAAAAAAATCTAATGGGAAGCCGACATGGAAGTATATTTCATTTTATTTTCATATGTAATTTAAATGAAATATGCAATTTTCGAATTTGCAAAATTTTAAATGCTGTAATTTCCAAACTAGTTGACCGATTTGGTTCAAATATAAACTCGACCCTTGTAATCGTCCATAAAACGTGTATGTTGAGTTTCTTTAAGATCTCTAAAGAATTGTAGACGCTATCGTGCGGACAAGCACAGCGTTATATCGTATGTATACAAACGTCCATACAAACTTTGTATGGACGTTTGTATTTTCTGACTCAGCTCGTCGAGTTAAATCGGAAAACAGCAAACTTTTTCAAAAGTTGAGCCATGAAAACAAATATAATAGTTAGATTTTTATGAAATCTGCTAAAAAATGGTGTAATAATAAAATAATTGTAGTTTGTTTTGTTGTAGTTGTAGTTTTGTTAGTTACCTACGAATTTCCCTTTTTCCAGGCAGGTAGATAGTAGGTACCCTAAATATTAAACATGAAACCAGATCTGTTCATTCAATAATAAATATTCACTTAGTTCATTTTCAGTAAATTTTATACATAAATAAGCGAAATATCATTGACGCACCGTAACTTACGCTAATGTAAGCTTTACTTGATAGACCACTGCAGATATCATTCAGTGACATACAACATTTTCAGCCCGCTCTTTTCGGTTATCCACGCTTGATTTCGCCTCCGTTTAATGAACTCCACAAACGCAACTTGTTATGCAAACATTCCATACACGGCCCGTTCCAAGTTCACACTTAATCAGCGCGACAATAGCGGGCGACCGCCGCACCGTTACATCGGCGAGCGCGTGAAGTGGGCACCTTTTTTATTTTATTATCGTCGTGCGTTTCATTAAATCCGCGGGCCGGCCGTCTAAACATTACGTTATTTGAAATGCAAAGTTGCGCCGCCCCCTGCGGTCGCGGTGCGGTGTCCGCCTCGACGTGACCGCGCGCGTCATTGTGCGGCTGCGTCGATTAGTCGGGCCTATTGCCTGTCGCGAGGTCGGAGATTTTAGCTACGGTGAAGCTTTAGAGCTTAAGCTTAGACCGGTTGGCTTTGTTGAAGGTTTCGATTGAAATTGACCCTTGTGTCAAGTTGAGATTCGACTTGAAAACTTGCCTCCCTAAACTTGTTCTTTGAAAGTGTTCGAATCGCCAAATACTTTTCTCTTATTATGAGGAAAATATTTAGCGTTACTACAATACCAATTTAGTATTAAAAAAATAAATTTGAAACTCTTTTAGCAGCGAATGAACTGTATTAATTAAACTAAGTTCTTCTACAAGGTTTTATATATGAACTGCTAAGTATTTAGCATAACACCGTGTATAATCATTATGATTGTTAAAGCGACTCGGTTACGTCAGGTTTATTTAAATTGTTTTGTAGTAAATTACACAATAATACTAAATTATCTTATATGAATTACATACATGTATTATGTTGCAGACGCTTGCTTGTAACACGCATTAACATGCAGCATGCAACCCACCGCTGACCCTCGAATCTGCCTCTCCACTATGAATATTTATCCGAAGAATTGAATATTGATTCGAGAGGATTAACAGATATCCAACACCTAAGCAGGGTAATTTTATTTTATGATTATCTTAGTCCGCTAATCGTTATAATGATAATTTCTACGTACGTTTCATGCCAACAAGGCACATCCTCAGGAAATTGCAGACAGTCACGTCCACCAGGGC
The DNA here is from genome assembly GCA_005406025.1 of Eumeta japonica. Classification (NCBI taxonomy): domain Eukaryota; kingdom Metazoa; phylum Arthropoda; class Insecta; order Lepidoptera; family Psychidae; genus Eumeta; species Eumeta japonica. Next base: position 80,863 of record BGZK01000491.1, on the reverse strand, counting down.
GAAACGAGTGTTAAAAACAACTGACACAACCTTGTTAAGTGAATCGCTCATTGCATAGTTGGAATGAAACGTACGTAGAAATTATCATTATAACGATTAGCGGACTAAGATAATTATCAAAAATAAAATTGACACATGCTTAGATGTTTGATATCTGTCAATCCTCTCGAAACAATATTCAATCCTTTGGATAGAGATTCGTAGTGGAGAGGCAGATTCGAGGGTCAGCGGTGGGTTGCATGCTGCATGTTAATGCGTGTTGCAGGCAAGCGTCTACTATGGATTTCCGCGAATTGACACCTCACACAATACAATATCATGTTTCATTTATTACGTTTCTAAAAATATAATTTGGTTTTAGGAAGTATTATTTTCCCTAACCGAGTAACTTTCGTTTTGGGACTTTTAACGGAAACGCAGAACTTATGGGAAAAAATGCAATAATATTTTAAACTATTCACCATTATAAAAAAAATTTCGTCATTGTATTCTAAAAAAACCAATAATATAGTCCGATGAGCGAGAATTCGTTACGTTATTTTTATTTCTTGTTAATATCACTAATTACAGCTTGAAACAACAAATGGATACAGTTAAAAGCAAAACTACATCAATCCGTCTATCAAATATTAATCCCTGACAAATCAGTGTCATTCGTCTAAAATATCTAGTTTCCTTTCATTTTGTAAAATTTAGGGGAGATTTTATCGCGGGTATGTGCGATCTTATCCCGCAACGAGCGCTAATACACCCTGATAATGCCAAGTGCGTCTCCTCGGAAGGTTCTGTATTAATATTTATTTATGTATAAAAATAAAGACCGAAATTATTTACTATTATTCAAATGTGGTTGGCTAAAAATAGTTTTCTGATTTATTGACTTTGTAACTATTTATATATTGTTTTAGAGTTCCATAGTTAACAAGAAAACTTTCTCCACGTCCGTCTGTTCATCCGTCCGTCTGTGTGTCTGGCTTAACTCGACTTCAAATAAATGGTGTTCACTTAGTTATCATCAAGAATAAAAATATACTATCGAATAAGAAATAAATAATATACGTGTATTTGATATCTTTTTAAATCATCACAAGTGTAGCAGTAATAAAGCGCTAAAAAATAATATCACCTTTAGAGTCGCCGTGTGTTACGCGTTAAAACCCATTTACCCGCTACCGAAGTTTTCCCCAAAAAATCGCGACAGATTGCAACAGCCCTGCGCGGGCGCTCATCCGCGCGACAATGCCGCGAGGTGTGGCCCCAACAAAAAATCCCATTTGCCCGGCGAGCGAGGAGGCGGAATAATGACCGCTTTTTACCGGCTTAATCCGGATCAGATACAACAGATAGCGGATGCCTATTTGATATTCATGATCGTCCCTCGGCGAGGAACGAGCGCAGGCTGAAACGAAAGACACGAAATGCACGAAAACAATGACGGTAGTGCTTTTATTTTCCTAAGGTTCTAAAGTTAGTTTCGCAGGATGTACAAAATATTTTGTAGTTGAGTAGGCCACATTTAGGGTAAATTTAGCCTTTCATTTTATCATGGTTACATTAGGTTAGGTCATCTCTATTATCTATACTGACTTTCTTCAATATTGTCATATCTGAAATAGTATATCGGATTCTTTGAGGATTAATAAAGAGTACACATTTATAAAAAAAGAACATTTATTTAAATTTTTATAACAGCACACATTCCTAAAACTATAAGTTTTCTTTTCTCTCTATTCTCTTAATATTAATACTTCATAGAAAAAAAACAAGACGGCAGCTCCAGTAGCAGCAACGAGTTATTTTTGTTAAGATAATTAAAAGTTATTGTAGTTTTTTTGTGGTTTTTGAGCAAGAATCGAAAAAATTCTCAGTTAAGATTCTTAGAGGAATGAACAGTTAAGTATAGAGAATCCACCATATCGAGAAGCAACAGTAAAGATATAATCGTATACCAAATAACAGTAATATTTCGGGCCAGCCGCAAACAGCAATAATTAAATTTCAGAGCAGCCACGGGGCGTATTGTGCGTAGCCAGGTGCGTGCGCGGGTACAATGAGCGGCGGAAGTCGTTTTTTTTTAACATAATTCGTACGGCTGAGACCGGGTCGAAATGGAAAACTTTACACAGACATTTAGACAAGAATAGTACACGGGCGCTATTCAGTTCAGTGTGATAGAGAAAAAGCAGATTTTTAGGTTCCGTACCTATAAATAAAGAAATGTAATCCCTATAGGATCTTTGAGTTCGTCTGTGATAGCCATTTTGCTCTGAATCTACTGAACCGATTCAGTTGATATTTGGTACACATATGTATGTCTGTGACGCAAACGCTAACGTGTAACGTAAATAAATGAACTTTAAATATGAAGGTCACTTTTGGGGATAAATTAGATAATAAAAACAGTTTTGCAAACTGTGTACTGTTTTATTGAAATTTTTTATATTGTGTATCAGATACATTGAAACTGGATATATATCAAATACTGTAAACATTTATTTATTGAAATTTTGCAGTTTAATTTTTTGTATACTTTTATAATTGTTACAATATTATGATTCCTTTATTATATAACACGATTACAATATAAGTAACATTATTCATACATCTCAGTCCATACTTATTTCAATGATAGCGTTATTGAAAATAAAGGTGGTTTATTATTTAGTCAATGTATTAAAAGGATTAAAGAGAGGTTATTAGAAATTATTATTTTTTATTTTCCTGTTTGTGTAGATTTGTACTAGAGTATAAGTGGACTGATATAGAATTTAATGTCATGACACTGAATGCATAGGGACTGTCCGAATAAAATTATTACGATAAAATACTATACTGCACAGTATTAATATCCAATTCAATATTAGATTTGAATGCTCTAATTTATTTAGTTTGCCAAGTGTGTAATACAAGACAACTGTACTCTAACAACCCACTTACTGGCAACACCAGCGGTCGTTTTTTTCCCGATAAAACATGGATTTTTTTTATCCCTACATGAATTCCATATTTAGTAAAAAGTCGGTGCATGAATGGCGTGCATTGTCCGCATGCAATCGCTGTATGCAGCGACAATGCACCGCGACAGATGCACGATAACGATAAAGTTTGTTAACCTATGACAGCTATAGAAATAAGGAGCGTATAAAAAACGTGAAAAAGTCGAAAACAAAGGCCTGATGAATGTTATGTTTAATGATGCAATCACGATTCCTAACTTTTCAATCATAATTTTTTTTTTGTCTGTGTTAATAATGACATGATAAAACTTGAATTTACTGTCATTTATTATTTATATAAGCAGGTTGTGTATATACTAATCAAAATAAATAAATTTTGTAATAACGACAACCAAGAGCTTAATAAGAAAATTCCGGACACGATTCTATCAACTTTATTGTTCTGTATTTGTATCGATTTAGGTCCATTCGAGGTCGATTCCGACGGTTTCTACATTCATGTATAACAGACAAACACTTTGTGACAAGCGACATTTAATCACCAAATCCCTGGCACTGAATAAAAAAGCAATGAGCTTAAACCGACATGGGCGACATTCGCCTCTACGAAATTAGACGATTAGTTTCCAATTAAGATGCGTGCGCGCACACTGCTCCCGCACGTTACGCAAGACAGCCGCGACATTGCGATTCGCTCCGCGTGAGAGGCCCAACGGAAATAAACAACGGGTGCTTCGCTCTTAACACGCTTAACGTTAAACACTAATTTCATGGTATTTATGACGTCATCAGTCATTACTTTTCAGGGTTCAGATCGGCATTCCAATCGGCCTGCGTTCGATTATCAGCAGTGATTTTTTTTTGTTACGAAATAATTTATTTAACTATTTCGCAAGTATTGTGTTAGTTTTTTTTCAGAATTTTGTAATTCTTGATATTGAGAGCTGTGAATTTAAAGAATAAGTAATAAAATGAATGGTTGGATGGTGATAAGGAATCGACATTTGAATCCTAATTAACACATATGTATAGGCTTACGCCATATAGACGACTTATATGGTATACATACTTACTAAAATATATATATATATATATATATATATATATATATATACTTTTGCGTGCAATCGTTTTAATTGCACTCAGAATTTTTTAACGAAAGAATCCGAATGATCCAAAATAAATTATAGTGTTTTAAAATAATGAATCTGAGGAATGTTAGTAATGTTTGTTTTTCCTCAAGCTGAGAAATTTTTCATTTTTTAGTTTGAAGGAATAAAAACTGAGGAATGACAAATCGGATAGATTTGCAAAACATTATTTCTCTAGTTACGCGTACCGACAGTAAATACATATATCTAAGGCAATAAATAAAACCAAGACGTAGTTTTAAATTAATGTAAGAGGCATAAGATTGAGCCTAACTTAAATTTTAACTCGCAAGACTTATTTAAAATCTTTTTACAATATGTGGGGTTCTTTGTCAAAGAGAGGATAGGCGGAGAGACCAGCCTTGAAAACTTCATACACAATCAAAGAACCTAGTGAACTTTCTCAGACATGTGTGTTTCATCACGGTTTCTTCATCGATCTTCATTATTGTTTCGTAACGTTTTTCTTCACCGTCAAAGCGGATAAATTGCACACTTATTATATATACAGTTATAAAAGGTTTTAGAAACGCTTGGGATTCGGCGGAAAGTGTGCCAAAGCGACTCTACCACGTACGACATCGTCTGCCCAATTACACTAAAAAAATAACGTTACATTAGCGAAGTCATTATCAACTCGATGTCGAGACGATGTATGACAACGAGTATTACGTCACCACAGTAGAGGACACGGATTGATAGTGACGTTATAAGGACGACGTTTTCTTAATGTTGTCAATTTTGTATCCTTTGCGTCATTTGTTTAATGAATATAAAGCACTAAACCGACCATATAAGACGCTAGGCAATAAGTATCTTTTTTTGTACATTACCGAGATCGGGTTGATTTCGCATATTTGACATAGAGTTCGTGGGAAATCTTTCATGACGTACACGCGATAATGTAATGTCTACTTTGTTTTAACTGTTTTGAAGGCGTTTACAAATAGCGAAAGCTGGCCCCGGGTTAACTGTTATTTTGCTTTCGCCGACAAAGGAATTGGGAGGTGTGTGTGTTTGTGTGTTACATGTGTGTTTGTTTGTGTGTTTCAAGCATTAACGTAATACTATACTGCTAAGTGTGGTAGTCTTTTGGGAACTCTCAGACTTAACTTCGTTATTTAATAAGAACTTTGAAAAACTTTATCTCTACTTTAAAACTAAAACTTTACTTTATCATCAGTGAGGGGCATTTGGCGGTTTTCTTACGATCTTATACAGGGAGACGGGGTCTAAAATTATTTAAAATTTGCTCACATATTATACTTGAACGCTTCCAAAGCATTATACGAAAAAAACTTGAAGCTGACTCAAATCTGAGTGGATATCATATGAGTTAGCAGGATTAATCTGCTGCTGGCATGTTTGTCTTTGCTACCTGTACGTTTTCATAGAATATGTGCCGTATGCTCTAACAAATAATAAAAAAGGTGCAAAATTAAGGGGAGCTTCCATATGAGAAACGTGTTTCAAACAAAGTGTTTTTTGCTATTGCTCGTAAAAACTGTAATACATACAAGTGTCAAATTTGGTACTGTTATAGTGCAAACTTTAAAGTAAAATAACGAATAATAAAATAAGTGTAAACAGGTTTGGCACTAAAAGTTTCGAACTGTATAAGAGTAAACTTTTTTTCGTAAATGCATAAAGTAAGTTACGGTGGTAGAGAACGACGCTCGAGTTCAACTCGCACTTGGCATGTTTTTAATACACTAATTGCATTTAAATTAAGATCGGTGTTATTACCAGTCGATTAATAGATTATTTGCACTGCATAAACTAGGCCACGCGGCGCACACGCGCGAGTCGTGCGGCCGGCGCGTGCCGCCGCGCCTCACGCTCAGTGATAGTTGTGAAATCTGTGGTTTATAGAAACTCATCGTTAAAAAAAAACTGAACAGGCGAGAACCGCTCTCGCTCGGTTAGTGTTCCGTATTATGTCTTTTTCCTCTTATAAATTCGACGTATTAAAAGATAGAGAGACTATTCAGTTTAGAGAATATCACTTTAAGTAGATATAAGATATTTACATGTGGCACAATTTTTTCTCCTTTTTCTGGCTCTAAGTAGTACAAAACAAAGACATGAATGATAATATTTACAATATTTTGGACGTTAGAAGCTGTCTTATAACGTCGAGATCTCTATCTGGATATATTTTTGAAATCTTAAAAATATGCCTTTAGGACGCTGACATGGTTTAACGAAATCATGTCAGCGTCCTATGGTACAGTGCAAATTGAACGTATTATACAGTTGTTAGTTCTCAATAACCAATATGTTCGCGATAGCATGTTTCTATTTCCGAGATGATGCACAATAAATATTACTGTTTTAAAATTTTTTTGCAAAAATAATGAATTCTTTTGGCTAGTACGGTGGGAGCAGGATCAAAATCTATGGCAGTATTAGAGTCAGAATTGCATTAATGAGCAGAAATACGATCGGAATCGAGAACAGAATCCGGAATCGTGACTAGAGCGAGAGCGGGATCGAGCTTGGAACTGAGAGCGAGAGAAAGGATTGAAACTGAGAACGAGAATGGGATTTAATCAGTGAGTGAGCGCACTGAGAATGGCTTTGGAATAAGAATCGGTCACAATCGGTCAAAATCAAAAAAAAATTAGAAACGGAATGGAGCGCGAAACTGGATCTGAAAAAAATGATAAAGCAATATTAGAACGGTATGGACATAAATATTGAATGATATTTTAAGCTCAAACCGCAAAAGCAGAGGTAGAAGTTAGTTTTGGTATAAACAGACTGGCCAAGTTTATGCCAAATTGATGATCACCTTTCAAAATAAGTCCTATTTGGTTCCCTAGTTTCCGATGCTTGTGTTTTTTCTAGAATCAATTGTAGTTTTACTTCCTAATCGATTGACTTTTTTTCAAAACAAATTCATTAGGAATTAAAGAAATAGTATAATGTAAATTAATTAAATTGTTTTCATATAAGTGGTCTGTTGATATCACACATGTGAAGCAGAATAAGTGCGAGTCGGACTCGCACACCGAGGGTTCCTTGCAACATAATATATTTGTTATTAAATACCTACTTGAAAGAAATTATTTTTATTCAACAATCATACCAAGTTTCATGCTTGTGTATATTACTGCTTTGTCGATAGAGCTAGAGCAAAGATAAATATATATAGTGATTCGCACTAAGTATGCACTCACATATTTAATGAGTGTCAGTTTATATTGAACATTGAAACGAACTAAAAGAAAGCTAACTATACACTTGTTATATGTTTTCCTATAATCTGTAAGTAAATAAAACTATTTCCGGTGCGATTTTTTAGTTTTTTAACCGTATCAGTTTTGGATATAAGAGGGAAAGGTCAATTTGAATGTATTTTCTTAAATAACTTTAAAACAATTGATTTTAATATTATAAAGTATATCAGAGATCTTTATAAAAAGAGGTTTCATTTCATATATCGCATGGTAAAGGTTGATTTTTTTTTTAATTTTCTAATTTATCCTAAAAGAGTGAGCCTCATATTCATTATTCACTTATTTACGCTGCACATCCGGTTTGGGTCACAGATGCATGGGCGTGTGTGAAATAGATTCGAAGCAAATTGGCTATCATAGACGGACAAACAAACAGACACCCGAATAATCCTACAAGGGTTCCGTGTTTTCGTTTGGAGGTATGGTATCTCAAAAATGAAATGAACGGACGGACAGACATAGGGGTGATGCTCTAAGGTTTTCCTCTCAGTCTTTGGTGGTAGTCTATCGTTAGACAAGCCCCCCCCCCCCCATTCCTCTCAATGACAAATGGTCCAGTGAATGGTGGGGGTCAATGAATTTTATCAGGGCGCCAATCACTCGACTAGTTTATTTATTTGTTACTTAGACTTATCCAACTTCGCTAAGGAACCCTAAAAATTAAGCTACAGCCTGTGTCGTAACATGCTATCAGATGTTTATTAATAAAATAAGAACTATGAAGTCAGGGCCAGCGAGGCCAGACAAGGTCGCATACATCATTTTTATGTTTTAGAACATAAAAATGTGAATATCTCCTTTAGTGTGGTAATAATAATATAAGAATTTGAAATAAAATAAACTTTTTTAGTATTCCTTTTTCTAATGTGGCACTACAATGTTGTTTATAGCAATTATAGTATTGTTAAAAACAATTCTTCTTAAATCGGTTGTGTACAACGTGATTTTCCCTAAAAGACTAATCGCTTGGATAAACATAAGATAACATATATAACATTATAAATTCATCACAAAAATGAAAAATTGGAAAACAAAGGAAGAATTGTGCTTAGATTTTTAATTAAAAATAGTATTAAAAAGATTGATTATTTAGATATCCCATAAATTTCAAAAGATACGAAATTTCATTTTTTATATTATTTTTCTGTAGTATTAAAATACTACAATAAAATAGCAGACATAAGAAACAAATTAAATCATGTTTATTGCTGGTCTTTTTTCTTTTAGGGGAACGAGGTAAAATAACATAAGAGAAAAGTCATTGTTATTTTAATGCTTATATTGATATTTAACTTCAAGTTTAAACTCACTATAGAAAAATGATTTTATATTTCTTTATTTATATAACAAAATTCCAGCGCTCGTCTTTTGTAACGTATGCAAATCATAACTCGTAACCGAAAACATAAATTAATATTGGGTACAACCTATTTTGACATTAAACTATTTATTTGTGAATGTCTTATAAGTGAATTAATATGCAAGATTACCGATCGCATACGTTTTAAAACGAATAATAATATTCACTCTCAATATTTGTAAAATAGCCGCATCGTACGTATTTCCCTTTTGTCGTGATAAATATTTCGTTTTGTTGACTAATGTCGCATGGAGATCAAAGGATATTTTTAAAAACAGACGTATAAAATGGTGGTATATATTTAGAAATACGATTAGAAACGGTCGCTTTATAAAATCACAGATAATCTAAAACAATTTCGAAAATTTCAGTAACTGGGCCGTATGCCAATTATTATCATTTATCGTTACAATCAAATGTGCGAACGCGTATATTTTTAAACTTTCAAAATTTTCATCCAGCAATAAAGTGACTACTGTTTACTCCAATCACTTAGGCGATTTCAGCTCAAAGTTTACACGAAGAATTAAAAAATGTTTAGAAACGTTTCATGACCCTCTAAAAATATGCCCGTGAGAATTTGAAACGTGATAAACCTACTATCGCATGTAAAAAAATATACGTGCTTTATCAATGGAATAAGTAAGTGCGTTAGATTAGTCCTGAAATAACTCTCCAGTGTAAAGCGACCGTAAAAAAAGTGACCACAAAAGTGACACGCGCGTACTCAAGTGGGATCACATTATCAACAATTATTAGTTGCGATATTATTTATGCCACTTATTTAAGGGGACTTTTATAAGCGTCGTGAGAAATGTTTGCTTAATTGATTTATTTTTTAAGTATATTTACCAAATATATACCAAAATTTGCCGCTTTCGTATTTGGATTGAAATAAAAATGTATGTGTGAAGAGAGCAGCGGTGACCGAACGGATAAGAAGTATTTTCTTCAATACAGAAAGTATTTGGTCCGAATTCTTTGCACCCAAAGGAGAGGTTTTGAGGAAGACTTTTTGATTATAAATAAAATTAAAGCGGCTCTATGCCTTTGAGAATGTATTAAGCTACTGGCGCCAGAAATTGTTACCGTATTTCCGAATAAGTGGTAAATAAACATAGTTGTTTCAATTTTCAATGAAAGTTATCCTACCACGTGCGTTGAATAATAATATTTTCTTTCTATTTTTCTTTTCATTGGCAACTCCCGATGCGCACTGAGCTAGAATGTTGGGCATAAGATAGGAGCTCATTGATCTAGAATACGCCTCAAAACAAGGTGATAAAATCTGACAACAAGAATATATGCAACATTGGTAATGCTCTTGACATGTAGAGCTGTGACACACATTTCAATTTTTACTAAGAAATAAATGAGTGTTGAAGTTAAGGCGTTTATTGTTTAAGATGTGAATAATAAACACGGAACATAAAGTGAGATAGATTTCTTTTTGTGTTCTTTCTCTTTAATAAACTTTAAAATTTATACGGAGAATGACTAAAAACAAATTTGTTACAAATTGTTATAAACTGTTTAATCGCTTTTATGAAGCAATTAATGCCTGTATTCTTAATTCTTTTGGAAAATGTATGTGAACAAAATTATTCATAAATTATAGAAAATTACGACTTATTAAGCTTTTCGCAATTTAGTACTTATGAATATTGATTTTTTTAAATCGAAAAATGCATATTTTTAAAGTTCTTCTGTACTCGTAAATTACAGTACTTGTGTTACATGTCAGTCATCCGGTGGCAGTTTTTGGCGTTAACAATTCATTAGAGTTCAAAAACTGTATTTATTGATGCAACCGATGATTTTGACAGTGACATCGTTAACTCTATTGAAAAATGATATGATTAACAAGACATGGGTCTTGCTATGTTATAATAATACTTAAAGATTATAGGACAGTTACTAAAACTCATTATCTATTCTGATAACTTTATATATAGATAATGATCCTGAACTGTTTGATATTCTAAAAAATAACAATAATAAGCTATAGTTAATGGAGTACCAGCGACACGTGTGAGGCGCGCGTCGGCCACGCGTTCGCACTCACTTTGCGGCTGGCGGGTGTCCTAGCGTGAAACGAGCGGATTTGTTTGTTATACAACTGGAATTTGGGCTAATTTAACAGATACTCCACTTGATGCGACACGCGATACCGTTATGAGGGGCATATTTAAAAAAAAAAGCGGAACTTCGGTACCTTTATTTACGCAGTTGTAACGGGTGATCCACTGCGCAGATTTGAACAGTATTTACAATCCTCGGTATATTTATTAATCTGTATACAAAGTAAGAGAAATTATTCTAAATTGAGAATTGGGAAAATTCTGCAAGCAAAGCTAGAGATCCTGAAATACCGATTCATATTTTGGTCGCGGATTAGCGATCGTCGCTGATTTTTTAGTTCTTAAGATTCATAATAAACGGTAAATACACAAACAAATATTGAAATAAAAGTTTGATATTCGAAATATTTCAAAAATAGGATTTCGGCGAACTAAGGCGAAAGAACGAAACGTTAAGTTAACAAACAAAACGGCCGCTAGCGTTTGAGCGACTAAATACTGATCGCAATACAAAACGATTGGCTCCAGCTCTGCATTTGCGGTTGACGCACTCCTGAGACGTCAACAACTCTAACGAGTGACGTCAATCTATTTTAGTAAAAAAGCAACCATTATACTGATTATTGAAGTTATTAAAATAAATTTTATCAAAAACTGTAGACCACGTTCTTACATCTAAAATATTTTGTTACAGTCAAATTTCAATTTCAATTTTATAAAACCAAAAAGATAATTGGCGATGATCGCCAATTTGCGAGCAAAACGCTGTGTAGCTTGAGAATAGTCTTGTAATGTCTTCATTTGTCAATTAAATTATTTATTTTTGTGGTCTTATTTGTTAAATTTCTATATTTAAAATAATTTATTAGTCAATTATTAGTTAAATTTCTAATAATTTCTGTTATAATATTTATTGATATGTTTTTGACCTTCTTTATTTATAAAAGGAGCAGTAAATTATTGAGCTCATCACACTCAAAAGATTGATATTAGTACGTTTTTAAACTCTCCAAGCTGACAAATATACTTTTTTAGTTTCATGAGCTCAAAGACCTATCTAGAGCATGGAATCGATCATGCATCTTTTTGCAAATAGTCATAATCTCCTTCTTTTTTTTAGAGCAAGTTTGACAAAGAAACTATAATAAAAATATATTTTTGAAAATATACTTATAAATAATATGAAATAATATGCACAAAACCCTAATAAATGCTCGGCCACACGGCAAGCGCGGACGCGGTTCATACGCATCAGCTGTTCTAAGGTTGTCAGTACAACATTTTTACGTTGATGTTCTGAGCTATTTATCTTAGAGACAGCTGCTTCAATGTTTATGGTTTCTTTGACAAAGTTATTCTAAAAAAAAAGATTATGAATATTTGTGGAAAGATGCATGATCCAATCCATGCGGTATAGAGCCGGGAAAAGGTTTTTTCGTATTTTATATACAAATTCAAGATAATTTTCGTCATGTTTTATTTACTTTTAATTAAATATATATGTCCTATTTTGTTTAACAAGTTTTTGCCATTTTGTAGGTAGTCACATAATCCCACTGTTGTTGAACTTTTGGCATTTCTGATCAAAAAACTGCGACAAGTAGTTTGGGCATTTCTGTCTTGATTTTAACCTAATACTATCTAAGGAATTCTGAAGAGACCGAAACAGGTATAAATCTGAGGGTGCAAGGTCAGGGCTCTACGGTGGATGCATTAACACTTTCCAGCCATGCTCTCCCCTATATTTGTTAAGTGGCTAAAGAGATGTGTGGTCTGACGTTATGAAGGTGAAAAACCACATCATTGCTTTAGATCGATTTCGGCCGTTTTCTCTCTTCTTCTTGCTTGAGTCTCATCAGCTGTTGGCAGTAGAGATCCGAATCGATGGTTTTGTCTAGCGGTAAAAGCTCATAATGAATCCTCCCATAATGAGTCTTTTCAATTCTCCCATATACATAATATCAACTTATTCATGTTATATATGCATCACTAATATTTTTTTGTCGTCTTCATTATTAAAGTTTGGGTACTTCTTTTGTAGTGAAGTTAGACACTAACAAATAACAATAAATATTTTTTCAACACGGCTGACAGCAAATGTTGTTTTTCAATCAGCAAGTGTGTATAACTTCGTACCAAATGTTGCAGTGCTTTGAAGAGGCTTGGAGTGCTTACGCTCCGGCGATGGTGCGGCTGGGGTGGCCAGGGGCGTCTAGTTGCGCCACCGCTCTGCCGGCTGCTCAATTTTTGAATGAATTGTGCATCGTGGTATTGAAATGAAATATGTGCGCTTATGACGCACCTACTATATAAAAATTGACTAGCTTTTGGCTTCGACTCTGCTCGCGTGAATTCATTATTGTTCGCATCGTAATCCCAATCTCGCATTCAAATCTCATTTCATTTTGGTTCTCATCTCTTTATAACTCTTTCTTATAATCTCTTAATATTCTCAGTTTTACTCCAAAGCGTTTTATTTTATATTTTTCATTGTATTAATTATATTTATAATTAAAAAAATATAATAAACACACTTTCTCATTTATAATACTACGCAAGATTATAATTTAATAGTTAACAAGTTATTGGAGTTATACATACATCATTAACAATAAAAAAATGCGAAGCTTTAAAATAATGGAAACAATGATATTTTTTACCAAAAGCATTTTAAAAATATAATTTGGGATAGTAAGATAATTAATTTTCATCTTGTAAAATTCTTATGAATTTATGTACAAATTTAGTTCAGGATTGTAGAATATTAAAAGTTCTATCGCGTATTTGATGGTCTAAGATTAGAAGTTGGTAAATTTTATTTTTATATTGATTCACATGACATAATTTCATAGTAAAAGTAAAAAATATCAGCATGCAATTTTATAATTATGTCATATTTACCCTTAAATATTTTTTACTTTTGTATAGTAATTTAAAAAACCAAGTTGTAAGTAATAATGTAAAGTTTTTATAGTTAGGAAATATGCCTGCTCTAATACATTTATTAAATATAATTAATAAATTAAAAAAAAATGTTAAATTAATGATTTTTTTATAAGTGACCATACTTTTAAACTTTGCGGAGCTGATTAACCAGATTAGTTTTCTGTATTATTTTCATCGGTTTTCTAAACTATTTCTGTGATATTAATTCATTTTTGGAAACTGACGGAATTAATTTTATTAAATTATGTTTACAATAGTATTTAAATTTTCTTATTTTCGTGAACTAACCAGAGTACAGTGATAGAAATAGTGGTGGGCAAGACGCGAAAAAGGTTTTTCGGTCGTAAAGCACACTCAAATGTTTTTGTATTGTCGTGAAATACGGTGCAATGTGATAAATAATTGCAGAGCATAGCATTCATTATACACCGACACTCCAAAACCTTCGGTAAAAATCTTTAGTAAGATAAAGGACCATTTTTTGAAATTTATAATATTTATACATAGATTGTTATTATTCTTGTGTTATTATAATTCATAATATTTATACACATCAAATTAAATAAAAAAAAACCGACTTCAAAACTGTACCTATACGTACAAACCTAAACTGAAAAGCAAAAAATAATATTTTGATTACTTCAGAACAAGAGCCTTAAAGTACAATGAACAAAATTATTGATACTTATATATCTATATAAGTATCAATAATCGATACAAGTATAATAATCGACGACGACGAATCGTTGATAGTCCTTTAAAACTTTTAGCTTTGACGTAATTAAAATATATTTCTTTCTTTTTAGCTTACGTTTGTATTATATATATAGGTTTAGTTTTAAAGTCGAATTTGTTTTTTTTTTTTTAAGATAATTTGTTTTTCATTTTTTTCTCAAAAAGCGTTGAATAAATTTCGATAAAATTTATATGGGACTACCTCTGAAGTATGACTTACCAAACACAAAAGAATCATGAAAATAAATTCATAATTGGCGGAATGATCGCGTCACAAACAAAAAAATACAGTAAAATTGGAAGCTTCCTCCTTTTTTGACGTAGCTCTTCCTCTTTTAAAAATAGTAGCTTATTTTAGAACTATAATACAAATAAATACACACATTTAGTCATCGCGTGGTCTTTATGACGGATAATAAAATTAGCGGTCAAATCGACATAAAATGTTTCGGTCTCTATAAATTATACGGATTCGGCCGTTGTTCCCCATTCGATTCCCTGTATCGATATTTACAATGAGTTCTACTAAGCGGCATTCGCCGACACAAATGCCTGGGGCAGGGGTCGTGGGGGAACATGCTGAATGTTCAGTGAAGCTTTACAATTTATTTGTAGATATTTTAGAAAACGTGTATTCACTAAGACGGCTCTGAGCTTGAAACCACGTTTCTTTTCTTCTTCTGCTTTTCTATTTGTTTGTTAGTTTCAACATGATGCAAAAAACTTTGAAATGATTTTTTTGGTAGAATATTTTACTTAAAAAAAAAACGGCTTATTACTTTTTTATTGGTGATGGAAGCGGTAATTATTATAAAAAATAGTTTTACCGAATATTACTAGGTGAGTTTCACTTTCTTATATTTATTTATATTTACCATAGTTCACCTATAGATCTACGTGATAAACACGGTCATTCGTTTTTATATTTACAATGTTCTAATAAGTATCACCACACAGCCTGGGCCCGGCCGCGGTGAGGATGTTTTGTTTCTCACATGTCTTTGGTTTCTACCGATTTCTCTACTCAGCTCAAACGCTTGCATTTCCTTATATCTGGCTGCTTCACGATGACAAGAGATCCACAGCACATAAATATGCAGTATCAGCTTCAATTAATTACAAGGAAATAAGCTGTTAGTGTAGCTGTAGAGGATTGACCTGCGGCTATCGCACTTATCTCGTGGCCGAGTTTCCTTTGAGTGGACTAAGGTTAGCAGTTATTTTAGCTACTACGTCTGTCGAATAGAACAACAGATATGGTGTTTAAAAAAATCATAATTTAATTATACTAGTGTTAGACACAAATAGATTTTATACGAATTTATAAAGACCGTGAAAAGTGTCATTTAGATAAATTCATTGAGACGACAATTTTACCGAAAAGGATAAAGATCTGTGAATTTTGAATTTTAAAGATAATATATATTCAGAACAAATGAAATTCAATGAATAGAAATAGTCTATAAATAAATATTCCATCAACATAAATTGTCAAGTGCGTATTCAGCACATACGAGAAAGGGTTTTACAGTTACATTTTCTAATGCAATATTTACTCCTATACTAAATGCTCAAATATCAAAACATATTTTCGTGAAGAATGTGGTAAGTAATTGGAAATAGAATCACATAGATATAATCACCAAAATCATTAAGGTTCTTCTGGGCATTGCATATCCAATGAACGATCGCAATTTTGCTGCAATAAGAAATTAATAGCTAGATGATTAATTAACTATTGAATTTCACAAAGTTAAAAAAACGTTTAAAAAACTTGCCATTGAATTTGTCAATAACAGACAATTTAGTATTTCAATTCAGAAAAAAAGCTTTTCTTGTTAAAAACAACAATTACATTTTTTTTTCTAATTATTTGCATTGTACCATATTTCTTGTAATTGATTAATAATAACATACGATAGGTTTAGTTTTAATACATATTGAGGTTTTTTTTTTATCAGTTGAGATACTCAAAAATGTTATGTTAGATTGAAGTAGACTTTGCAAGTCGTTTCTTCACGAGATGAAATAAAGGAGAGATGTAAAAAAGAGAAGGATGAACAGATCGACAGGCCGAAATTATGAGGATTGTCAGTTAACTACGCAACCCTAATGAACCCCTTTATTAGTTCAACGCACAAAGCAAATATAAGCGCCGGAGGCGTCGCGGCCTCCTATGAAAACGCTATGAATTTAAAACGGGAACAACCAAACAAACAGATGAACAAACGGACAGGCAGACAATTAGCTCGCAGCGAGCCCGCCGGACACGATGTAAGGGAGCATGTGTGTTTGATTAACTTGATTCAATTAAGAGCTTTTTTTAAGAGTACCTGATTGGGGCGTCGAAAATAGAATTGAAAATTTTCACTTAATTTTAAATTTGAAACTATAGGCCTTAACTGTCTTCTAAAAAGACAGTTAAAGCGATGCGAAGATGATTTTATGAAAGAAGCTGGCTGAGAAAGGTTACGTATAGCAAAGCACAGAAACGAGTGAAAGGCCTTAGAGGAGGCCTCTGTCGAAAGACAAGCTGTTACGAGGGGGACCAACCAAATGCCGAGAATATGATTTAGTTTAAGATAATTAGTTTTTTTCATCTCCTTTACTTTCAACTGTTGTAGAAATAATTGTTTATTAATGAAGTTAAGTGAACAGAAATAAAGGCTGATTATTATTATTAACTGCAGGCAAAATTTTATCTAGTTCAGACGACCACCGACACTTCAAGTGGTAGAAAGTGGGGAAAAATTACGTGCTGACTACAAGGTTATCATATTTGCAGGTTATTTTATTATTTTGAAAAAGAAAAATCAGTTAATGATACCATTAACGGTAAGAGAAGTTCGTTTTTAATTTATTATAGTGATGATTTTAAGATTTATGTTTTTTTGACAAATGTAATTTTTTTAAACATGGGACCTAGTTAATAGAATTCTTTAGCATAACGGAGTCTTTGTTTAAATCTTGATCATTTTTTAATTTTTGATTATTTCAAAACTCACGCCTAATCCCAGAAGTGTACGCAGAGATTGCAGATTCCCACATTGAACGATATGCGTAGCTCTGTCGTTTCACTGATAGCCATTCTCTCATATAATCTCGTCGGTTTCGGGTGTTTCAAATTTGACTGTGTTTTAATATGTACGTCACCGAATCGGTTTGCATAAGATTTTTGTTGGTCTCCTGTCAATCATCTTTTCCATTTGGCCAAGCCATACCACTAAAAACCTTTTTTTATTCTAGTCACTACTACATCTTCTTTCGAACCACACTGCTATGTAATTTTTAAGAAATTTACGATATAACAGTAATAAAAAATGAATAAAATAACAGAAACACGGAAGTTTGCAAAATAGACTTAAGAAGTGAAATAGTTAAAAGAAAAGGAAAGCGACGATTAGTGAACAAATGAAATGAGAAACGTAATGATTGAGAATGTGAAGAGAAATATGGGAATGGGCTTATTATTCGCAAAAGTCAACCATGAAATGGGAAAAATGAATAATTTGCTATTGGTAAAACAAATTAAATTAGCTGACGATATTTGATCAAGATTGAAAGTGATCAAGATTACGTAAAAAGAAGAAAATTATGATATTAAAGATGGTTATGACAGGAGCTTTATGGATAATTGCTAAGCAAGGCAAAAAGTTATTTGGTATATGACGAAAAAACCTTAAAAACCACCGAAACTTTGTGGGTGATGAGAAATAGAAACGATTGTGGATGCTGTAAATGTAAAAATATTAAATGAAGGATTAGTAAAGACGTGCGATATAAATCTGACCGTGATCGTGGCTGATCGACCTATGTAAGGACTTAGAGTTTGGTAAACGTGTTTTGTACATCGCTGACCAAATATTTTTTTGCATTATTGGCGTGTGTGTCGTAAAGATCTTAACTTATATGATAGATTCCGATTAGTCAAGTTACCATATCAAAATTATCATATCATTTATATAACCATACCGAAAGAAGAGTGACCAAAACCAAAGTCAAAAAGAAGTAAGACTGTGGAACGAATGCAATATATTTATAAGGGTGATTTAGATTTTCAGTAATTATTCAATGTAATTAAAATTCAAGAATGTCTTTAATTAATAGGTTATACTTAATATTGGAATTTCGCATTATGTTATGAATTTACCATCCTTTTCAATATTCTTTAATTATATAAAATGATAATGAAATATAGAACTATCGTAAAAAAAACAGCTTAATGAAAAGTAGATCTGGTTATCTCCATGGATATTTGTCCTCTAAATAAATGAAAATTCTGTAATACCGTTTTTAAGAAATAATTGTTTAGTACTAAAATCAAGTTACACGAAAGTAAATTTTGTATATCCACGGGGTAGGGACTTTATCGAACATGCATACACAAAGCCTCAAAAATATGTTCTTGATTCCATGTCGTCGACTGATATGCGAACACAGTTTATTTTTATTTCATATTTACCGACTACATCTCGGTAGCTTTAACTGCCTTGGTTAAGCAACAGTTATAACTTCTATTTTCAAAGGAAATTGCCGTGTGTAATATTTTTATTTGTGTACTGTGTCACTATGATGCATGTGTACAAAATGAATAAGCACAAATCCGGCCGGTGCGGCTACTCTGTTTACCCAATTCGTTCAAACATTCATTTCGCTGCTGTGGTCGTACTAATCCGCCGCCAATGCCGATATGCGGCGTGTATCTCCCCACTCTATGAAACTCAATCACGCTCACACAAAAGTACTCTGTAGTCTTTGGTATTTATTAAATGAAAATGTAATGTATAAATTTTCCCTGTATTCGTTTGTATGTCACTTCGATTATAATGAAAAATAACAGTGATTTAAATGGAACGCAAGTTGTAATTTGTGAATTAAACGAACTACAGAAAAAACAGTTTTGTCTTTGTAATTATCTTAAGATTTTTATTCGGTAACTGTTTGGAAAATAAATAAACGACTACTAATCACGATTTATATTATGTGGCAAGTACGCGAATAACAGTTTATATTTTTATATATGTTTATGTTAATAGGAATTCAATGTATTTAGAAAAACTGCAAAGTCTATCATTGCAGCGAGAATTCACATTGAATAGTTCTTGCCGTTTTACAAAAAGAGGGTGCTTTCAATCAATAATTTCAATCTTAATAATGCGTTATCAGGAATTACTGTAATATGTGTTCCTAATTCGATTATATTTCTATTGTCATTATAAAATTATTCTCTTGTTATATCTGGGAGTCAATACTTATTATTTTGCTTTTCTAGGTTGGGCTACCATCCTGTTAACGTCAGTGTTGTGATACACTCGTTACGTCAGCTCGTCCGTATATGCAGATGTTCCTGATGAGCGTCGAATTTACGTTCAGCGCAAACTATTTTACGACTGCGTCAAATGAAATTGTACAGCTTCAGGTGTTTAGGGCGGTAAACAGCGAAGACCTGAGCCAGGGAGACTTGCATTACGGTGAAGTTGTCCACGCGCAATCCGTCTGAGGGTTAAGCTGAATTTTCAAAATCAGGGTTGCCATATCGATTAATTTAATGAATAATGACATTTTGTGGGTATGCGATGCATTCATTTTCTGTTTCGTAATTACTTTCCTTTTCAATTGAACATTCAACCGTCGACTGTTCGTTTCATGATCAAATAAACGATTCCCATAACAACTGATTATTACTCTCTAAAACTGAATAAGTGGAAAACCACTAATTAATAGTCAATAGCTACTATTTTAAGATGTCCAAAGTATACGACCAGCAATAAGTGGTTATCCACTCTTTCAATTAGTAGAAATGATTACAAATTAAAATTGTAAATTTTCTACTACTTAAAAAGTATAATTCTACTATTATAAAAGTGATTATTTTACTAATTGTCAAGTGACTACTAATTCAGAACTACTAATTCAGTAGTGAAGTTGGGCCATATTACTTTTTTAATTAGTGAAAAATTACTAATTGAAAAGTAACGCCTACAAACTTAGTAAATCTGTAGTGGATTCAACTAAAAATTACTAATTTTGATGTAGTTTCTACTATTACTACTTCAATTAGTAAAAATTCTACTAATTCAGTTTTAGAGAGTATGTACTTATTTTTATTTTGCGTGTTCAGTTCAATGTGAGATAGACATCCCACTATAATTTGAGCATGTTCCAGTTTTGTAAATGGCAACTAATCTTAATAAAAATGCTGTTATAGAAAGACAGAAGAATTGATGAATATCGATTTGATTCTGAAAATTTCTGAATGTTGTCATGTTATATGTTAAGTTTGTTACACGAACGTAGTATATTTTGAATTTAATATTACAAACATTAGATTGGAACATTAGAACAAACTAAATACTTCATTAATTTTTAGTAAGATGGGTAGGTATAGTAAGCTAGCTTTCATCCATGACTCCGCCCGTGTGGACATTAAATGAATTTTTTCATTGGCCCCGCTCGCTATTCTAATCCCGGATCGGTGCTGATTTTGTTCCTCCCTAAAACATTGTTGTAACCAATAACCGATCGGTACCGAAAAGTAAAGAATTCGACTATATTTACTACATTCATACAGAATTCGAATATCTACGAGAGCAAAAACTAAAACATTGTGAGTAAAAATTTTATTATTTTTTTATTAACATTATTATTAATAATGCTCGACGGTTATGATGTCATTTTATTTCTCATTAAATTAGGACCACTGCACATATTTACAAAAAATTCTTCCTTTTTAAAATAATGTAAGAATTCATAATGAGTATTATGTGAAAAAAAATATATCTGAATCTAGATCTGAATCCGATAAAAATTATGTTAATAATTTATGTAAGAACACGTTGGCTCTTTCGTTTGGATGACTTTATGCGACACACGCGCTACTGGCTATCAAAATACTAAAAGTTCCTGTTTGTTGTTATATTATAATATAAACAAATTTATACACCTCAACTTAAAACTTAATGTCCGACTCGCAAGCAATTCTATAAATTAGAATGTCTTCTTAGGAATACCTTAAAAATATGCTAAAGCTCAAATTACAATGCAGCGGCGCGGCGTGGCATGATAAATGTAACTTCTATTGAATTATATGATCCAAACGATATTACAGTGATCGCGCCACTGCTGTCACATATGAAGCTTAATAAAATCTGTGCTAATAGGTGCGGGGGTGACCAAGCGGCCGACGGTGTGCTTGCGATTCAAGAGGTTCGAATTCTAAATGCGTGTATTGATAGTTTATAAATCGAACTAAATCGTTCCTTCCATACGTCTAAAAGCACGTTAAGGCGTTTCGCAGCTAAGATATTCGTACCGTTTCGATGACAATCCGTATTGGATCAACGTGAAGAGTGCAATATTAAAGCCGCTCTGATATGAAAAGTTTGTATCAGAACACGTCTCTGCAGTAGGTCAATAGAAATCAGAACAAACAACGGATCTGGTCTGAATAGGTCACCCAAAACATTATCCTAGAATACGTGGACCGGTGATGCGCAAACAGTGTTACAGGTGTAAGAGGTTTCGTATTATCGGAGTGTATTATAATCGCGTCCCGAGCCGATAAGTAGTGTCACGACTTAACTTATCAAGTCAAGAAGGTAGTTGTGCCCTGGCTAAGCTTTAAGTGTTGTGTGTTTCGTTCCACCCGATGAAACGGGAGCTGGCGTCGTGACGGGCGGCGGCGGCGCGCGGGGCCGGCACCGGTGCCGGCGGGGCGCCCCGGGCTAAGCCGTCATAACATCGCCGCACCCGCCGGCCGGGCGCGCCGCGTGCGTTATTTTTGGTATTGTATCTCATTGAATGAGCTTAAATAAACGGGTCGGGTGTTCGATTTCTCGGGGTACACGAATTCTACCGGCTCAAGGGGAGGAACTAGAGTCGTCGAACGAATGGTAATATACGAAATCGAGTGCGCGTGCGTCTTTACTATAGTATTCTAGTCTGTTTAATAAATAATTACATAAAAGGTATTTAATAAATATACATATGCAAAAAATACACCAATATATATGCATCTGAGCGCGACGG
Organism: Eumeta japonica; assembly: GCA_005406025.1. Classification (NCBI taxonomy): domain Eukaryota; kingdom Metazoa; phylum Arthropoda; class Insecta; order Lepidoptera; family Psychidae; genus Eumeta; species Eumeta japonica. Next base: position 58,363 of record BGZK01000491.1, on the reverse strand, counting down.
TCACGCGAGTTCAGTGTTTTTACCCATCGCAAAAGCGCCCAAAGTGCCTAAAGAACAACATGCCCAATGCGTTCTCACTTCTAAGCTTCGATTCAGATCGGGGTCTCCCGACCCCACATTTAGTATTTTTTAGGTTTAATGTATTAATGAGTTTTGAAATGTCAACAAAAGTCTAATTTAATAATCACTTATGTAGTGGTGGCGGCGGCGTTGGTTCAGTGGTTAACCGATTAACCATTAACCATTGGTTTCAGAAAGTAACGGGTTCGTTTTTGACCAAAGATGATTAAAACAGAAGTTCGGACGTTGAGAGTGACTACGAGGACTATCATTAAATGCGGCCATTGTAAGGGGCTTACGATCTTAGTCTTTTTATCCGGAATACAATAGAATGGGACGGTTTGGGTCAACAACCTCAACAACCTCCACCTGTCAGAACATTATTTTCATATTATATATGAATCTCCATTTTTCTGAAGTCTTACAAAATAGTATTAAATATCTATTTTGAAACATATGAGATAATAATATAATAATATTGGTGAAGTTGATCAATTAATTTTGGTCGAAAATTCAAAACAAAATGGGCCGTAACGAATTTTCAAAGCAAACATCGTAACACGACCTGACTGAGCACCACCAGTAGCACACGATTGTTTGTACACTCACCTAAACAAATATAATTGAAACGCTAGAAATATATAAATTTTTTTTCAAAATTTGTTTCGTATGCAGTTCAACTGAAAACATTTCAGATATATTCATATATTTAAAAATTGGAGGTTCTATTCAAAGTTTTATGAGGATATAAATTATTGGGACAGTTATAGTAAGACATTAAATGAAATACTCAATTTACAACTAATTTTAAGGTGATTTTACGGAATTGGTGGTTCTTAGATCGATTTGGTAAATTTGGATAACTTGTGGACTACTGATTAACATTATACAGTTATGGTAACATATACCAATAATATACAAAATTATAAATTCGATACGTTTATTTTTACTTATTAATTTATTTATGTAATTATAATTATAATTATATAACAGTTTATAAGCACACTTTTATTTATAGGCCCCGGACAAAGTTTTGTAGTATTTTGTAACCATCAAATAGTAAGCAACTATTTTTGATTGTACTGATTGTAACTAGCTGGTTTTGATATCATTAATAAATAATATTATGGAAAAAAAATTATATATCCTCATTTTGCTATAGTGTTTTAGTTTGTAATAATGAACGTTTGTGATAAAGTAATTTTATTATAACTAAACCATTGTTATAACAAAACTTCTGTTAAGCCACAAAGAAAATTTGTGCAGCTTATGAATCTTTAATATAACTAATATAACTGTGTCATGCGTGTATTGTACTCTTACGGTATTGCAGCAGTGACGTTTTATTTTAACCGAGTGTACCTACCCGGCGCCCCATATTCTGACTGTCGTTGGGGTGCGTCAACCATTCACAAGTTTTCGCTCTTTAGCTACCATTGTTCCACTTTGATTTATATTCATGATTTCTATTTTTATTATTACACGACGGTAAATCAACTGTGAACTCGCGCCGTCTCCTCTTAATTGCTATTGAAAATGATTGAATGCGATTTTCATTTTGACTGTAGAGCTAAAACTTTTATGATTGCTGAAAGTTTAAAAATAAGAATATTTCATAGTACTGTTTTAACGAGAAACAAAGACTAAATGCCATCATAAGATCGTATATTAAGTTAAGTTTCAAATACAGTTTAATGATTAAATAAAACAATACAACAAAATGAGCTTTTTTATTAATTACTTAACCCTTTGGCATACCAAATTTGTTATCATGTTTAATCCAAATAATTTTTATTGAATGTATTAAAAAATTGTTAAAAAATAAATCTGAAGCTTTATTTTAATATAATATTATTTATACATGTATTATATTTTCTGAAAGTAAGAAATTTAGGAAGTTAGTATTTGGGCCCTTATGTTTTAAAATGTTTGATGAGATTTTGTCACTTTTAACACTTCTTTTAAATTTGGTTAATGTATTATGTATTATTAATTTTCTTATTATACATGATAAAAAACGTTTAGGTAACATGTTTTTGTAAATAAGAAACACTTTTTGTGGCTTAAAAATATATATTTATGCCAAATCTTCATCAAAAATATTTATATGACTAGAAAACATTTCTTTGTACAATAATATAGTAAAAAATAAATTTAATCTTTTAATTTATGGTACATATTGTAATTTGGTATATATTTTGGTACAGTTATTATTGTCTATATTTCGATACTCTCTTTGGTCCCAAACATTATTAGAAACTTCTAATACTACAAAACTAATTTTATTGACTAGCAATTATAAATCGTGATCACAGTTGAGCATTTACTACAGAATTTGATCTATTATAAAAATTCTTGTAACATCTTTGATCATTGAAATAATACTGTTGATTGTAACTACTTTCGCTAGTGGCAAAACCGTTTCTCTCATTGAACTCGTATACGTCACCGTAACTGGTCTCCGGTAAGCCGTAACTTTGTTTCGCGTAAAGGTTGTTGTTTCTAGCGCTGTCGAAGGCCGACTTAAATATGGCGTAGTTGGTATGACTGAAATATTCGTCCGAGCCCTGAGGGATCGCGGATTCGTTGTAGATTGGATTGTGCATATATGGCGTCTGTCTATGGTATTGGTTTTGGTACAAATCATCGCCGAAATTCAATGGGTTCGTGAAAAACCCGGTGCCTGTAGTAGAGGTGATACAGTTGCCGCCCCTGTTGTTCACCGAAACAGTCACATTGCCTACGTTTATGAGGACGCCTTCGGATGTCCGCATGAAATTCGATCCGTTCGGGAAAGGTTTGCTGAAGCCTTGGAAACTTCTATAACCTTCGCTGTTGTAAGAATCCTCGCTCTTGTTGGGGACTAGAAATATCTCTCTGAACGCGTCTTTTGTGATTTTTTCCCCCGCTATAGAGTAATTCTGCAGTTTTTCATAATTCAAGGTGAAACCTTCCGTGGGTATATCGTCCGAGTCGATGTTGTCCAACGATTCTAAGGTTTGACTAAGCGCGAAAATGTAGTTGTGAGCGAATCTCAGAGTCTCTATTTTCGTCAGTTTCGTGTCTTCTGGGAAAGTTGGCAAAACACACCTTAACCTATCAAGTGCTTCGTTTAGCATGTGCATTCTGTTCCTCTCCCTGTCGTTGGCCTTCATGCGTCTGTTTCTTTTTATTCTCAAGATCTGTGTCGGACTTTTGCATCTCGTGACCCTGTTCTTACCGTTGGCGTATTTTCTTTTCGGTTTGTTAGGATCTTTGGGTTTCTTTTTATCTTTTATAGGAGTCGAAGTGTTCGTTGATGAAATGCTCTCCTCGAATAAGTTTATTTCATGAATTCGAGTTTCGTACGGTAACTGATAGCAATCGTTCTCGAAAAGCTTCCTTCTCGCGTGCGATTGGGGCTTATCGTGTGATGTGACGCTCTGATCATGCGCGGAAGTGTTAAGCCCTAAATCGCTGGTGTCCAGTTTGAGTGGTGTGCTGTTCACAGAGCTTGGAGCCAGGGAATCGGCGTAAGACCTCTCGAAGCCGGAGTCGTTGCTGCAGACGCTGTCGTTCACGTCACAGAAGTCATCAAACTCTGCACTAAACATCCTTGTACCTGTAAATAATATAATATTAAAAGTATGTGTATAAAATCACTTAGAATAAAGTGTTAGTATTTAGAGAACAGGTGGGTTTTTATAAATGTAAAATATTTTATAAATGTAAAATATTTATTTGGATTTAGAATTCCGGAAATCTACATTAATTATTATTTTATCGATTTTTAACTTGACGAAGTCGAAGCATTTTTGCAAAAATATTATTTTTTAAAATTCTATACGCAAATAAACTAATTTCCGATAGAAAAAAAATACATTAATACAAAATAATAATACAATAAATAATATAAAATTAAATAAAAAATACTTTGTGGTTATTTATTTTTAATTTTGTATGAGCATTTTTGTAATACAAACGAATAAAATTTGTATATTATTATAAACTTTAACTAGTAACTTCATGAAAAAAAAAATAATAAAGCAATTTACTGTCAGTGGAATTGTCGAAAATATCGAAGCTTCGGATTTTAATAATTAAGCATACAATTTTTGAACAGATGCATTAATTTCACCCTTATTTGATTTAAAACAATTAGCGTTCGTAAAATCAAGTGGCCACCCCCCAAAATCAGAGATCACGTGAGCGCGCGCCGAAAGTCAGTTGAACTCTATCACTTCCTACTTCCGGCGCGTGATTTCCGGCCGGGCGCGTGTCGGCCGGACGTGGCGGGGCAGACAATCTCATTTGATTACAGTACTCGAACCTAATATATGGAGCACGAATTATATGTATTAGTCCATAGAAAAAAAATATATTTGTATGGCGTTGGCGTTAAGTAATGTTCCATTATAGCACTTTTCTTTACTATTATTATCTGAATTTTATTTCATACTAGCCGTTGCCCGTGACTCTGTCTGCTTGGACTAACTTTCACGTAGTTACTCTGACTATGACACAGGTGTGGTTTTATTTTTTGGTTTTGTTTTTTTTTTAAATTTATATTTAAGAAATAATTTCCTACTATTGAGGACTTGGAAGATTTTATTCGGGTCAGCACTTAGCCATAAAAAGGTAAACAGCTAAAATACCCACACGCACACAAACACAATCGCCTCACTTCTTTTAAAATTTTTCCCCAACTCCATCCACTTAAGGAAATCATTCCTGTCTAATCTCTAGGTAACGAAGATTAATAAATTAAATCTTAAATCAAACCCTGTGTTACGACTAATGACTTACAAAAACTTTCATAGAAATCGTTTTTTTAGTTTTTGAGTTTATTCTGTACGTACAAACAAACAGATATACAGTTAATCTGACGAAATTCTGAAAGTCATTAAGTTCTGTTTTATCTGTATAATCAGAGATACATAAAGGAATTTGTTGCATAAACTATCACATATTATTTTGTGCAATAAATCTCAATAAAAACCGAGTTTTTATGTTATTGAAATCGCATATTCCCAAATATGAAATTTGTGTTTCTTGTTTAAATCTTAAATGCTAAACATTTTTGTAACTAAATAGGTAACTAGTAAATACAAAAATGCAAATACGTTTTGAAATACACTAATTAAAATTAAAATACACTTGTTCTGGTGAAATTTCTGTATAGCTTAAAAGGAAGCCTCAAGCGCGTGGCGTGTCTGTTTGTTTTCACAACTACAGTGTTCTCGAGTACGACTGAATTGAGTGCAATGCCGTTTTCAATTCTACGACCTGCATTTATAGGGGAGTTTCTGCATTTAGAGTTACTGTGCATTAGAGATTGCCCAACCGCTCACAGCCGGCGAGGAGTATCAATAGTACTAGCGAAACTAGTCGGGGAAAAGCTCCCGTCTGTCAGTGCGTTTCTACGCACTGAGCGGCAAAATGACAATTTTTACAAAATTATACTAGAATGAAGAAATAACGTGATCGTGCCTCGGAGAGCACGCTAAGAGGTTTCGGACATTGTCATAGCGGCCCTTTACGCACACCGGTCAGGCGCGGAGTTCTCGGCCGTCCAAACCGAAAGAAAGCGATTGCGGTGCTCGGCCTCAGCACAGCGAAGTGGTAGGTATGATGACTGATTTTGAAAGACAGTTTTATAATAATCTTAAGAATCTTCTATTTCCAAAAAAAAAATATTATTTTTGGAACAAACAAAGGATTTTTTTAGAAATAATTAGTACCTAAACGGCGTTTGGTGTCGTGGCGTTTGCTTGTGACGTCACGCCTATGTATTTGAATTGTAAACACAAGGCAGTCAAAGCAACAATTCAGATATATTGTATGTAGACACGAATTCGTAAGCGTTTAAGTGATGTGAGGGTCCTCAGTACGTTAATATGTATTTAAATTATTTGTTTACCTGCCAACAACAAAACAATAAGATATGTTACTTAATCTTGCACGGTGAGTTCCAAAAGTCATAAACCTAAATTCTCTTATTTATTTATTCCTGTGAACATCATTTTGACGGAAGTTGTTACCTTATATTGTATATTTTATATGGTGTGTGTTTTTTATATGAGATTTAATATTATCATGTGATAATATTAAATCTGGCGACGAACTGAATACAATAGCGCATAAACCAAATCGATATTTTCATTAGATCAGTTTAAATCAGCATGGCCAAAACTAGGTGGAGCCCCACTTCTAAATATTTGGCGTGATCGGCAGGTAAGCATACGTTATATAATAAAAACGTTATTTAAATAACATAACCTCTAACACTAAACTAAACCTCTATTTAAAAATGCGGTGCTTTTTTAAATAGATTTCAAATTTTAAATGATTGGTTTTAAAGATTATTAATATTTTACTTAGGTTGTAGTTATAACATTTCTAAGTTCTACTGAATAGTCTTTGTTTGATATTAGGAACTCCCCCAGTATTAACAAATCAACTCTAGATAAATTAGTGCTGTTTGCCTTGTTCGGTCCTTCTTCTATTACTTAATTTGATATTGAGAATCCAACACTAAGCAACAGATCCATAGCAATCACGAAATTCTCTTTAAATACAAGCTAAATCAATTAATAATTACAGAGATCGTTTGGTACGGAATTTATGTGATAGCGACAGTTTGTACATAGGCGTGACGTAATTCAATTTGATTGGAGTTCAACAGCATGGCGGACGTCTGTATATTGTAGTTTTATTTTATTAAATAAATTAATAATCCCATCTTATAAACGAAAATAAATATTTATTTCAAAACATATTAAGTTCTATTGCAGTAGATAAACACATTATTCAAGTGATGCTTGCTTACTGTCGTCATGCCTACTGGGAAACTCGAAACAACTAAAGTCAGTCGAGAAATGTAGTCGATTCCGGCTAACGTTATACTTATTAACCGTCGCGTATTGACTTCCGTGCCGCGGTCGCGGCGTAGGGCAGTCTGTTTGCCGCGAGCCGCCATTTGTTCGTCATAACGATCCTTCAGCGAGGCGCGGCGGAGCGCGGCCCGGCGGGATAATTGCAGTCCTTGTCCAGCACCTGCCGTGTTCGACGCCCGAAAACTGTATAAGTCCTAATTTTTTTTTTTTGGCGTCGTCATTAGGTACTGTCTGTTCTCAAGTTTGAGGGTTAAGTAGGCTTCCTTTTTGTACTCTTTCATTTTTGTTTCTGTGTGAAAAATAGGTGTCTATACAGTTTTTAGAAATAAAGAGTAGAATAAGAAGTAGTTTCTACCGTTTCGGAGGTTTCATGCTTTCATGGACAGCCTTAATTTAGGTAGCAATGGCATGTAAAGTAAGTTTTATAATAAAATATTTATAATTTTTCTTTGTGGCAAACTTCATGCAATCGTTACACTATGATAGGGGAACAGAAACGTACATTAATAAAATTTCGATGTTGTAATGATAGTCACAGTAAGATATCTAGTCTAGATAATGAGTTTAAATTACTTCATAGATTTTGGAAATACTAAATCTATAATAAAATAAGTCTATTTCTGACTTTGACAGGAACGAGGAAATTCAAATTAGAGTATTCTAATACTATATTGGGATCCTCAAAAAATATAATACCAATAGAGACTAGTGAAAAACTTTTGATATCAGACATCGTAGATATTAAAGTTTAAAATTAGCCATAAATAACTCATAATCATAAATAGCTCAACACCTAAATCGCTGTTTGGTAATGATCTAATGTTTCTATTACAGAACAATTTGTACATTTTGTCCTATACTTGTGCGATTGCGAAAAAAAACATTTGTTAATTTCTTACAATACGTCGGAACATTCTGTTTAAGCAGTCGCAGGTGACTTAAACAACACAACTATAATTGTACATACGTATTATTTTTAGGGTTCTGTAAGTTCAAATAAAAGGAACGGAACGTTATAGGTTCAGTCGTGAGCTTGACTATCCGTCTGTCACAGTCGGTTTACTCCGAATCTACCGGATCGGTTAAATAGAAAAGTTAGTAGACACATTAATTTTCATGATCCAACCATAGACGAATGTGTAATGAAAATAAATGAATTTTAAATATTTCGGTCACTGCTGTAGGCAAATAAGAAAATAAAAAAAAAGCTTTTGCAAATTGTACCGTGTGATATATCAAATGAAAAGGCTTGTTGTGAGAATCTCAAATATGTATTTTATCTATGGCTATAAAGTAAATACATTTATTTATCTATAAAATACATGAAAATCGACCATCTCTCTCTTATTTTCGATTTAGTGAGACTAAAATTTATAAAAAAAAAACATAAAATATTTCTTTACTTATAGGTTATAAAAAAAATCTATAAAAAATCTGATCTTAGAAAAATATGGCTAACTTCTCAATATGTGTGTATAAATTTACATTTACAGCTGTTTTACTTACCATAAACAAATTCGGGACAATTAAAAAAAAAACACGAAAGATAACATATTCATATAACTTATCATACATATCATTGTGATGGTCACGGGTATTGTTTGATATCACGCTATCCTTAATGACATTCAGTGGAAAAACGTTAAGAGATTAAATGTTCAACTAAAAAAGAAAAAAACAATAATTTAGTATCCATCAGTAGAATCAGTTGTCTAACAGCGGCGATCATAGAGTTTAGACGGACAAGGCATTATAAAATTGCGGTTTGTGCTCCGTCGAGGTCGACGAGTCTGAGAACAAGGATCCAGATCTTTATTTATTCCGTAGATACGATTATAGGATTGTGAAACTTCCAATTTGCAAACGCGGTTTGGGTACCCGTTTGCATAATTTATGCATGACACGCAAATAATTTATTTCATAGTACATATACGAAATATTGATTGAAAGCGTATGCCGATTGAGAAGTACAACGAAATACCGCCTCATTTCGTATGACCGTCATTCATAACTTTGTTCGCCTGATGGAGTAAATAAGTATATGACTTAGTATATAAGTACTTATTTTTGTGCGTGTGTGCAATGACGAACGATAGTTGACAATACAGCAATTATACTTTCCTTAGAATCTTGCTTTAATATTGTTTTTATTGATATATTTTACGAAACAATTTTTACATGGTTATAATAATAACCAAAATAGAAATGTTTAAAACTGCAAATCAAACACAGTGAACGCTAGGAGAGTATAACAACTAATGTCTAAACGAACTACCAAACATCTGAATGTCAGGTTCGATACCTGACATTTTGTGTTCGACTTCACGCCTTGGTGATGATTCAAATAGATTTGTGGTAGGAATTGACATGTTTTAAATTGGAAACGCTATTCCGTCGGTATAACTGGTATTCGTCGCCAAAAATGTATTTGTTGCGTACACAATGGAATCACAATTGAAATACATTATTATTAAATTATATTCGGCATTAACACTACCACCCATTGCAAATGCTGATTAACCTTGAGAAGATGAGCAGGAAACTCGAAGGGTTGCTCTTTTTTGCTCATGGACACAAAATATTGAATTATAAATAAAACTAGTACATAACCGAACAGTTTAATCCCATCAGTTTCTTTCATTAAAATATTCAGACACCAAATAATAGTCCTTGCTAAATAACTTTCTTTGAACGAAAAGCTTAAATTAATAAAATGGAAATTTTTTAATTTCATTTACCGAATCCTTTTAACTGCATGTTTGCAGAACTAAGCCTTTTCGCCAATTCCGTAATATGAGGATTACAACGTAACTTAGCATTTAAAGTAAAATTAAGAAGTTGTATTTACAATAACCAGTATTTCATTCTTGACCATTATCTTAATTAATTTAGCTTTAGATATGGAAAATTTAACAAGTTTAGTTTTCCTCTCTTTGAGAAGAAGCTTATTAATATTAAACCACTTAACTATTTCAGAGATGCCACAGCTCATTTCATCAAAATCTAGTTGCTGTCTATAAAACTTAAAAAGTACTGAAGTATCATCAGCAAACAGTACCATACTATGCCCATCTTTAACAAGATGTGGTACAACATTGATATAAACCAGGAATTGGAATTGAAACCTGTGGCACACCCATATTGACTACAGATCCTGAAGATCTCTCACCACTAACATCGACCCTTTGAATTATACCAGGTGAATAAGACTTCAGAACTCCAAACTAACGAGCTATGACTCCATAATGATGTGGTTTCTTGATTAATGTGTCATGATGAACGCAATCAAATACCCTGTATAAATCACAGAAAATACCAATTGCGACCCATGAATTCTTCTAAGTTGATGCCTATAACCAATGCAAATGTGCTGAATAAACTCAACACCGGCTACAATTTTCGAGTAACCCTTTGTGAATTCAATGTGATTAACGTTCATCAAATTATTAATATAAAAATACTGCAATAGTTGATTTAAGATTGACTTTTGAAAATTTTACTTAGTGTTGTTAGAATTGATATTGGTCTTAAATTCGTAGATTCAAATATACTAGCGGACATAAATAATGGAATAGCTTTGTTTCATTAGATCCGGAAACACACCACAATCAACGCAAGCATTAAAAATCATCACTAATCATAAAGCAATACAGTATATTATTGAATCTATTATTTTACGAAAAATCAATCGAGGTCTGTAGTTTTCAGCAGCAATAGTAGAGTTTCAAGTGTCCAGTTCATCGAAAAACTAGTTTAAAATCGATTGAAAAAGACAAAATAAACAAATAGATGGACAATACAGCTAGTTAATAAACATGTGGAAAAAAAGCATTTATTTTCATAAATAATAAAAAATATATTCCAATGTCAAAAAGAATGTGTGAGTGCAAGAAGTGAAACTTCTTTAGGTTATATAACATTTTTGTTCTATTTGATATTTAATCAGGATAAATAAGATTTGAGCAAAAGAAATTCCTTTTGTTTTAAATAAAACCTATTCTATTGGAGAGCTAAATACAAGTTAATAGCATTATTAGTTAAAATTGATTATATATTAATATAATAATGAATTAGTATTCTTATTATAATTGCGATTCAAATTCGTTTTAAATTATAGTAATATAATTATATTATTTTGCAATAAAAAATTTATGATAGCTAAAATAACAAGTAAGGGTTTTATATTCACCTTAATCTAGGAATCCAGTGACGGGCGAATGTGATGGACAAATGTGATAGGCAAACGTGACGGGATAATATGATTTTTTTATACCGTTACAAATTTTTCCCCTACGTGCCTAAACAAGTTTCACATCAAAGAAAAGAAAGAAAAATAAGAATGAAATAGGCGTGATGTATGGTGTATGTCACACCTGAGTACGGATGAAACGGTGGACATGAAGAAATAAAAGCTGAATTTACGTAGAATTTAAAAGTGTCCCCACTATATGGTATTATCTATACATATAAAAAAGTAAAATAGAGAGATAGAGAGATTTATGAAGAGTCATAGAGGGATTTCTGTTATAACGCACTAATAAAGGATTTTTAGAAATTCAATCCCTAAGGGACTGAAAATGGTCAAATACTATTGGGTGGAAAATCGAGATCTGTGAGTTACAAGACGTTAAAATTAATATTTTAGTTTCTCATAAAAATAAAAAGAAAACTTATATATTTTTCATTAATCCTGAAGAAAGTGAAACAGGAGGTGAATAAGGGGTAAAATGTTCTATGAAGAATTTAAATCACTGAAGCTATCTACCTCAATCTTATATTTTAGCAAATCTTACTAATAAAAAATAATGACGTACATCGATTTTAAAAGTAATCCTAAAAGATAGTGAAATAAGTGTTGAATTTTTTATTAAAAAAAGCTAAATCGCTGAAGAAATTGACAAAAAACTTATATTTTGGCTGCTTATTACACATGAAAAATAACATGTATCATTTTTGGAAAAGTAGCTCTAAGACAGTTAAATAAGGGATAGAATGTTTTAGGGAAAATCAGAATGGCTCCGTGTATTTTGTATGATTTTTTAACGAGAGCTTTTAAAACAAATTGCCTTCATCTTCGTATTTCTACCACTGAAGATTCTAAAATTTTTTCACTTATAGAAATATACACTATCCCCGAGTAATATAGACCAAATATTGCTTTGATACTACTAGCATTTGCTACAATTTCATGTAAATCAGAAAAGTGACCGGTAGCCGAATCGATATCGCACACGGGTCGCGAAATAGAATTGATATATTATTACTTGGAATCTCTTTAGATTAAGATCGGAGTAGGAAACAAAAGTAGAACCGGGATCAGAATCGAGAACGGGATAGATATCGGGATTCTCGATTTCATGATGGGGCGATACGATGATATATCTTGTATGTCACTGGATTCACTTTATGTCTACACGGGCTACGCTGTAGACGAATTCTAGTTTTTATAATGAATGCCAATCTATTTTTGAATAGACTCTATAAAATAATAAAAACATTTTATCGTTATCAGGGAAGTATAATGATATTATTTAAAATTGAATGTGACTAATGAATTTCAATGACATTGATTTTGATTTTATACTTTTAAACAAATTCAAAAACGTTAGTTATTCGAGAGATCAAGACCACAAATGCGGCATAAAATTAATTTGCAAACGAGTACGCCTATCTGAAAATGGATTAACTATTAAAACGCCTACGAATTGCGTCTTTGGTCATGAAGGTATTTTTTTTCAGGTTCTAAACTTATTTTTTTTTTTGTCTATTTGTGTTTTCATTAACAACGAGCAATGGATGTGAAAGAAGGACATACGTACACAATGTACGACGTATACGCATTAAATTCGAATATCTATATTATTTCAATTTCTAATTTGCATGCCTTTTTTTATAAATTAATCTTTGTACTACTTTTTTTACATAAGGTGTAGGGCTAAAAATTTTCCTAGGACTAAGAATCCTTTTGTCTGAAATTACGTGCGGTGTGGTTTTTAGTGGATTTAATACTAAATGTCTAGAGTACGTAAATTAGAAATATTACTGTTTGAAATTCTCTTTGGAATTTCCATATATTTCACGTTTCTGATTCGTTACGCAAAAACTGGAATCATTTCAAAATTTGCATATTAATAATATGTTTATTATTATCCATTCAATATTTTAAAATATAATTGGAATGTGCAAACTAATTTAAAAAAAAATATGGTTTTTACTCATTTTACTATTTTAGATATTTGTACAATCGTAAGTTAAAATTCTACCGCGATTTTGGAAATACGGGACTGAAAAAAAGGGGCTCCTACCGGTCTTTTCATGTGTTCGATGTACAGGAGTTGTAAATTTGTTTCAAGTAGAATCTATAAAATTTAGGTACATACCTGAAATCACCACAACTATTTTTAATAAATCTTGGGTTTGCCTTTTCACTAAAATATATTCATGTTTATCATATCCATCGCTTCGTAGGCCAACACGAAAACCACATTATGTTATAATATGCATAGTGTTAATTATTTAATACTTGTAATAAACTATTTGACTGTTTCATGCGAAGGGAGAGGGACCACTGCTGGACGCGTCAACAGAAGCCCTCTTTATAAGCTCGCGTTCCCGTAGGAGTGGCCGGCCACACCCCTCCCGGCGTTGTGGGCGTTATCGCTGATACCTAACTTTCGTGAAAATTATGTTTCTATTTATCGCTTGATTATTTGAACCGATTTTTCGATAATATGCGATGGGATACTAATACTAGAAAGAGTATTTACTTACATTTCTCAAATGTACGACATTCTCGAAGGATCTATTGAGAAAATCTGAATAATATTAGCCTTAAGATCAACCCAAAAAAATAATCCACTATCTTCGTGCTTAAGCCTTCGAATTGTTTGTGCAATAAATCAGATGATTTATTTAAAGGTTATTAATAAAAAATAGTTTTTCGAAAGTTTATTTTAAGGTTGTTCAAAGGCAACTTGACTAATTAAAATTTAGTTCTTAAAACCCTGAGTAGAGTGCTACCCTTTAAAGTGTTATAAGTGCGATTAAAACGGGTTCATCCGTTTAGAAGTTATAGCTTCATATACACACTATACCCAAACATACACACACAAGCATACACACGCGCGCGCACAAATACTCATACTCACACACAAACACGATCAATAAACCTGTCACATGCCTTCCTAAAACCTCAAAACATATACTCGACTTTCATGAGTCAGGGAGAAAACAATGGATTGCCAAATTTTAGAAAATTTCTATGCTAGAAATAAAAATTAACCAAAGCAATGCTTATATATATTGATTGAAAGCCGAATTTTGCGATTTGCAAAACGCTTTCAATAGATATAACTAGGGAGCTGAGCACCCTCAGTCGAGCCCTCACGGCGTGCACCTGTGAATGTCTTTGTAAGTTAAGTATAAGCACTTTTAAATATTGCTTGGTCTGAAGGCGAAGAACAACATGGGTACGAACGTTGTGTATTTGAGGACTACCAGAATTGTTTCAGTGACACATGCACCGCGGGTGGCGGTTTTGCCTTAATAGAATTTTAAGGAAACGTTGTCGTCAATGATAATCAAATGCGATGGGATGCGATGAGATTAATTGCGAGCGCTCATTAATTTGATGACCTGCATGACGGCTACACTAATTCCTCATTCGCATTCTTCATCAATGTGAATCCATTTGATGGAATCACTTTCAGTTTCAGGGAAAGAACTATGTTTTCATTATTTTTCATGGTCGTAGTAGGGCCAATAATTGAATTCTTAAATAAATTGCAATTGGTCTTTGAAAAACTTGAGTATGTTAGATTACGCTTTGGGTTACGACATACCTAGATAATAATAGTTCCATCTTTATTTGAAAAAATATAATTCAAGGCATATTTTATTTATAATGTTCAATCATAAAAGTGACACGTAAGCTTCTCTTTCACCAAGCAAAAAGTTTTATTAAATCACACGTATTATGGATAAATTATCAATATGTCAGTTGAGGCTGTCAAGCAACTATCGTGTTCTTCTCACGTCTTGAACGCACGCCGCTCCCAAATTAAATACAGCAATTTACTTCTTATTTTTTGTCGTATTTTAAAAGCTGGAATTGAATTAAGTTTTGTATATGAGCATAGAAAAACATAAAAAAACACTTGTTTATCTATAATATAAATATTTGGTTAATTTACATTTATATTTAGCGAGTCGTTGTCCGTCTGCTTCAATGTGCGTAAATTAAAATATATCACTGATTATATCCGATATCGATTTCGCTCTCGATTTCAACTCCGGTTATGCTCTCTGTTGCAATGACCATCTTAAACTTCCTTTCGACACTGCTGCTATTTTTCTACATCCTTTTTTTTTTAAATAAAAACCAGGCAGTTACTAATAGGTCTCTCAATCTGAGAGTCCCGTACAAACTTAATTGTAGCTATTTTATCTGTCACGATTCTCGACGATTTATGTCTCTTTTCAATACCGACACTGGCGACATATTGTTCCCAGTAATTTTGAAACTTTTGCTTTAAAAGAAAAACAAACATGTATCCACTTTCTTAAATACATCCTAATTTATAAAAGTCTAAGGTTTTCATAATGTGCAGTTAAAAAATCTTCTCCCGTATGTCGTACGGTTTCCTAAATCATTTAACCTACATCACGATCCATATTCCAATTGCAAATGTAGCGTGTAATCAGTAAAAAATATTTCTTCATGTG
Source organism: Eumeta japonica (assembly GCA_005406025.1). Lineage (NCBI taxonomy): Eukaryota > Metazoa > Arthropoda > Insecta > Lepidoptera > Psychidae > Eumeta > Eumeta japonica. The sequence goes on along the minus strand of BGZK01000491.1, from coordinate 42,704 downwards.
ATATAACTACAAATTAAAATAATTTTTTTTTTTCATTTACTTGTGTTGAGACCTGTCTTCTTGTCAAATATTATGATTCTCTGTCAATGAGAACTGCTCCATAGATTTTGCAAGTTTCAAAAGATAAGTTATAAATATTCGTATTTTGGTCGTATTTTTTGATTACGTTGACTTAGCAACTTGATTTTTTGACTCCTTTAAAGGATTGCAAACGCTATTATTTGTTGTCAATTTCAGCTTGATACCCCTACGTGCTCCTAAGAAAAAAGGTCTCTGTATATAGAAGAGCAGGTGGATAGACGGACAATGCAGTCATCCTATAAGGGTTTGTTAGACCTTTAGAGATATGGAACCCTAAAAAGTTTCTTATGTCATAAAATATGATTGCAATCAAAATCTCTACGCAAAATCTGATTTCAGTCTTTTCAGAGCTTTAGTAGATTGGTAAACAAAAGTTATATACCATATCCTATCATTTACGCAACCGCATATTATTACTAAATTCCAAATATCATCAAGATCGATAAAGGTATTGTTCAGTCTCAAGAAAACCAACAGATAGACATATGAAAAATCTATAAATCACAAATATAGATTAAGTACATCACAAAATGATTATTCTTAATCACAAAATATGACATAAATATTAAATGTATCCACAGATCCAGTCCGCAAATTTACATATGACTGTAAAAAAAAAACGACTATCCCGTTGAGAAATTATGGCAATATATGTATGCGTAAAACTCAATACCATAAAAAAAAATCAAAACAAGGACAGATTAGAAGAAAAATCGATATATAATGATAGTCAACGAAAATGAAATGGATTTATCGTACGGTTTGCTAAATCATTTAAATTTAATTCACGTTGTAATTAAATATTCTGTTACTATGATACCACATAAAAAAAACTTCACCTTTGTAATAACAGATATAACTTTAAATAATATAACATATTAAAAAACACGTTTTTCATTATGACGTTACTTCAACCTGTACGACAAGAAATCGAACGTGAACCGCACACGTTGACATATGCGCGTAATCGTATCGCGCGAGGTAGACACGCGACTCGGTAAACTATTATTCGCTCAATAGGTTAATAGTCCATGAAAACTGCAGCTTTTTTAGTGCACAACCCTTTGCCACTATCGACTGTCGATAAATTACGTCAATATTTGATTTGAGACGGATTTCAATAGAATATTTTTTTTTATTGCTTCAATTGCGGGTCCTAAAGCCGTGACCGAACCAGACTATTATTTGGGGGTCCTGGATTACAGTCGTTTGGTTTGTATTTCTCTTACAGGGAAAATAAAAATATGTATGATTATAATAAAAAAAAATCTGTACAACTTTAGAACCTGCAGGCCATTCCCAATACTTTCTGCTGTGATATTTATCGATGTGTCCTTGAAATCCTTGAGTTATTAACATTGTCTAAAAGTTTTTGAGCTCAAAAATTTGATACACAGTTGATTCTTGATACTTCATACTACTTTGGAGCTCAAAGTGTTAAAAACAATGTAAGAGTAAATTATTGGGCTCATCATGTCCAAAAGATCGATTTCACTGCTTCTTCAAGGTATATTGAGTTCAAAAATTTAAATTTTTATACGTTTTGAGCTCTTAAAATTGTAAAATTTATTTATATTAAGATATCATATTTTTAAATTTTGTACTAAAATATCTTTGATACACGTGGTTTGGCACACACTCACAACGCGCGCGCACGCATGCACGCCCGCACACACACACACACACATACACACACACCTAACTTATTTCTTAAGACCCTAAAACGTCAAGATCTAATGAAATCTCACTATTCAAAAATCAGTATTAAAACAGTAACTTTTCTATTTTATTAAAATGTTTCAATTTTCGTAGCGAAAAGATAAAATATAAATCCGAAATAAAATATATAATTTTATTCATATTGTTAATAACCTACAGGCTATTTTTTATTAGGATAATGTCTTCGGAGTCACCACTAAATATATATAATAAAATCACTTCTACTATTACACTGAATATTCCAATGTCAATTATATATGGAGAATAGCCATGAAGAGCTATAAACATAAATTATTGTATATCGTTATTTATCAAACATGAATAAAAATTGTACAAAATCCCCGTTTATCCAGACTAGAGTCGCACTTGACTTGTTTCAGCCTATTACGGTTGTGTCACGCTTGAAGAGCGATTTCAGTAAAATATTGAGTCACGCTCAAAATCAAAGGGTTAACACAACTATGCTGCGTCGGATACAACATATTTGTTTGTGTGACTGGAAACTAGTCTCAATTAAGAAGATTAAAATATTGTCACTTATATAAAACTTAACATGAAAATAAGTTATATAGTTAATGTAAGTTATAGAAAATAAGTGATAAGATAAGCTTTGACATAATATAAAAAAAAAGGTTTACATAATACTGAGCTCGCAAGCCATTTTCATACAGCGATGAAATGTAACTTAAAAACTTGGTTTTTAATCAAGCTTTGCTTAAATAGTTTTCAAATGAAAAGAAGAAGCAGGATGTCGTCAATCATAGGTCAATAGGGTTGCGAACCAGAGAAAATATAAAGAAACAAATGTTGCACTTTGTTTCACTTTATAAGGTAAAATATTGTATTTAATGTTGAGGTACTTAACTTAAATGCAAACGGTTTCATGTGTGTGCGTACAATACAATGACATTTACGGGCAGCTAATGAATTAGATGCATAATTATTTAAAGTACTCCATGATTAAGTACCAGAGTATCAACTTTCATTTCTTATATAAAGTTCATTGTGATAGAGATGTTAGATTTTCCGGACCTGATATGAAAAGAAAAGTCATAAAATTGTGTGTTGTCAACCGAAATTCGATTTGCGTCGATACGAAAATTTGAGAAATGGTTCTTCTTGTAAGCATTATTATTCACACTCTTTTTCAAAACTAAGAGCAAGTTATGATTTACATACATCGACAAAAACATATTAGGTTGGGTAAAAGTTTTTTCGTATTTTATCAGTAAAATGTTGCTTTAAAATCTCTTTGGTCGTGCTGTTTGTATCTGGCTAGTTTTGATAGCATTAAATATAACATAAAAATCAAAACACTGCCTGCTATTTTTGTATTATTTTTCTGTCCACTAAAATAAATAAATCGAACATAGATTCGATACATCTGAAGTTTTATTAAAAAAAAATGAACGTTGAACAAAATGGCATGTATATATTATATTTAAATGTAAATAAAATCTAATGAAAAATTATTTTGAATTTTTATAGAAAATACGAAGAAACTTTTTCTCGACCCTATATGTTGATGAAATTAACCGATTTCAAAAGGATTAACGGACATAATTTTTTAAGTGTAAAAGTAACTTCCATTTCAAAAGTCGTGCATTCAAAAGGTTGAAAAAACAATTCGAAAAACTATCGTTTTGAAAAACTGTTATTTCACGTTACTGATAAGACTAACTCATATTAACTTAACGGTATTCGAAAACATTTGATGAAGTTTTAAGCGTAAAAGAACATGAAGTCTCATAAGTCGATCAGCTAAAACGCCTAAAAATTTTTTGGATAAAATAATATTGATCTACTTTCATCCACGGTCTATCGAAAAAATTATATCATTTTCAGCCTTATTTACAACAAAAGATGTAATATTAGTAGGATTAGTGCTTTTGTAATCGATTGGTCTTGTATCTTAAAAGAGATAAAAAAGACTTTTTTAGTAATTTCATATTGTATTATCTTTTCAAATTGACCTGGTCAATTGATGTCAAATTTTCACGGGTTTAAGTTAAACCATGTCATTTCGAATGCTCTAAAATTCTTTTCAATGATTGAAAATTATTTATTTAACTAGAAAATATTTAACGGTCTTGGTCACGATTGTCAGAAAATGTACGCGCCCCTACTTAAGAGGAATTTTGTCTGTTCGCAAGACGGATCCAATTGCTGCATATTACATTCCTTGTCCCAGGGCATGTAGCTGTTGATATTCCTCACTTTACTTTGGCCTATAGGTTTTTTATATGCCCTAGCCCATACACTAGCCTATATTTTTATCTTATTTCAATCACCTGCGCGTGCAATGTTTCCGTTAGCCTCCGCGTTCGCTGACGTGCATTAAAGGCTGACATACTATCCGCGCTCGTTCCGCCCGCTTTAAAGTCTGTTCTCTATGTCATAGACAAACAAACCATGAATTTAGGGATCGAAAATAACGTAAACACTCCTCGACCTGAGCAGGTTAATGCTTGCTGAATTAGTAAAGGTGCAAGGCTGGTGATCGCATGATGTAAAAATATTGATAGGTGTCCGAATATTACCACTCGTACACCATCATCCCATCCAGGGAACAGTTTTTAAATCTGCCCGCGTCGTTACTGGAGAGGAGAAACGTTGTCTGCTTTTTTGTTAACTTGAAAAGGTTCCGCCAAGTCCGTGCATTTAAACGGCTATTACAGATTGTGTCACTTGAAGCGCTTCCAAATTTGTACGATCGTCTTGCACGATCTACTACAACGGTTGAAACTACGACAAATGCGGGATGAACATGTCACTATTAGGATATTCCGGAACAGCATTTAATAGCTGGCTAACGTGAAAATGACAATGGTTCGACGCCACTACGTTATTGGAACCATTTGAAAGAGAGCATAACGGTCGCGAATTTAATAACTTTTCGATTTTACAAAAAAACTGTACAGAGATCTTGGAAGGTGAGTTTTTCCTCCCCGATCACCCATCTTGCATGCGTTTAGCAGATTTTGTTGCTGCTTTAAACAATTCACCACAAGGTGGAAATGAAAGTGGATGGAATATCCAGAATGTGACATGTTACGAAAGTTCGTGCCCAATAATAGATTGGTTCTCCTGAAAGTACGCGTATAGACCTCGAAATCATTGTTCACGCCTATGTAAATAGTTCAATAATCGGAACCAATTAGTGTAGGTAACCCTCACCCCGAACAAATCTTTTTCATGCGTCCAAGATCACTGGTATAGTGAGGTCTGACACCACCCCCAAATGAACCGTTTTAGTTGCAAGTCAAACATAAACATAGGCATGCCTTTAATGTTTTAGGATTCTGCAAGTTGTGAGATTTGATATTATATGGATCCGCAAAATCGGTATCCAAATCAACAGAAACCCGAAGTTTAGATAAATCTCCCATCACGGGTTAAGAGGACTTACGGTTTAACCGTCATTACGGAATGCAATGATGCTTCGAAGACGTGTCATGCTGCTATTATTTAAAACTTCCGCTGAAGTTATGCCAATAAAACAGCAACCATATGTGAATTTTTTAAACGATTATGACTGATAATCAAATCCCCTAATGAATTCCGCTTTGCTAATAAAGGATGCTTAGCCTCGTAATACAGGTCTGCATTCCGCAACTGTTCGCCTAATCGAATTAGATTGTTTTCGTCTAAAAACAAATTAGGCCGTTTTAAAGAATTAGGAATTGTTTTACTGTTTTGTAGCATTTTTAGTTATTCCTCGAAATGAGTTGACTGAAGCCGCTTTATTATGAAATGTAGAGCATTGGTACATTTGTACATTGGTACATTCGGCGGAACGCTCTTCCGCCGAAAGACGATCCGGGAGTAATTTTTGGAATTTACTAACTCGATTATTCATTAAACACAGCCACCCTATGATCCTTTATAAGCTAGTCTTAATTAAATCCCGTGCTGCAATAAAATTAACGCGCTGAATTCCATATCGCTATTAGTGCTGACAGCAGGCGTACTGTGTTCACCTCTTCCGTTGAAGATGAAGCCCATACCACGGCCTTATTCCTTATCAGTGAATGAGGTGGGGATCATAGAGGAGAGTCTCGAGGGGAGAAGACGCATAGAGCTCCAGGGGATTCAAATCGTGCACCGCCAAGCCTCTCTCCGATCTCTATACGACTCGATTGAAGTTTTGAGATCTGGGTGACCTCGAGCCTGCCTGCTGACTACCACGCACCCCGCTCCGAACATGGTTGATATACAAATGCTGTAATCGGTTTCACATAGAGGCAGGACAGCAAATGCCAATTTTTAATTCGCCGTTATATTAGCCTGCGAATCGATTAAGCTGTCGAAACATATTAACGAATGTTAGCTAGATCCCGCCCATTTAAGTGATCAGGCTTAATGTCGGCAAACGTCACATTAAGCCTAGTTGTACGTTCCGCTTCCGTTATTAAGATGAAATCCACAAAATTTTATATTCGCTAACAGGTCGCTAACAACGCCGCGTACGCCTCCATGAACTGGGTTCGATATTCAGCTAAATCATTATAGCGTTCTCGTATATAAAATATAGCGCAATACGATAATAATGCCTGCCGAGAAAAACACGTAACAAAAAAAACAAAACAGTCACTTATTTTAAATAATGTTACCCGTAATAAAATTTTAAATCCGAACTAAATACATGTAAAGCACTCAAATAAGTTAAAAAAAGAATATTTCGAATCTACAAAAAATCTAAAGAAATTGCCCGCAAGTCATAATATAAACTGATTCCTAGTAAAATAAAATAATCTAAATTGCTAAGAAATACTTATTTAAATTTTTTTATATTAATTACCCACGATATATTCAGGTATTATTATTATAATACCTGAGTATTATAATAATAATTTAATATAAACTCACGCCTATTTACCAGAAGAGTAGGCAGAGACTACAAATTTCCACATGGTACGATTTTTGCATATCTCTCTTGCCTCGCTGACATCCGTCAATCTTTTTACGAAAGCTCGTCGGTTTCGGTTGCTTAAAATTTGGACCTTTTTAAAAGCCAATTAACCTAACTACAATATAAATCGTAATTCTAAATGTAAATAAATATATCCGCTTTTTATTAAATCAAATAAACCGCCCACTCTGCATAGCTTAACTTATACAATATAATATTTGTAAAATAGAGCAAAATGTCGTCGCTTTTGACCGGTATTTACGGTCACCCGATCCGTTATTTTAAGTTATAATGCCTGCTTTGTATTTAATTTTATATTAAACGATATTTAATATCGTCGAAATAAAAATAAAATTTTGACTTTGACGGCTGGCTATAAATGTAGGTGCGCGCGTTTCCCGCCAAAACAACAACTACAAACGCTTTAATATGTTATTGTTTATATCGCAATTTTGTTTTATATTTGTATGTTATTTCGATAAGCAGCTTGTATGGTACCTAACACAGTACTTATTCGGCATTTAACAAGGAAAAAAAAACAATCCTAAATGTAATTTTTATGGGAAACTCAAATGTTACTTATTTCCTACGAAAACCGAAACGAAAAAAAAAGATCTTAAAATTAAAATATTCGAAAACACGCATAAAATCTATAAATGAACTTTTTTAACCCCACAGTAACTTTTGAATCTTTGTTTACGTGCACCAAAAAAGTTTGAACCGCCAATACCGAAGTCTAAAAGTTCAAGATTTACATACATACACACGCAACATTTGGCGGCATACAAACTCACACATATACATACACACACACAGAGAGAGAGAGAGAGAGAGACATACACACATACCGACTCAAATATACAAATAAGTATATCATTCTGCAAATAAAAAAAATGTAGTTTCCTAGGACCTCAAAACCAACATCTCCTAAAATTGGATTATAAAGAACGATTTTGTTTATTTTTCAAAATTTAGCATTTATATAACGAAAAATTAAAAACTGAAACGTTTTTATGTTAAGTCCTTTATTTTCTTTCGAATTACTGTTGCTTTATTATTGCACTTTATAGCACTTTAATAGCGTTCAATGATAAAAATAGAAATTTAAATTTTATGCAACAAAAACTTGATAAGATTTTGATTTATTTCGAATTTCTTGTATCGGCGCGATTTCGCCTGAATTCGATTTCCGGCCTCACATGAAATCATATTCCTGGGCCAGATTATGCGCCTGATCTCGGTTCGTATCCTAATTTTTACAATAGTACAATAATAATATCAATTCACGCCTGTTACCCAGAAGGATAGGCAAAGACTATAGAGGTTTATATACAAAATTTGGATGTTTTCAATATGCCACCAGTTTGGCCTGCATTGGATTTTCTAGGGCAACCTTTGCAAACCTTTCTATCAGAGGCATTTGCTGTGTAGAATTGCTTTGTCAGCCCACTTTCCTTTCCTCTCCAAATGGCCACACCACCGCAACACATACTCTTCTACTGCAATCACTACATCCTCTGTCAAACCGCACCGCTATCTGACATCACCGTTCTACATCTATCTTTCCGAGATACTCCACACATACTACGCAGAGATCGCATCTCCACCGCATTGATTTCACTTTGATTTTTCTTCTGCCATATTCAACTTTCCCTACCGTACATAAATGTAGGAATCGTGATCACACGATGGATCACATGATCAAACGTGCATTTGTTTCGTGAGACAATTTTCCTATTATGAATGGGAAAATTGTCGCACGACACGACAAACTACACAGATAGTTTATTTGCATCAGCCCAATACATGTTCTGGGCCGATGTAGAGGTTGCGAAGTTGAAAATGTCCATTTGTATTTTGGCCGAGTCGATTAGGTCTAAACTAATCTTCCCACCTGTAGCAAGTGATTTTGGTCGATCGCAAACTTGATTTAATCTTTTTGTTTTGATTTTAATTTTTTTCGCCTCTATTATTCAGATTTGCAAGCGATGCCAATCTTTTAATGTAAATAACTGATTATTTACAAGAATATAGATAAAATGTACAAATGTACAGTGGGTGATAGCAGTGATCTCGCGTCACCTCATATTAGTGCTCGCCTGCGTGGCCCTTACTACATCGTCAGTAGTTCATGAAAAAGGGTATATGGGGGAGTAGAACATATATTTTTTATAATATTTCAATTAAACTTTATACCGATGTGAGTAATACTTAGTGAACTTTTAAGCTCTAGTTATAAGAACCTTTTAAAAATACACATTTCTGATCAGGCAACTTTCACTTAATGTAATTTAAAACATTTATCACATTCACGTCAAAATATGCTTTATGTAATCAAATACACTGCTACGTATATAAGAAGAAAACCTTTGAAATCTACGTGTTTAATACTTTTCAATATAATCTGATACGACTATACCAAATTTTGTTTCCTATATTATATCAGTATGTGGCTATCCACAGTTACTCCGTTTGCGTGGGTTTTGATACATGTAATGCATCGTGAAACGATCCACGATCAAGGATTGAGGTGAGCTTTGTTATGTTTAACAATAGCGTAGTTAATGAATTGTGCGGGTGAAATAGTTGACAATTTCTAGTTAAAGAGCTGTAGTTCTTTATGATAAAATTATATTCGTGACGAATTTCAATTTAGTAGCACGACGGATCTACTTTTGTACAAGCGAAGCTGCAATCAAAAGCTAATACGAAATAATTAATGCAATTTTTATATCGATCTTAATCATGTTCTACAATATCTGAAAAAAACCTCATTAACATATTCTGTTACGATAATGTTTGTGCAAAGCTTACAACTTGATAATGATAAATGGAAATACAATTTTTTTGTTATTTAATGAAGAAATTTTATTCGAATACTTATTATTAATCATCAAAACAGGCCTATAATATGTCATATCAATTAATTATTTACAGACATAAATACAATCCTACTTAAGTTAAGCAATGAAAACGTCGTTAATCTTGAAACAGCCCAGTTGAGTTTGAAAACAGGTGTCGCTGGTGTTGCAACCCTTTTCCGGGGTAGTTTCAAAACGGTGCCGTTTAAAATAATAAAAATATTGCTTAGGGTTGCAGGGTGCGGGCCTGCGCGTTTAGTTACTCTGCCGTCGCCACGCTCGAGAGCGCATGAATGAATTAACTTGGCATGTGTAAGGGTTACCGATGGCGACAGGGTGGTGATTAAAAAATATCGACAAATTTTCATCATTAACTTTTTTTTTTTGGTTTCGTGTACTCGAAATAAGTCCTATGTTCTATTTGGTAAAAAAAACATAGACTGTTTATTGTTAAATAAGGAACGTCTTATAATTTGTAAAATAACAAAAATAACGTCAAGAGTTTTTTTTTATATATGTACACTTAAATTCAGAACTTTTGATTCATTTAACATGTTTCATAATATAAAACTTTATTTCAAAGTTGGATCTACATAACGCAATCTCTTTTTCAAGCGCTTGTTTTTATTGAACCACTTATTTACATCAACTTTCCAATCATTTGTATTATAATTAATTTGTAATACTAAAATCATGCCCGTACCGTCGATCTTTCTAAAAAGTCTGATCTGCAAGTCGATTAAATGACTGTGACATATGTGAAAACAATTTAGCATAATATAATAACGCAATATGTTATTGTGCTATTTTATAGTTATAATTATATCCTTTCTTTCTGGACGCTTGTTGTCGAGTGGAATTCATTATATTAGTATCATAATTATAATTCAATTAATTGATTTATTTCATTTTTTTGGGTTCGATTTCAATTTGAACCTAATAATAAAGTAGATACTCCAGAGGCCAAATAAGTATCACACTTCTTGAATTACGTATTTCTTGCATACAATAAAATATTGTGCACTGTGTCTGCTTTTGGGGTGTTTTGAAAAATGCAACGATACCATATATATTATGCTTCATGACTTAATTAACGTACTAAATAACAAATGTACACAATAACAAGAATGTTCTTACACAATATAACAAAGTACACAATAAAAAGAACTTACATTGAATTATAGGTATGAAAAAGAAATATTAATTAATGTGTACAAATAAATAAATATAATTACCGGAGAATAAATGTATGCATCGGTAATATACGGTCAACGTCACATCAGTTTTTACTCACATTACTCTCATGCTAACGATTTAATCTGTTCTATATTAAGCTGCCCAGCAACGGAATCAAACGGTACATTAAATGTTTACCTTCACGCTTTTCTTTTTATTTTTTATTATTAGAACCATAAGCTTAAGTTTTTATGTTAATATTGTTTTTAAGATGTTCTCTTGTAATTCTTTTGATAATAAAGATTGTTTAATTATATGTAATATTGTTTTCGATGCCCCATCATTTTTTATCATGTACATAAACAGGATTCTCCTATTGTGAAAGTCATTGCGGCTTTTTTATTATAATTATGTTTGTTTGGAAAAATATAAACCATAATTATAATAAACCACATTTTTATAAAATGCATTTGCTTAAAAAAAAAAAACTATACTCACGTGTTTGTGCAAAATAAAACAAATTTTGTCCATAAAGTATTCTACAAACATTTATCAATTTGGAATAGTTTATTAAAATAATCTATTTAGTATTACCATATGAGCATAGTTTACTTTAAGCGAATGCTTTTTCGAAGCAGTATGCCATATCTGTTCACGAAAGATTTCCCGATCTGTTTTATTGTTTACTTCATAAATAACTTTTCACTAATCTAGCAGTTGTGACAAACAAAATTAACCATATCGACAAATTATTGCACCGATGTACGCACAACACCATCCAGATACCCCCTCGTTTCGGCACGTGGCCGCCCCGCAACAACCGGGCATAATCTGCGGACTGGCCTAATTATGACCCGCCTTTGCACACACCAGAGATCTGGCGAAACGTCAGATTCTTCTCGAACGTTTCAGGATTCTGTCTCCGTTTATGGTACCTATATGTGATAATAAATGTTGTTGTGTCACATTCTAATAACTCCATTAATCCCTTCCACAGATCAAGGAGCTTGCGCCGTAAGTCCTCCACGCTGGCCTAGTGAAGTTCAGGGGCTGATGACCATCATTGTTACCAATGCGGTGACAACAACTAGGGTCTACGGTTTAACGTGGTGTTCAAGGTAGGAAGTTAGTGGTTTAATATGATTTAAGTTAAGAATTCGTTGGTCACCTTATCCGTGATCAGAGTCGAACCCTTTACTCTCGGATACGAAGGTAACGCTTTTAAAAATCTGCACCACAATCGTCTTAGATACTAAGCACTTAAACACAATATAATCTAATTAATTTTAAATGGGAACGTGAATCAATGTGTATGCGATAATAAGACATAAAAGGAAATTGACAACAATTTGTCAGATTTCACTTACCGGATTTGTTCATAAGAAACATTGTTGATATTGTATGTCTTAACAATATGTTTTGTAATTTACTTTTGAAATGTTTAACGCACAATGCTGTATCTGAGTGTAAATATTTGAAATCATCTATGTAACCATGTGTAAGCATATACTGTAAATTACATTGTACGTCAAATTTAATTTTTCATCGGATAAAATTATTGTTATAAGCTTGTTATGTTGCATCAATTGGCCTAATTATTTTTTCTGATAATTTTCAATCAAATGATATTACTTATTTAACTGAATCTTATTTAAGTCAAAATGTAAGAAAAATCTGCCTAAGTTACAAGATACGCATTTGCTCACCTTTTCTCCAAAAAAATTCACCAACCATCAAAAGTAAACAACAGCAACTAATACTGAATTTCACATAGATATTTAAATGTCCTTAAACCAAACATCAATATTAGTATATTTGAGTCGTTACAAAGCCCGATACACGACGTTAATCTCTTAAACATTAAAACATTTACCCAGCAAAAGTTCAATGTAATCCATTGAAAAAAAAATATATATGAACGCGTCTATTAAGGGATGAAGTTTTAAAATGTTAAAGACTCATTGTTGTTTGGGTGGGGTGGTAAACAATGACGCTACTCTTTTAGGTAGAGCGGTGAAGGGGTTGTGAATAACGACTTTTTGCGAGCGCCTTCTGTGCGTTTAAAATCGTCGTATTTGCTCGTATGAAGGGAAAAATATGACATCTCTCAACGAAATTAAATATTACCAAAAAGTAAGAATCTAATTATCATAGGCGAGCTTTATAAGTTTAACTTTATAGCCAACCAATAGAAAAAAAAACATTTCTATAAGAGTATTAAGTCAGTCTGTAACAACTAACCACTACTACTGGTTAATACTGGCATTGAAGTAAATAGTGTTAGAGTCAAAAATGTTGATATTGGCAAAAAAACTGATTTTGAATTTTACAGCATTAAAGTTAATAGTTTAGTAGAATCACGTTGTCGTTTCATTAAAGTTGTTGTCTAAAAAGAAGGCCTCAGTTAATAACACTGACGTCTTGTTATCCAACGATGATTGTGAACGGGCCCGGGCGTGATTGGCTAAATGCAAGGAGCGTGTACGTGATAATGTTTATATGTTTTTTTGTATTTAAAAGACTTTTATTAATTATAATCGTAATGGAGATAGAGGTCGATATCGGAATGGTGATCGAGAGCTGAAACAGAAATTTTAATAATTAGTAGCAAGTAATTCATTTAATCGAATTTCATCGTATCCGATACGACGTATTCATAGGTTTATAACTTAATATTCTATTTTTGTACAGCACTAAACCCTTCATTATTAACATTCAATTCGGGCCTATTTATTTATTATAAAGGGCATTGAAAATATTGTTATGCCTTTTGTCTAGTATTATATTAATGCTTAAAAATAAATAAAATATGTGATAAAATTTATTTAATTATATTGCCCGCATACATCTGGCTGTTCACGTGTCGAACGTGATACGTGAACGGACAGACAACGTTTGCCTATCGTCATCGCCGAAATACGTTGATGAAATGATCAAAAGACGACTTAAATGAAAAAACGAAATGATGATTAATTGTGTTTTAGAAAGACCGCAAGGAGAGGTTATATTTTGTATATATTTTGAAATAATAGCTTGATGAGATTTCAAGTGGGCTTTACTTATAAAAGTTTGATGACCTTATCACAAAATCACTCCTCCTTTTAGCATGCATTGAGGCAGATTGAACGATACTCATGATAACCTTTACATCATAGTAAATACTTATTTCTACAAAGAAGCCTATTATTCAAGTAAACGTCTACATTTATATACCACAGCACTTTTTATTTATTTTTTCGCGCAAAAATTATTAGAATTCGCTATTAGTTACTCGATAACTCCAAATAAATATTAAATTAAATTTATGGTTTTGTGGAATGAAACTGATGTTACCTCAAGATTTGCCAGTGAAGGACTTTGACAAACAAAGATTTAAAATCAAATAAATCTGTTCAATCTCAAGCGTGCTCATATAATTCCAAAAGAGTTTTTAAAGATAAGAATTATCTTGCGGTTTTTATGCAATCGCATGCACGAGAATGCAAGACTGACGCAACATTCAAAGGTCATTCACGTCTCAGGTCTTGTACCGGGCTCCGATCCACACCTAACAGCTTGTAACGCATTGTTGTGAAATTTATGTGTCAATATATTCTAAATGTATTGGCACATAAATTGGACTTAATTACACTGAATTGATGAGTCTGTAATTTAAGTTTTTAAGAGGCACTGTTTAAGTGTATTAAATAAACGAGGGTTATACCGAAAGTTAGCCTTTACTAAATAATTTGATAAAGGCAACTTATATACCGTCGTAAATATTGGTCATTTAGTGATATATTTATAAATGGACCATATTTGAATTAAACTATCTTATTTTCTTATTTTTATAAGAATCTGGCGGAAATTTACTTGCAAAAATGGAACACAGTTGACCTGATTTTCGCGCTAGTATTTATTATAGTTAAAGAAATGTTTAAAGCTCTAAGAATGTTTTGCACTTTTGAGTATTTTTGGAGAGTCTGCTTGTTCACGAGTAACAAGTGCGAACAGATCGGCCTCCAACCGCAGTCACTTAAGAAAATGTTCAAGCAGTTGAAAAAACGATCTGGAATTCGATCAGCAGCGATGCAAACAGTTATTCATGATCACCTCTCCATAAGTGTTGTTTAATGTAAGTATCGCACAAACTGATTAATGAACAAGAAAACCACCGGTAATATTGATGCCGATTTATGATACAATAATTAGACGAAGACAAGAAAAAAGACGTGTAAGACTGTAAGAAAAAATATGAATGTACAAATATTACCTCTAAAACAAAGCGACAATCGATTGTTTGATGCTTTAAAAACGAACAAACACCAACAAGATATCATCGCTGCCCGAAGCACACATAAATAAACCGTCGTCAAGTTTTCTTGTAAGACCGGTCATATTGCTATTCTAATGCTATGGGATGTAAAAACAGTTAATTCTGAGTGGTATGTGACAGTTTGTACCCCAGTAGTATTATAGGCTTGGCGTTATAAGCGATCGAAGTTATGTACCTGGCACCTTTTTTTGGTGCCACGACAACGCCGTGTCGTACACGCTTATAAGAATAATTTTAGGATTTCTATAATTTAAAAAATATCTCCATTCTATCTCACCCGCCATATTCCTCTAAGTTAGTGGCGAGATATTTACTTGTTTACCTAAATTAAAAAAAAAAATAAAAAACAAATAATTGAGGCCAAGGAAGCCGCAGTGGCTATCTAAAATTTCGTAGTTTCTAAATATGCGAAGGAGAGATAACAGTGACTAATATTATATTTTCCGTTTTTTTTTTTTGCATATCCTTCGTAGATGTAGCTAAATTTTCTGATTTATTTAAGTTTACAGATTTTGTGTTGTATATATACTGTGTGTGTTGACTTTAATTTTACGGTAATTTTATATTCCCACAGACCGTCTATTTCAATATATACTGCACACGTCGCTTTTATATTGAAAAGTCTCATATCATAACTATCAAATGTCACTGATATAAATCTCGCCCATTTATATGTATATTGTAGAGCTCCTAGGCTTTTAGGATCTATTCGTTTATAACCATGCAATAGCAATGCGTGATTTCTTAAGGCTCCCTTTTATATGCTTTCTGAATTAAATATTATACTTTCCATTTCGGCATCTGTTTGAGGGCTTTGTCCCTTTATTTAGTTCTTTACTGTGAATTCGTTTGCCGTTCTATGTACAAGTCAAACATCTGACAATAATAGCTACGAGAGTTCTCTCCGTCTTATATAACCTACGTTACAATATACATTCCAAGCTGCTGGCGAAGCCTCGACAGCAATTGGTGCTGTGGCGTACAGCTTTATAGTTAAAATATAAAAACAGGTAAATATTTATACACAAGACCATATGTGAGTAACAAGATTTCAATAAAAACGCCTTATATTCATTGTTTAAATGTAATATTATATAAAAGAACCATTCTTAAAAAATGTATTTATTTCAGATAATTGATGGTGGCACCATAAGTCATATAGTTAATACTGCATAGAGGATTATAATTATGATGCAAAGTATTTTGAAATATTGTATTGATTCACGTCATATAAACACTTATATGGTGTAAGTTACATAAGGGACTATATGGCATATGGTATGTAGAGATAAATAAAAATATAATTATGATATAAGTGTGAGAATTATGATATAAGGTCATGGTTTAATTATCTTTTAATTATATTTTAATTTTGTTAGTTCGTCTTTAGCTGGAAGCTGATTACGGGCAAATAAATCGCTTACATTTTGACGACGAACAATCCTAGGCCACCTGTAATATAATGAAATCAAAAACTCATTTGCAGTTTAGGATTCCGTGCTATATTAGACAATTAGGTGCTTTTCAATCAATTTCTTTTTTCAATAAGTTTAGCTTCTACGACTTACGTAGTCCGCCTACTTTCAGTTTCGTTTACTAATTATGTGAAATGGGTTTGTTGAATTCAATTTTTCGAGGGTTCCTTCAATTTCAATATCGCAAAAACATATCCTTTTACAATTCAGAATGAGTTTTGAACAAAATAAATCTCCTGAACAATTCAATTGAGAATGGGAATTTCTAAAGTGATGATATATTAAGGTATTGATTCTAGAAAAGCTACTTTAGGATCATTTCTAAGTTTAATTTCTCTTTCGTACTTCCAATTTTCAGTGATGAGAATCTATGAGCTCGATAAAAGTAATCTATCAGGGTTTCAAATAAAAAAAGTCGAGAAAAGATTTATCACTACTTTTAATATGATTAAAACAATGTAATACACGAAATTATATTTTGTACCGAAACATGAAACTTTCACATGTTATGAGTTCACAAAAAAGTGAAATAACAATTTTAGTCTTTTATCGTATATAGAATTATAAGGTAAACTAAAACAACAATTGAAAATCATCAGAAAAGTGGTTCACTTCGTCTCAAATACCGTACAATTCACACAGGGTTACTGATTTTTCCTGCATTTCACTCCAGGTAGGTGTCGAATCTATTTAACACATTTCTCAAGAACACATCTCATCGAAGAGAATCAACATAATTTCATAGACGTACTGCATAATACGTATAAATAGGAACGTTCCCTTTGTAATAATGCGTCTACTAGTTAAATTAGGGCGAGCGACAGGTGACATTATCTGACGAATCATATTATTTGACCGGGCTGTCGGTCGTCACAGTGCGACATGACAACTCGTCAGCTTTATTGCTGTTTGCTTTTTAGGGTTCCATACTCCAAAGATGTTAATAGAACCCTATTACTAAGTCTCTGCTGTCTGTCTGTCAGCAGGCTTGTATCTCATGAACCCTAATAGGTACACAGTTGAAATATTGACAGAGTGTGTATTTCATATGCTGCTATAACATTGAGTAATAAAAAAAAGTAAAATTAAAATTAATCGGAAAATAAACAAAAATTGAGCATTCGCTCCTTATCTCCAAAATTTCTACGCCTGAAATTTGAAAAAATATTACGCTAAATTCTTTTTACTTGTATATTACAGGAAAGCTTAAAAAAAGTCTACAGTTTGCTTCTTTTTGGTTCGTTTCATTGGCCAGTATAAACTGACCCTCACTAAGTATGTGAATGTATAAGTACTAGAGTGTACAGTTCTTTTTTTAATTTTTGTTCTACGAATGAATGAAAATAATTTATTTTAAGTATTTATCACAAATATATTGTGTTGTGGTACGGAACCCTCAGTGCGCGAGTCCAATTTGCACTTGAAAGGTCATTGTTTTTCGTGACATATTTATAAGTAATGTGTTAAAGAAATGTGTGCGTATTTGTGTACACGCGTACGAAGTGAAACGTCTTTACAAGTTTGTTTTTATATTCTATTATTTTAAATAAATGTACTTTAACAGCAACTAATACATAACATAAATGCAAATTGTTCACGTCAGAGGGTGACAGTAACACATATTTTTTTATTACTAGTACACACAACTTATCATTTTAATTTTATTTTGTATGTAAAACAAATAGGTTAAAGTAAGTATAAAAAAGAAACAAAATTTAATTACATTGCAAATAATTATTTGAATAATTGCACAAAAACATTTTGTCTTAAAAATTGAATAGTTCATTTCTTTAATTTATTTGAAAATACGATTTTTGAATCAAATGAGGAAATGGTAAAATCAAAACCAATAAACATCTAACGTCTAACATCTTATATTAAATAGTACAAATATTAAAAGCTTAATACTTTTAATGAATGTGCATTTATGCTTAATGGAGTATATTTGTATACAACTGGATACTTCGATCGTGAGTTTAAAAGAAAACACGTGTCGCGATATCGATCACGTATTTGTCTTTAAGAAGAAAATTCACCTGCAAATATCGCAAGTAAACGTAACACTTATACTTCTAATGACATACTGAATTTCTCAACTACGCCGATAAAATAGTTTCATTTTAAAAGTTAAATAGTTTCATTTTAAAAGTTATGAGGACAAAATCACGTAAAATAGTATTCATTTAATATACAAGCATATTAACGAACCTAGTTTTAAATTTATATAAGCCTCGAATAAACCAAAGCCACTTATTTTTGGCACTTATTATATAAACGAAAAATCGCAAATACGCCATATATGATTCATATTAACGCTTTTCGTTTCATTGTATACCAGCTTGTGTTCGTGCGCCGCGACATTTTTGAAATTGCAAATCCGAAAGAAATTAAATTTGATCAAATGATTGTTTGCATAATGTTAGGACCCAATAAGAGAGAATTTTTCAAAAGAAAAAAATCGCTTTTTACGTGGCAATAAAGGAGTGATAGCTTTCGCATTAAACCTATTACGGAGTGAGGTACGACTGAGTTTGATATTAATATGGATTGTTAAAAAAGGCGTGACGCATGTTTCCCGACTGGAGGGAGAATAGAGTTGCACGACGTATAAAAACATGTGCGTGTTTTGTTCGTCTTCTTAGAGTGCCTCTGATGAATGGTTTATTCAAGCACTTACTATGAAACTGATGATATGTTATACTCGGAAACGGGAAGGTTTATGAAAAAAAAAAACAAACTAGTAGCTGTCCTCAGTTTCATCTGCGTATTCATACTATTACCGAAAGCTCTCTGAGTAAAATAGCCTCTTAATATTATGCTTTGACGTTATTTGCACATTTGTGTTAGTACAGATTCTATTTTTTTTTCCAATCATAGAATACCACACTATCACTGTGTAATATAACATAATTTTATTTTTATTCTAGTATTTGCACCGTCCGAATCGGAACTGTGATCGATAGTGGAATCAAAAACGGGATCAGGAGCGAGAATTGAGAGACGAAACCGAGAGAAATGAAAATCGAAAACGAAACCAAGGTTGGAATCGAATGTGGGACTAAATCAGAATCAAAGCGTAGTCAGAATTAGAATAAGGTGAAATACCGAGATAGGAATTGAGAGCGGAACTGGTGTCGAGAGCGGGAGTACAAACGGAATCTACTTAGATCGAAACCGGGTCGAAACCAAAAGCAGGATTGTGATCGGAATCAGGAGTGAAACAGATTGGTATCGAGAGCAGGACCGGGGTCAAAATCGAGAACGGAATAACGACCGGGAATTATGGTTTAGACCGTAGTCGGTCAATATAAAAGGTGAAGGATTTATTTTATGTCCACGTGGATGGAGACGCGAGCAAAAGCTAGTTATGTATTATATTTCGTCGGATATTTACGACTAGGCGAAGGTACTCTGCTATATTTCTTTATAACTTATCATTTGTATGTAATAAAAAACGCGTTAGCGAATAGTCTTTCTTTAAGTATTTTTAAATTTTGAACTATAGTTGTTATTAAGTGTCTGAATACTAATATATTTATGGGGACTGATTTGAAAAATACAAAACATCTTATAACAATGTAATTATTTTTGTATTTCGAAATGTGAAAGTGTACATATGAAAATCAGAATAATCGAGCTGATAAAGAAATACACCCGCTGCGAAACTCAATTGCAAATTTATCGTCTGCATTACAATCTCAGACGAGAGAGAAAACAATAGATTTTTGCTATAAAATCATACGTAAAAATTTTAAAGTTATTTCTTTATGTATTAGCTTTCGTTACCTCACACGATTTCGACCCTGTGAAATGTTTTGCTGAAGTCGAACACAATGCAGAGCGAAAGTCCGATTTTTTTTTTTGTCCATCGCCCACAACCGTCTCGCTACGTTCGTGAGTAGGTGTACACGTCCGACCGTCCGTGGGAAACGTGTGTGATTGTCAGCTGCCCTCGATACCGATTGCAATAATGTGTGCTTGCTTGCAAATATCAATGTTTCCCATTTAATTAAATCCGCGCCCGCGCACGGCAGTCGTAGGTGCTGTTTGTATTTTCAACGGCTAGCAATAATGATGGGCTTTTATTGATATTTCTTATCGGCACGATACAATATCTTTCTTCGAGTACGTTATGAGTTTTGTGAACAGCGCTTCGGCCAGTCCCGGTTTAGATGTCCTATTTCGTCGTTTTGTGTTCGGCGTTCGCGCGTGCGGCCAACGCTTGGCAAAAATATAGTAAATTTACAAACTTTTTGTGAATAAAAACAAATTCCGAAACAAAAATAAATACGATTGTTGAATTGTCTATAACAATAAACATATTTATATGCAGAATTGCATCTTCCATGTTAACAAAACATGTCATGATTAAATCCGTCAAATCCGGTTGCCATTTGCAAAATACCGATTCCGGAAACGATCGGTCCTCGGTACAATTTTCCGCAGATAAAAAGCTTGAAAATGAAATCTCGTCGTTCAAGTCTCAATGTCAAGGTCGTATGATTATTTTGATGTTGCTCCGTATTATTTACGATCGAAAAAGAAAAACATCCTCTGAGGCCAGTGCTATAATCTAGGAAACGATATTAATTATAATAAGTATTAAAAATTACTGTCCTATGAATATAATACGGTATCTGTATCTGTCATATATATAATACGGTTTTGAGTAAAAAAGAATTTGTTATAAAAATGAAGTATTCCCATATTCAAGAACTCGCACAGTGCGGCTCTAGTTTTTTTTTGAAGACTAAATATTTACACCAAATGATTGTTTGTCATAGAATTTTTAAAGCTTTGTAGAAATGTTACTAACGTCAATCTCGTATGAACTTTAGCATTCGGAACTTAATTAACCTTGATATTTCAAAGGAGACTCTATTCGCTTAAGGTCGTTAGCTCTGGGAAGGCATATAGACAGTTAAAAAAAATTAAGGTCACTTAGCAAATTTAAACATGCAAAAGGATCTCATCAGCCACTAACAAATTATCATGCTGTGACTGAATTTTCGACATGTATTTTGTATTTTGAATATGTCTCAAAAAATTAAATGCTCATGCACATAGAAAATGGAGAGCAATATCGACGCGCCAGGCACACGCGTACACGCATTCGAACATTTTGCGTGTATTTACGAAGAATGCGTTTTGCGCGTCTTCAAATACATTTAGGTAAAACGAAGGTTACAAGTGACAGGTGCACAAAATAAACAAAACCCTGGGTGGTAATAATAAATACGATATATTACAAGTTAATTTGCGAAACGTTATTTGCACAATTGGCCTAAACAGATACGCGCTAAATGTTTGTCCGAAAATAATATATTTTATACGGCGATGTTATTGATAATCTACTAATCCGTATTTACACTGCAGGTCTGTTGAGTGGGTGACCAGATAACGAGTGAAATGCAATCGATTAGGACATTTTATTTGAAATGTATCTAATTCGCTGCGATTTCGGCCCAAAATGCGATCAGTTATAAGCGGAATAGCTAAAATATATTTTTTTACAAAAAAAATAAGATTTTTTTAAATAAACAATCAATTTTGCATGCCTCTTATCCAGGATCAAAACTGTACTATCATAATATACATAGTTCATTAAATGTTAGTGTTCCAAACATTTGCTAAATCGATTTGCTATGGAACTCGGAAAGTTTTGCGACAGTACAAAAAAAATATTACGGATTATTGTGGTTTGATTGTACATTTAAAAAAAAACCTCTTCATCTGCGTTTACAAAAGAATCTCAAACCTCTGAACCGGTTTTCAAACAAATTTCGATAGGCTTTGTCGGATACTGTTTTACCGCTGAGTCAAACGGAGCAAGTGAATTTTCTGGTGATTTAAGACCGTTGTCCCTTTAGTTCATTTTAATTTTTAGGGCCAAAAAAATCGCTCGTTATAAATCAGGAACGATAGGACGTCGACTTATAAGTTTTATAAGGATAGGTTGTAGATACTCCACAAAAAAAACTTTGAAATCAAAATTTTGGCCGCACTCCTCTACTTAGACAGACATTCGTTCATTTTGTAACAGCCACTCTGACGCTCTGTTTCAAGATCCGGCTGATAAATACAAGACTTGTCGTCCATAACCTGCTCTAACGCGCCGAGACGAGCTTACATTACCTGTCAAGTCACACTACCACTTTACCTAAGCCTGTATTAGATTTGACGATATCCAGCGTGAAACTATCCTCCTTACTGAATGTGTCCTTGTAAGACTGCATACACACTACCCGACTCGATCTGCAGTATAACCTTATTGTCAGTGATCTAAATTTTGAGTAAACTACGAATATTTAGTTTACTGCTATAAACAATAAAAATCCTAAGTCAGTCACGCTTAACTTCCGCGTAACGCCGAGTTAATTGTATGTAAATAGATATATGTATATGAAATCGTAGCGATTTCAATATTAGAGCGAATCGTACTCATTGCACATTCATATAAGGTGTAAATAGATAACGCTTATATGTAATGCTAGTTATTTCCACGTAAATAGAACTTACATAATAAGATGTGATAAGTAATGATTATAACATATTCTACTAATTGTAACAAAAAATAGGCGACCGCTGATTGGTGATTATCTGATGCTTTAAATGCGTATTCGCCCGCAAACAGCTGTAGTGGCGTTGTGAGCTTATGAATATAACACCACTTTTTATGAAAAGCTGTTTAATGCCATTGTGTTTGTAAATAATTGAAGTAAAAGTGTTCTCCAGTAAACCAGAGCTCTTTTTTCACCACCGCCGGGTTGTAGATCCTGATTATGTATTATATGACTGATTGTGTCTGTTTTCAGGGGTCAATAAACAACATATAGTTTCGATTCAGCGTTCGACCCTCGAAAACATCGTAATCGTCGAGTCATTGTCACCTCTCTCTTCGTATGTGATATTCGCCTATACCCTCGATTTAAAATATTTCAGCCAGCATGTTTTCTTCTATGACAGTCGGAGGACGGCAGCTTCTCTCTTCGTCTCCTGAAGTCTGTCAACTGCGCTTAGAACGTCGAATCAGCATTGACAGTCGTTTTTGAAGGTCTTTATTAATTGAGTGGCGTTATTTAAACTTTGTTAAACCAGAACAATCGTTTGAAGCAGTTTGAATGTAGCTTAACAGCTCAATAGATCAGAATAAAAAATGTTAATGTCAATAAGTCATAGAATTATCAATCTGTTATGACACGTCACTTATCTTGATTACTTCCAATATCTGTTACAAGCAACTATTTTATGATTTTCAAAAGTTTATTTTTGAAATTAAAAGTAATGTTACTTTATAAATGTAAGAGTATGTATAACTAGTTTGTTTTTAATGTAGTTTAAACATAATTTGTCATGACAACAAAAGTAAGATTATGACATTTTTTCTATGAGATGACATTAAAATCGTATTTTATAACAATATCTCACACTCACTTCGATCGGCAACTCGCTTCTACATTCGTAAATGCTTGTCAATAGAAAATTGTTCTTTAGTGAATGAAATTGAATTGGAAAATGCATATTTCGAAAATTTTTATTGCTTATTAATATTTCAAATTTTTATTGTGTCCGTTTTTACACATTTTAAGAGTTTGAAATAGAAATTATTTTACGTTGTTTCCGTATATTTTTCACTTTAATTATCTTCTACTCGTTCCTTATTTTGTGTAAAGTATTATTCGTTTGTAGTTTATTTGACTGATTTATTTTTTCACTTTATACACATTTTCCAAATACTAGATAATTATCTGATAATAATATAATTGTAGTCTAAATCTAACATTATATAATGGTATAACCTAAATTAGATTTTAAAAATAAAAATTTTGATTTTCTTCAAATTATAAGTTTTAGTGCAATTGCTCCTTTTCTGAAACCAGTTAAAATGTTACGTAATAAAGGGGAGATTAAGTTCGAGAATTTACATAATAAATGAATGGCCCCTTAGTTATGACACTTGTATAAATTAAAAAAAAAACTGTAAAACGGTTCACCCTCCAAGCCATCCCTAAACCTTCCCGTCACGACATTTATGCATGGATTTTTGACCTCCTCGAGTTCAAAAATATACTAGTCTCAAAACTCAAAGACTTATCTTTAAACTCAAGCTCAAAACTCGAGCTCAAAAATTCGAAAAACGGTTGACTTTATAGGTAATTTCTGAAACTTTTTGCTACTTTCAAGCTCTACTTCTGTAATATGCCTAGCAGAAAATATTATGTGCTTTTCTAAGCTCTTTGAACATAAATAATAACTTAAATATGTTTTCAGCCTTTGAGTTCAAACATCTAGATTTGTTTAAACAAAACGCATTTTTTAACTATGACGACTATCAAAAACGTTTGATGTTGATTTGCTTTAGCATTCAACGTAGTCTTTTAAGCATCCAGTTGACATATACCAAATATCTATCAATCTGATAAGAATTTCAGCACTTATTTTGAAAAAAAATTTTAGTGAAATTTTTGTTGACGATAAATGTCATGGTCAAAAACGAGGTACTGGATATTGCGGACACAGCCCTATTTCTTGGTCTCACCTTAGATTCTAAATTACGTTGGAATTCTCATCTTACGAGATTAGCGAAAAGCTTAGTTCTGCAGCATATGCAGTCAAAAAAATTCGGCTACTTACAAACGAAAGCACCGCAAGACTAGTTTATTTTAGTTTTTTTCATATTCTTATGACCTATGGAATTTTGTTATGGGTTCACACATCCGATATTAATACAACTTTCATGCTGCAGAAGCGAGCTATTCGTGCTGTTTATGATCTGAGACCAATGAGTTCTCTCAAAGAAAATTTAAGGAAATTAATATCCTAACTTTAGCATCACAATATATATATTTCATATTATTTTTAAATGTCAACTAAATTATAAAAGACTATATATTTTGTATTGATGAGTAAAAAGAGCAAACCTTGAGTTTCTTGCCCATTCTTCTCTCGGTGAATCAGCGTTTAGAATGGGTGGTAATGTCGAAATGAATTTATTAATGACGTATTTCAAGTGTAATTTAATTACCTACGAAATAAAGATATTTTTGATTTTGATTTTGATATCTATCGAAATTTTAATGCACTTTACAACGATTACCATTGCTATCTGAGCAGAAGAGCTAGGTTTTGGCAGTACAGTAGCTAAAATGCATTCCTAGGATCCTAAAAGGTCAAGTATTGGTGAATTTTAAAATTATAATATAAATATATTATAATTCTGGAGAATTTTAGTACTTAGACACTTTTTTCAGCGCTGATAGGTAATCTTTTAACATTTTGAACAAACTATTATATAGATATTTTTGTTAGACTGCTCTTCTACCTAAATTATTAAGCGGTAAACATTTAAACCACCAAATTTACCAAAGTTTCTATGTTTTTTTTTTGTACTCATGTAATAAACATTTTAGCCGACTTTAATGTGCCGCCCATGCTGTTGAGATGCAGACTTAATGGTTCGCGCTGTGGGCGCATCGTCTTAGAATAACCCTTTGGCCAGTCTCGGATATTTCTCCAAATGCTTAAACCAAACACTCAAATCAAGTTGTCATTTGAGCTGCCGACGTGTGGGATGAACGATCATTTGAACCTGAACAAAATATTTTTACAAAGTAAAAAAATATGTGATATATATTATTGTTATACACATTACAGTCAATTTTCTATCTCGCATTATTAAAAACATTTAAAACTTACCTCATATTAAACAAAACAACGTTTGTTGACATATGAACATAAACCTTTTTTTTAAGACGCGAAGACACCTTAAAACATATTAGTGTGCCAGGATTTTCAATAACACTTTTTTTTCAATATTCTGTATGAATACAAAATTATAACTGAAATTTACCTAGACTAAGATAAAAGAAAACCTTAGTTACTAATTCTAAATTTTCTTATAAAATAAGAAAAATAATATCGATTATGATGGCTATGAGACGTCTCAAAGTGTCAATCCCTAGTGCAAGGAACCCAAAATCGAAGCTCACTTCATTTCGCGAGTGTGTTGTATTTCTTACAGAATACCAATTTCAGGTCATTCGAGTTCGAATGCGAAGTAAGCGTGAAAAACGGTGCGAGATTAGAGTTATCGTACGAATTTTAGTAAAATGAAAACATAAGACTTATGAACGAAAGACTTATAAGCCTTGGCAGAAGCGATTAAACATATTTTCATGCACTCGCGTTTTTTATAACCTTACAATTAATCCAATCAAATAAGCATTGTAGGTTAAACGACAGATGTAGTTTATTGTTAGAACTCAATAGATGGCGTTGAAAAATAAAGTGTGAAAATAAAGGATTTTATTAAAAAAAAAACACTATAACAAGTATGCCATACTGTGTTAAAAACTGCAACTACTATTATATTACTATACTATTATTGTCTAAATTATCAAAACATTTTTTGTTCTTTATGTTGTATATTTTGAGTGTCGATTAAATTTCTTCACGCATAGGGACCGTGCGTGAAATGTAGAGGCAGCACCATCGCCGAAAGAAGTGCTTTCTATGTTTTATTGCCGAAGAAAGTGGCATCAGAACATTCATTTGTAAACAACAATATATATTAATAAAAATGGAAAAAATAATAAAATATGGATGTCAACCGGTTATGAACAATAGTTTACATGGCCAAAAATTAAAAAAAAGTATAAAAATATTGAAATCAAAGTATGTGTATGACTTGGTTGAAAAAATAATTGCGACACGGTCATAGCCGGTGAAGTTGTTTCAAAACGAGTGTGTCCAATGTCTACGATGTAAAAATAGTGGAAAACGTTTCAATTAAAGTAAAAAATAATTATTACCATCAAATTCAAAAAATTATAAATTTATATTAGGATAGGAATAATTTTAAAAGTGTTGTTTTTCAGCTTAATAGGTACTGAAAGATAAGTCGCGCTCTATGTAACTGTAAAGCTAATCTTAAAGGCAAATGTAAACAAATCTATGCTTTGGTTCATTGTATTTTTTCTTACACTCTTACGTCCAAGAAAAATTGAACAAAAATACGATGGATGTAACGGATGTACGGATTTTTCCTCATTTATAAAACGTGTGCTACAAATTCTCATATTTTTATTAAGTACCTAGTATTTTCGATTTTCTTTAAAATAAAAGAAAAATAATTGAAAGGTCAAGTTTTCATTTTAAGCCAAATACCATAAATATTTAAAAAATCTTAACAAAACAATAGTCATTCGTATATTAACCTGAAATTTTTATTTAATATTATAGTGTATTTTTAAACAATAAATTAAAACTGCCCTAGACGTAATTTGTTACCGCATTTATCCCCTGTTTACGATTTACTATTATCGATATGGGTCCATCAAACATGCTTTCTGGAAAGTGAAACTTCGCTTTCAATGTCTGATTCTCGTTTTCGATGTAATGTACCTATTATTACATCCACGGATGCAACAATCCTTTCTTGGCGCTAAGGTACTCTCTGTATGTACCGAAATAGTCCTAGTTTTAAGGTATTTATCTCACAATTGTTTGACGAATTCAATGCGTGTTAGATCCCCAATCAGGGTTTTGTATGTATATGAAAACCCATAACTACATATGTTTTTCTTTTCTCTGTTAAAATCTGTCTAAAATAGGTTTATAAAAATGCGACTTCAAAACCAAAAACTATATTTTTCGGAAATTTGTTAAATAAATTTACAAGCAGTATATAGTACAGACAGACCACGATTACACGTGTTAAGCAGTTGCTTTCAAGTGTAAGCAACAAAGATTTCATTTTTTTTTTTTTTCACATTTCAAAATTTCTCGTTTGGTTATTATTTTCTGAGGATGAGGTTTGTAATCTTTACATAACCCATTATATTATTATAAACGAATATTCTTTGTTTGCTAAAAAGTACTCCGTAAAAAAACAGTGTTTTATACAATTCCGTAAATAATATGAATCGATTTTGACTCCTTTTTCACCTATTGCTTTCAGGCAAGTGGGAGTTTCTTTCGTGTTTGATTTTTTCTTTTGCTATGTCACTACTTATGATATGACGATAATTAAAAAGAATAGAGGATATAATTTATAATGATTTTTTTTTTGTTAATATATTTTTGACAATTATAAAAAAAAATTCTCTCAAACGAAAGTTAATATTTTTAACAAAAATATTATAATATTAAAACGTAAACATAACTTTTCGGCTCAGTACCTACAATTATAAAATGAAATATAATATATTATAACTTACCCTACCATGATCACTCTGTATTTATTCATTTTAATAAGAGAAAAAAAAAATTAAATTTTATACTTTTATTGACTGCCTGGTTGGCGCAGTTGGTAGTGGTCCTACTTGCTGCTCTAGTGGCGTGTGTTCAAATCCCGTACTAGACACTACGTTTAGTATTTGATTAAAAAAATAATGTATATCTCGAGTTTAGGTGTTTCTGTATTGTATTATTTGTATATACTTATAAAAAAGTACATATGTATTTTTGTAAAATACATAAAAAATGCATATATTATCAACTCTGGTACCCATAACACAAGCCTCGTTGGGTAGTTTGGAACTAGATGGCGCTGTATACATATGTGCGAAGATATTTAAAAATAATGCAGGCATACCTGCACATTATACATACGTAATATCATACATAATAATGCAATAACTATTCTTGTTAGAATATCTGGCTGATGAGAAGCATCGTCTGTATTTGTAATTATTTCTAATACTTCCAATAACTTTTCTAATGTAAATAAACAAGCTGATCCGAAGATACAAAAAAATACTTTCCAGTTCCATAATTTTCCAATTACGTTTTCACAGAATCAATAAACAACTTTTTGCTTGACAAGCATTATCGAATGTGGAAGCGAGTTGCCGATCGAAGTGAGTGTGAGATATTGTTATAGAATATGATTTTAAAGTCATTTCATAGAAAAAATGTCACAATCTCACTTGTGTTAATTCAACTTTTTATTATTTTCATGATATATAGTTTTCGATTTATTTTTTACTCGTCTGATTAAGGTAACCCAGCTAACTGGTCACTAACCGGTCAATTATTCTACCTATGTATTGCGAAGCACGACTTCGGATTATGCGGCGGTATACCTGCAAATTTGTACGGAACCCTCAGTGGGCGAGTTCGACTCGCATTTATCCGGTTTTTTTTTTTTGTTTTGAAATAGTCGTTCACGTAACCATTCCAAAGGCTTATCCCTTATGAGCTCTGTGTCAGGATATTTTTTTATAAAGACTGAATGTAGTAACTACGAGTACTATGCATAATGCAGCATGGTACATTTAAAATGCCGTCTAGTTCTGGGTATACGCCATTTCCAATTTTTGGAAATCCATTTCTTAAAGGGCTGAAATGAGAGATGCAAGTTTATATACTTCTCCATTTTTGAAGTAATAATTATAACAATTGGTAGATAAACTCATGCAGGTAGTATTTAGAAATAATAGTGGATTGTACTTATTACTTTTTAGAAACTTTCGTCACCTATTTAACCCTCTTTAATATATTTTTTTCAATATTCATACAGCAAATTTTAGTGTTAAGCCATGAGTATATATATAATTTCATGAGGATATACATAATTTTGTACATTTTTTAAATCGAAATCAATAGAAATCATCTCCCCGAATTTCATGTTTCTGGCATTCATAGTGACGGCTTTATGTTGCTGAATTAGTTCCCAAGCCTATTTTATAACAACCCCATTTAATCACTCATAGGGGTAGTTTTGAATAGTTAAAAAAGTAGATGTCTAATAATTATTGTTTTTGATAGAGAAAATAATTATATAGAGAGTTTGGAATCGATAAGTTAAAAAAAAATAGTTCTCTATACAAACTTGCATCCATTTTAGGAGTAGTTTTCACAAATTAGTAATTACGTTTTTTATTATTCTTAATAAAAAGTATTGACTGTCAGTTTGAAAATACTACTACCAAAAATAACGAAGTTTCGTGTAAATTTCCAACTCCCACTTTGCACCCTTAGGGGAGGAATTTTTAAAAAATCCTTTCTTAGTGGATGCCAACGTCACTTAAGAAACATTTGTGCAAAATTTCATGCTTCTAGACCCAGCGGTTTCAGCTGTTCGTTGATCAATCAGTCTGTTAATCAGTTTGTCAGTTTCTTCTTTTATAGATATATATAAATACTTATCAGTGTGTAAGATTCCATCTACTCAAAATTAATCAACTCATTTTGAATTTACAAGTGTTGTAACTGTCCACAGTAGTATTATCTATATAATATCTAATGTTACAAACTAGTAAATTATTGATATGCAGAATGAATAAAGTAAATGACATATGATTTCATAAATTCATCATTGATATTTGTATGCGAAGAGTCCGATATCGTGAAAGGATTTTATACTAAAAGTATACGTATCGTAAATAGTAAACAAACGACATTTACCAAATGAGTGTTATATTTATAGTCTTATCAGTCTTGGTAAGCAAGGACAATTTTTAATAACTTTTTTATATAAGGTCAGAAAATTATGATCAAGGTGTCATTCGATTCGGAATGACATCAAGAAACATTTTATGGTAAAAACTTAAAGTACAAGATGTTTATATGTTTATGTTTAAAATTATGTCTAATAATTCACAAAGTCACTTTTGGATTTTTGGTTTAAGTCGTATCAAACGTTGTTAATTTGTTTCCTTGTGCCTGATCTTTAATTTAGTATGTAATATATGGCGAAAATAATTTTCTTCCAACAGGAGGTCCCATAAAACCTTTCGTTTATATTTTATTTTACGGTAAATAAAAATATTCACTTTTATTTTTCAGATTTTTTTACCTTTTCAGACACGTTTTTGTTACTTAAACGTATCGGTACATTTGCTGTTTGACGTTTGTTTTAATACGCGATATGACTTTAATCGAATTAGTATAGACAATCTAATAAAAAAAGGGAATGTATACATATTTTCTGTAATGCGATTTTGAGGTTAATTCTTTATAATGGAAAATTTCTAACTAATTATAAAGCCGGGTTTGAGAATGGCTCTAATCGTGTTTTCTGAGCTATTGGGCAATTACCTGACGTATAGCAACACTGACCGCAACATGAATCGTAAATGCGTTAGGGACATTGTTTTTTAGTTAAGTTTCTAAAGCAACAACCATTTTGTGTACATTTTACATATTAAAAATAAATTTCGTAAAAGCAAAATTAAATGCTTGCGCAAGTAACCACATAATGACTTGAATTTTAAAATAAAATTGAAAAGTACTTCTTGTGAACGAAATCTTAGAATGAATTAGATTTAAATTTAGATTTTTTATACAGCATTTGGAGGGGAAATGAATTTACGAGCCAGCATAGAGTAGGTGGTTATCGCCGCCCATAGATACTCTCAATCCCAGAGACCGGTTACCGTTACCGGTTACCGGTTACTCTTACCTGTCTCTTGAATAAGAATGGGATATCTGATGGAGAGGAGTGTGATGATTGATAAGTGAGCCACCGGAGCTCTCACTCATCGGGTGAAATGAAACATCAGACACTGTCATTTCAATGTATTCTATGACAGTCATATTGTACCAGACGAAATAGCTTATTTTCGAGATGTGACCCTCGATCACAGCATGGCCCTACCACTTTTTATACTTAAATAATAATAATATTTGTGATAAAAATAAATACACTCGGTAATAATCACGTTTTATTTGTTGTGATGACTACGAATAAAAAAGGATAGATTTCTGATGACTAAGGACTAGTCTGTAACATTAAGACGCTAGCAAGCAAAATCGGTCAGGAAAATATTTCTCTATGAAATAATTTGCATGAAATATGCTGTTTATAAGTTATTATTGTATTGTAGAGATATCGAATTAAAATCTTATCAAAAAGTGGACGATAATTACTAACGTTTGCCGAACACAAACAGATGAAAAATACACGTTTACATTAATGTTTGTATTAAATGCAGCACACTACAATATTTTGGAACTTATGGACATAAATAGTTCATGAATGACAATTGTATTACCGAACTCTTGCGTTGCAAGTGAATTTGGAATGCAAAATGATGCATTCCAAGTAATGTACTCATTTTATCGATAATTGTAGAATATTACGGTGTGGTAAAATCGTCCAATCAACGCTATCCGACCATCGCGTTAGGACTGCAACTTCCTCCCCCAGACGGAGATGAACCGCTGGAGCATCCGCCCTCAGCGACGTTGCCTAGACAAAAAAAAAACTTTGTACATATAAGGTCAGGGAAAATGTATTTTCTTATTTTATATACAAATTTAAGATATTTTTTCTATTTTATTTACATTTAATTATAATATGCATATGCCATTTTGTCAAAGTTGCAAAAATTTTATTGTAAAATATAATGCAATAATCATTTTTTTTTATCGTAATGTAATTTTTATCCATTACTAATTAATAAAAATTAATGTAAAATATTTACATTACTCGTTAGATAATTAACGTGTAATTTGGAGTCTTCCATTACTCGTTTAAAAAAATGAGTAATGAAGGATCTTACATTGCTCATTAAAAAATGAGTAATGTAAAATTATACATTACGCATTTAAAAAGTTTCATTTTTTTACATATATGATTGTTAATTTGGTACTTCTTAATAGTTAAAAACAAAGTATTTTTTATATTGTATTTATTGTTTGTTCATAATAACTACAATAAACAAAAGAATACATTACTAAAGTTCTCATTAAATGTGATCAAAGATGAAAATAATTTAAGGTACTAAAGCTAGAAATCAAAAAGTCAAAGCGATTGCAGCGCATACGAGAGTAAGTAGCATAAAGTATTAATTAAAAGATTAACGGCAGTGGCACGAAAGGTCGATTGCGCGCGAAGTCAATCGATAGGGCTCGAAAATAAAGGTAGTGGGGGTGATCCCTTCCACTTTGAATATAGTTGAGCTTTGCGAACAAAGGTGGTTATAATTACTTACTCACGTGAATGGCAAGGGATCAGTGCTTTTATTTCGTGGTTAAAAAATTATTATTGTGAAGGATAAAAATATTTCATCAAACCATCCTGATAAGGTGAGTGATTTTTTTTAATTTTTAACCTAATAGTAAAGTAATTTTTCAATATTAAAATTAATAAATCCAAAATATTTAAAACAAAGAATATTAATGAGCGTTTAGTTTAAATGTAGGTTTATCTTGAACTTTATTCGTTAAAAATTAATTATGACATAAAATCAATTAAAATTATAATTAAAACAGTACAATGAATTTGATAAGATGAACTTTTGGATAATAATGAGTTGAAGTTACCAAAAGCCTTTAATTCTGCTGATATCCAATTTCTCAAAGAGTTTGTGCGTTGCTCGAAACCTCTGGCATGTGCTATTGATTGACTCCAAGCCGTATCGTATTAAGGTATTCTTTTTTCTACATTAATTTCATTAAAATACGATCTGAAAAATTTGATCGCGCATGGAATTTTTGTTGACAGCAAACTCCTTGCGAAAGTTATTATTAAAGGAGGCGATACACGATTTGAAAAATAACTTGATCCGTCACAAAATGATTCTAATGCCTTTATAGCGGCTGTTTCTCACCCGCAATTCAAAGGTCGTTGGCTAACATCTGTTACCGAGGAACAACAAAAAATAGTTCATTAACGATTTTCGAAAGTTGTATCTGTGGAACCAGTGACACGTTAGTAACAATGTAGTTGATGACTTTAATTTAGGAGAATCAACTTCAGCCATTCCCGAATTTCAATCATCCCTGTCACAAGGTGAAACAGCAGCAGAAGTGGCGCGTTACTTAAAGAGCAGAGATACTGGGCTAAAATTGTTGGAAAAATTTGCCTTTAACTGCTCCTGCAGAAAGACTATTTAGCCACGTAACGATGATGAATTTGCCGAGGTACAATCGTTTAACTGACGAGCATTTTGAAAAGACAGTACTTTGTATGGTGAATGCCGCAAAACGTTATTCTTAATATAAATTGTTATATATTTCTTTATAATTATTCGATACTACAACTATTTCATTATTTATATTTAAATTTCAATTAGTTTCAATAAATTACCCTAAAATTTAAAGAAAAAGTAAGTTTTTCCTTGGCAATTATTTTTTACTTTCAGAAAATTCATATTTTTAAAATTTCGCAGTACTACCTTAATATTTTTTGGAATTCATCAAAAGTAGGTTTTTTTATATAAAAAAGTAAGTTTTGTTTCGAGAAATGATGATCTGCTCTTTTTCCATAATTGCTTTATTAAATTAAAACTTTTTTGATCGAACAAAATATTTTTAAATCAAACGTACGATTGATTTCAGTAAAATGGTTTTCAATTTCTTATCGATACAATGTAATTTTTATATTATTTGGAAAGGTATTAAAATAATTGTTATTAATTCAATATACAACAATCGGTTTTCTTCATATTTAAAAAACTGTTGTAGGATAATACATATTTGTGCCATTACCATAATTCAACTAAGCTCATTGGAGCTTAGTGTTATAATCAAAGATATTCAACAGATGAATGATTTTTTGATCCAACTTAATGAAATCAAAATTACAATATGCACACAAACATTTAATGAATTTTTTTATCAAGAAACCAAAAATTTTTTCAACCGAACTCTATTGTTACATAAAGTTTTCAAATTATTATTTGTTTTGAAGGCCGTATAAATATTATGTTTTTTTAATAATCTTTTGGAATGTTTTGGAATCCTTCGAAATTTTAAAACATAAAGATAATAATGATATGCTCAACGACCAAATTGACGTTTATAAATCGCCATTATTGGACGCTTGCCTGTAATTATTTGGGTAATGTTGGTGATGGTTAGTCTGTGACATTTGACAAGCATGTCTATCGGTGGTGGTCTGTGGCTGCCTTAAGAATGTTTTCGTCGCTCTTTGACCATTGCATGACAGCGGCTTGCCTAACGAGGTTGTGTTGGATGTTTTAACGCTCCTTGCACCCTGGTGGATGTGACTGTCGGCAATTTCCTGAGGATGTGCCTTGTTGGCATGAAAAGTACGTTGAATTTACAATTTAACAGTTAGCGGAATTAGATAATTATAAAAATAAATAACACATGCTTAGGTGTTCGATATCTGTCAATCCTCTGGAATCAATATTCAATCATTTGGATAGAGATTCGTAGTGGAGAGGCAGATTCGAGGGTCAGCGGTGGGTTGCATGCTGCATGTTAATACATGTAGCAGGCAAGCGTCTACTATGGATTTATTGGTACGACCCCAAAACAACGCAGCAATCGACCGTATGTATGGGCCTATCGAGATGAGCTAAAACCAATCAAATTGGCGTGCGAGCGAAGTGCCTCTAAGAGGATGATTGCCTTTTTTATTAATAGAGCTGGATACATGGCTACTGTTGGTTTGAAGAATTGTCGTACCGTACATAGGGATTGGTACAAAACTATTTATTTGCCGGAAGTTATTGACGAACTGTAAAATAACGATAAATATCGTATCATCTTGTACCACGACAATGCCAGTTCTCACACAGCCAAACAAACAAATAACTTTTTGAAGTCGAAAAACGTGGAACTTATGAGCAATCCTGCATACAGTACCGACCTGGCACTTTGTGACTTTTTTTGTTCGCAAAAATTAACAACAAATCACGCGGTCAACGATTCTCAACACCAGAAATGGCTGACGAAGAGTATAAGCAACATGTTTTCTAGGTCATCAGGGAGGAGTGGGATAAATGCTTTCGAAATTGGTTTATTCGTATGAAAAAGCACATCCATGCTAACGGAGAATATTTTGAGAAACGATAAATTCATTTTTGACCATTCATAGTAATTTTTTTTCATTTATTCCAAAAATTTTCAGGGCGCCTTACATATTAGTGTTTCTTGCAGTAAAAGGTAAAATAGTTAAAAATATATTTAAAAACTATGACGTTACCTTTTACATCAAAAAATGTTTCCTTCAATATGTTCTTGATTTTTTTAGTTTACATCCTATAGGTAAAGACCTATGGTGGATTTTGAAACATTTTTATTTTGTAATATTATTGGTGTTACGAATATGTCACATTTTTATGTGTCTCTAATGGCTATCAAATCAGTATTATGTGGTAAATAGCTAAAAAGACACTAAAATTTGGTTTAGTTTTGGAACGAAATTTAAAAAAAACGTAAATTTTACTTACCAGGCGGTTCACCAGGAGTTTCCTCAGGTAGCGGCTTCTCCTTGTCAAAACGTCTAGAATCAGCTGAGAGCATGCACGCGCTGTACCTGTAGTCATGAGCGATGAGACTGTACCAAACGTGGTGGGTGGCGTTGACGCCCTCCCACGCGTGGCCTCCTTGTCCACCGATGTATCTGTAGTTGCGGTTTTGAAAATAGTCCCAACACGGCACCAGTGCCAGTCTGGA
This sequence comes from Eumeta japonica, assembly GCA_005406025.1. Taxonomy (NCBI): domain Eukaryota; kingdom Metazoa; phylum Arthropoda; class Insecta; order Lepidoptera; family Psychidae; genus Eumeta; species Eumeta japonica. The sequence goes on along the minus strand of BGZK01000491.1, from coordinate 5,789 downwards.
ATAAGACATATACTTAATTGTAAAAAAAATTAAACCAGATTGGTCGTTAGTCTTACGCGTGAGGTACGTTTTGTACATTATTGTTGCATATCATACATTTTCTACATACATATGTCTGTAGACAGGTAGTCCAATAACTTCAATCGAACATTAATTTTACTAGGAGGCTAAAATAGTACATTCATAGATATTTCTAAATGCTATATAATTTTTAATCGTAATAATTTATTTATTTCACTCCACAATCAGACAGAATTTTGCTAAGAGTACATTTTACAACTAAATGGTTGTGTTAAAATTGTATTCGTGGGTGCTATATGAAATTTGATTCAGCAAGAAAGTGGAACATAGTTGGTGCCTTTTTTAAAATTCATTGCTGCTATCACTATTTATTACTAGCTTTCCGTCTGCGGCTTCGCCAGCGTGGACATGGAATGTATATTTTATACTAGTCAACCGAGTTGGAAATCTTAGTTCTTGATTTAGATCCCAGTACGCTCTTGATTTTAATTCCGGTTCCGTATTTGATTTTGACCTCAGTCCCGTTCTCGATTTCGGGCCGGGCCCAGCTGTCAATACTGTTCCCCGACCAATTTTCAATTTAAGTACACTTAAAATGTTGATGTGAAAATAAAACAAAAGCTCTGTTAGGTACTTAAGTCAGTCTAGTTTTCTATGAATAAAAAAATATTTCGAATCGGTTCAGTTTAATAGTACCTATAAATACGAGGATGAAGACAGGAACTGATGTTTGTAGCGTTATAAAACACGCGCATGTTTAAATGTAACGTTGCAACAAAATTTTACATCCGTCAATCGATTACTTTTCGAGTTTTGCGACAACAAACATACAGAGGCTGAATTATTCTCCCGCGTGGACATAAAATGTGTTCCTTCATCTTTTATATTCATAAATTTTGCTGTCACCCCAATCTCGATCCTGGTTCCGGTATCCTTCCTGATTTTCGACCCGGTAACGTTCTTATTTTAATCCCAGTCCTATACTTCATTTCGATATCCTATCTCTGCTTGCGATTCTTCTTCCTTTCTCGCTTTAAATTTTAATACCGCTACTGGTCACGGTTCTGATTTGTACGAAGCGGAGAAAATGTTAGTATCAAAGGAAAATATAGTGTACGGGACCGGGTATACTTTTGCGCTGATTTGCAACCGATGAACGGATTTTCAGCTAGCAGAGTTTCAATTAAAAACTATTTAATAAATTGCTTGTTGACCGAGGAGCAGAGTTTCATTTAATTTTAAGTAGAAATCAAATGTGGAAGTGCTAGGAATCGGGACTTGACCTATTTTTGTATTGCCTATACACGTGTTACCAATATCCCCGTCTTTTAACGGTCTATAACGTTTTTCAACGGTTAAAAGAATCTCCGCGACGCCTCTGTCTTTTATTTGAAAAACGTGCTATATTCATAATTTATACATTTAGAGCTTATCTAAATAGCTGCATTTTTTGCATGCATCCTATTTTCTTATAGAAAATGCAATATGTAATAATCAGCGATGTGTGGAAGCGGAGTGAAAGCCTATTTTCTCTAATTGGCTATTTATATGGCCCCCTCCCCTTTTTCATTACTATATAATAAAATTTAAAAATTATTAAACATATGCCTATCTATTTGTCGTAGGTTAACAATACAGCCATTGCATCGTTTATATATAATTAATACCTATTACAAACATCTATTATGCTTGTCTTAAATAATGTAACACAAGTGTTTTACTGTTTATTAAACGATAAATAATGCTTAAATTGCGGCTTGTTTTGAACAGTCTACAAGTATGTACTTAATAATTTCAAAAATGATCTTAAACTGCGGTCGTTTCGAACATATAGATTTTAATATTCGCAGGTAGCGTAGCTTTCTATGAGAAAATGAATTTTTATGATCGGTATAGTATTTCGATTCAACGATACAAATACATGATTGTAGTCGGGGGCAAACCCTAGTACCCCGTCACACTATTGATTTTGATCCCGTCCCTATATTCGTTTTCGACCACAGTCTCGACCTCAATTTCGGTCCCGGTGCCATTTTCGATTTTGATTCTTATCCCTTTCTCGATTTTGCTCCCCGTCTAGTTTTAAATTTCGATTGCGCTAGCAGTTCCAATTCCGATTTAGACGAATGCGGGGCCAAATGATAATATCAAAGTAATATATTAGTTGTATTATTCGGGAATAGAGTAGCCTTTTATGGGTCAAAGAATTATTAAAATCGTCTTACGAATATAAATTAATTGATGAAGCCGAGTGCAAAAGTTAGCAGCTTAAATTACTCAAGAACAGTACTTTAGCTATTAGTGAAAGGACTTTTAAAATCTGTTCATTAGTTTAGTAGTATAAAAACGGGGATGAAATCGGGGACAAATGTCACTAAATACAAAATGTCACTAAATTTCGCCGTAGTCGATCAATGGATTAGGCTTGCATAGAGGATAAACATACTTTATATTCTATTCTATTTATATTATTAGCAGCAATAGATTTCTTAAGTTATTCGAATAGTTTGTTGATAACGTCAAAATTTTGAATTTTGTGCACTTATTTATTTGGTATTTATTGCATATCTTGTTTGCAACACATAAAATTACTTGTATTTGTTTTTAGGTCCCGATCTACAAAATTGTATTTCGGAACAGTGATTTTATTGATGATACTGTATACGTACCTAAGATGGATAACAGTGATTACTTTTATAACTTTTCTAAACAAATTAAATGTGATTCCTCTAAGTTTTCTTAATAACTAATATAACTATGGTTTAACGAAATCGATCCATTCCCTTGACTAATAATAATTTTAATGATTCTTTAAAAAGACAAACAAATGTTTTTGAAGATAGTATTCGATTATATAAACAAGAACAAATAAATGAAGAGAAATTATTGAGCGGCTAGTTACAAAATTGAATAGTAAAATACATTTTCAAATTCATGTGTTATACCTTAAAAGATTGTCGCTTACACATGAAGCTATGAAGAGTCCGCCAATTATAGAGTACTTACGGGGGCCTTATTACGTAAAAGTAGAAATCGATTGCGATTCCGGAATCGATTTGTGAGTCGAAGTTGTTAGGTATAAAAAAAATGTTATTCTTATAAGCAATTTTGAGTGACTTTAAAGCGTTAGATCAAATTAAAACTTTGCACACTTATCGAGGACCGATGGCTATACAATAATATGGTATATAATTGAACTGATCTGATGAAGGAGCCAGAAGGTAGGCACAGGAACTCTATAACGGAATAATATATCCTAGTCGTGTTTGAGCTTGTTAGAGTTGTTTTGAGATGTACTCTCCACCATGAGTGATTTTCAGGGTCTGATGATGGAGCCGGAAGGTAAGCACTAGTACTCCATAATAGAACAACGTAACCTAGTCGTATGTGTTCTTAATAGAATTTTTTAAGTGGTCTTTGGCCATAATTGGTTTTCAGAGTCTGATGATGTAGCCCGACGCTTGGCACCGGAATTAACATATCATGACGGAATAATATATCCTAACCATATTTGAGCTTGTTGGAATTGCCCTGAAATGGATTTTGACCACGATTGACTTTCAGGGTCTGATGATGGAGTTTCCAAACTTCCAGCTCCGTTATCAGACTCTGAAAGCCAATCATGGTCAAAGTGTATTCCACGAGAACATCAACAAGTCCAAACACGGCTAGGCTACGTTGTTTCATTATGGAGCTCTAACGTCTACCTTCCGGTTCCATCATCGGAGCCTGGAAACCAATCACGGTTAAAGTGCATTCCATGACAACCAACAACTGCGAACACCGCTTGGATACGTTGTTCTATTATGAGATTATAGAGTACTAGTGCCTACCTTTCACCTGCATCATCAGACCCTGAAAATTATCAGTCAAAGTACATCTCAAGACGATTTCTACAAGACCAAACACGGCTATGATACGTTGTTTCATTATGGAGTTCCTGCGTTTTACCTTCTGGTTCCATCATCAGACCCTGAAGCCACTATTATAATGAACCATTTAAAAATTCCAATAAACTTAAATAAGGCTAGACTACGTTGTTCTATTATGGAGTGCTAGTGTTTACCTTCCGTCTCCATCATCAGACCCTGAAACTCACTCATGGTGAGAGTACATCTCAAGACAACTCTGACAAGTTCAAACACAACTAGGATATGTCATTCCATTATGGAATTCCTGTGCCTATCTTCTGCCTCCATCATCAGATCATTCCAAATATACCATATTATTGTAATGTCTTAGGTCTTCGATAAATTTGCAAAGATTTTATTTAATGTAACGATTTACATAAAAAAAATAATTATTTACTTTATACGAAATACGAATGACGGAAAATCGATTGTAAATCGCTTGAGAATCGCTATAGACCAGTCTTCGGCTTGAGAGCGTAATTTTCGAATAATTACGAAATTGCGATCCCTAACGGTTTTTGAATTCAAATATGCGATTAAATTTCATTATGATAATTTATTGATTTCATTGTAGAGGCAACACTGTTAATAGAAAGACAATTAGCATTTCGAAATATCAACTTGGGAATTACTAAAATAATTTTAATATAGTGCGAAATCAGAAATCGATTTCTTTTAGGTAATAAGGCCGCCGGTCTCGTAGCAAAAAACTAAAGAGTCTAATAGAAAAATAGAATTACGCCGTAGAATTGTATTGTATCTCTTTTGCAATAAATTGTGCTTTTAGGATAAAATTAAGAAACAGCTTTCTGCGAAATTGTGTTCGCCAGATCGCAAATTAGTATTAGAGGATAAAATTTAATGTTTTTCCGTAGTACAGACAAAAGGAGCCAACTCTTGGCACGCTAGGTTTGTGTACTCGCTTAGAATCGACTTTAATCGCTTTAACATCAGAAGTCATTCGTCACTTCGTTCTCACAGTCCATCAGAATCTACAATTTTTCGTTCTGGCGATTTCGATCAGTTTCTCCCAGGGAAAGGTTTTTTCTGGATATCAGGAAGAAACTGCGTTGATAAATTTGAGAAGTGCAAATAATTGTTATCCACAGTATTATTAGAAATCTGTTAGGTATCACCTTGTTACCGCCATGTCGTGGTCGGTTAATAGTTATTTGATTTAATGGGTGAGCAAGCGATGTGCTGAATTGCTTTTAACTGTTCCCAAGCGGCATCGCAATGCTAAAACAAAATAGCGGAAACAGAATAGAAAAGATGGTAGGACATACCACGGCAGGAGCTGCCTGATCTTATTCAACTGCTCTCTTCCTGCTTTTCTAAAGTGTTTGATCGCAGACTTTAATAATAATCTTAAGATTTAAGTATTTGTACAGGATGGCGGACTCAATGCACATGAACCATCAGATACACATACCCACACAAAAAATTGTAAGTGCAGCGGCGGTATTAATGATGACTATATAGACCGCTAAATGATGCTTGTTTCAATTAAGGATGGATTGGGGATATAAGTACGTGGAGGGATATTTTGTTTAGGATAGTTATAACGTCGTAACATTTCCTCGCACGTGAAATAGTTCCAGATTTCACAGTACAGGCGCATAAGCAAAATACGAAACTAATATGATATAAAAAAATATAAAACTCTTTAATTAAGTATTCGGATTGTTGAGTACTAAATATTGAACGGGAAATGTGTGAACTTAAAACTAAGTTTCAACTAGATTAAAACTACTGTTGGACTGAAAAGGAGTTTAATTATTAAGAATTACATAGTAAATTGGTTGATTAATTTGCAACAATGAGAAATAGTAAAATATAAAAAGTAATTAATTTATA